>JANAVB010017800.1:8171571-8300446 GCA_029216955.1 Iris pallida | reverse complement strand
TATATATATATAGATATATATATATATATATTATATATATATATATATATATATATCTATATATATATATATATATATATTATATATATATATACACACATTATATAACTCTTTATATCTTTATGAATATCTTCTATGCATACTACCACTACAATAATAAATATTCACGGCAACCAAATATTATCCTAACAATATATATTCATAGTATCGCGTCTTATTATAGAAATATACATACACATATATATACATATCATTATATAATAAATAATTTAATAAATATAAATCGTTATCATTTAATAACAACAAGGTAATATTAATGATAATAATAATCCTAATAAAAATAGCCCAATAGTCGTTTCTGGGGGACATAACATGCACACTACTTATCTGGCTCCAGAAGATCATACAAATTTGTAAAACACTATAACAAATATTTAGAAAAATTGCCAATTCCTAAAAATATATACAAAAATATTTGTATTTACCAACATGTCTACATGACCGTATTTGGTCCCACTACATGCCTACATGGGCTTGGATTTGGTTTGGGTCAATTCAATTGATTTTGGTACAACCGGGTCATCTATAAATCAATAGATTAAATGATATCTAATTAAATGATTTAGAGAGTCAATTCACTACTTGGCCTGGTTTTCCTAGTTCGGACATCACTATGGCTAGACCTCCCTAGCATAACTAAAATACTAGTCAAGGCACACCACTGCTCTATCCGTGCCACGATTGTTAGTCGTCTGGTACTTTATAACTCAACCATGGCTAAAGTCATCTACCGTAATAGGAATTTAATAATTATTTATAAAAATCTAAAAATCACCATTTAAATCAATAAATATTAAAAAATGTTTCCAAAAAAAACTTCCGGGAAGAGAAGTTACATCCTCGCACACCCATACAAAACCAATACGTTCATTTACTTTCTGCAATAGTCCTTTATGATTATCTTTCTAGTCTTGCCTTAGGGTCAGTTTTAGGACATCGACTCCTGGCCTATTTGTGTCTCTAGACCATCATCGTGTCTAGCACCGATAACTTACTTATCGTTGTGCCTCTAGACTATTCTCATACTTGCAACATCAACGCATCGACTCGTGCTTGCCTTTCTGCCTATACTTAGCGACGCAACGACATGGTCGTGTTATACTCTATTCGTGCTTCAATATAATCGAGGCAGTGCCTCCCCACTTAGTGTTTCGCCTATGCCCGTGTCATAACAATATGGTCGTGCCATGACGTAACAAGGTCGTGTCTCGCAATTAAACATGCCTTAACCAACTTGCCCTACGACCCTTTCTGACTTAACTTTGAAATGACTCAAATTAAACTTATGCACTCTGTGCCAACGAACTCATTAGTCGACCCACATCTCATGCCGAAGTACGTACCTTGGCTATAGCTAAATATTAGGATTAGCAACTGTGTTGCATACCAGGCTAATACTTGTAACCTACTCAAACCATGCTCACACATCTTGACACCTTAAGGCAAGCACGCGGATAGCCACTCTTATGCCGACTCATCTATATGAAAGGGTCACTAGCACCACAAGCTATACTTGGACCTTAATTGGGTAATATGGTATGTTCGTATACAACGAGGCACGATCTCGCCGAATTTCTCGACTACCCGCTCTACAGAGCACCCCTCGAGTTAGGTCGCACACCATCCGAGGGTCCCGCAAGCATGTTCCTCCTAAGCCAGACCGGTCCTGTGGCCGTATGTACCATCTGAGGAACAAAATCATCCTTGTCGACAAGTTGTCCAATGACCATGCAAGGCTCGAGTCATCTTTTCTTGTTTCATGATTATTTTATTTTATTTCTTTGATTCACTTCTCTACTTCACATACTTCTTTGCAGAGCCCGAACCAGGGTTGTGTCACGTCCCAGTACCGAAATACAGAGAGTGACTAGGCCAACTACTCCATATGAGGTATAAAAATGTCATACAACGATCGTAGTTGTCATGAGACTAGTGGGTGCATGCTACAATCAAGTCTCTTATGGTCTCACAGCACATCTATGCCTCAATCAGTCAAAGCAAGAAACAACAATTAATGAGCATATGAGATAAAGCAGTAAGGCATCCCCGACGCTTCATCAAAATGATCATGGAGAACTAGCTTTATAAGTTAGCTAGCCCAGAGAGTCATAGGTACATAATCCTATTCAGCTGCAGTCTGATTTAATTATAATCATGCAAGAAGACAAAATATCTAGAATAACCGGCTAAACTGGTGTCGGTGGCTAAACGCTAGAACATAAGTAATAAAACTAGAGTGGTGGAGAAGAAACCCACTCAAGTCCCCCACCAGCCATGCTCCTAGTATGCACCATTGGCGTTAGAGAGAAAAGTTGGAACCTCAGGCTCTGCTACATTATCTGGCCAAACAAAACCAGCGGGGTCAGCCCCGAATAGCAAGTACCACAAGGGAGCACGAAAGAGAGATAAACCCAAGCATAAACATAATAATATGACTTGGCTTATGAGTCATAGGGTGACGAAGCATCATCGAGTCCATACGGAACCATTACAACCAAACAAGGACAAACGGTGCCAATATCGAAACGAGATGAGACTCCACCTGTGGTCATGGTCAAGTTATAAGCTTCCGGTCGTATCCTCGATCCACAGCCTGTCGTAGCACAATCGCCCAACCCAACAACCAAAGAAGGACATGGGTTGGACCACGCACCATGACAGTCCGTGTCCCTTGGATACAAACGGAAGGCACAAGGCACAAGCAAGTCGTTTTTCAAGCGGCCATCATTCCTACGGCTTTCTATATTTGGCGGAGTTATCCCCGCAATGCTAATTATAGGAATCTAAATATATATATATATATATATATATATATATATATATATATATATATATAAACACGTAGCATATTGATTATGCACTGGTCCCCCGTAAGGCTATCGCGCTAAAACATATAACACATAGCACATAGGAGTCGGATATAGTCATCTATCATGGGAGGATGAAGCCATATCCGTGGCGGCCAACCCGACACGTCAGGATAGGACATGGGGTGGCTAGGATGGCACAATCTCGAGATTCTTTTCGTCCAATGCATCTACCAGATTAGTTGCCTAGTTATTCCCTAGGTTAATTTTGGGATTCACATGTCGTGGTCACATGCTCATCCTTCTAGATGTAGTACATAATACGAGTACCCCAAGTAGGGATCCGTACTGGCTCATGGAGTCATATGTAAGGATCCCTTCTTATTATAATGCAACATGCAATACATACCACGTCATTACTACCAACCATTCATTATGTAAGTGCTGGAGACTTTGGATGTACTTACCTATATCGCATAGGAATACTTACCACATGAGATAGCACTTCGGTGATCACATAGATTGTACCTCAGTACACACATAGGATTAACCAGCACACGCATAGGTAGTCAGGTCGGGAATGAAGGTCAAGTCACGAGATAGAAAATAACTAGAAGGCACAGTTGTCAAGTCAGGTCGTCGCATGTTAGGCCAAGTACAGAAAATATGCCAAGAAGATCAAGAAATATGAGTAAAAATATCAGTCACATATGAACACCAATTAAGGTGAGACAGGAAGATTTTTTAAGCCAAGACGAAGATCTACAACTATCATGTTTTGAGTTTTACCAGATTTTAGCTACAAAACAGCTTAAAATAAGCAAAACATCCATTCATGCACGGGCACGACGCACGCGGACGCAGCACGTACGCAGCACGCGAGGATAAAACTGACCACGGGCGTGAGAGTATGACACGTAGGCGTGCGACATGCGAAACGAGTAGCGCATAGGGTGCAGAGGCACGACGCGCAAGCGCGCGGCAAAAAATTATGCAGGCGCACGGGTGCACATCGTGTAGGGCGCGAGTGCACGACTGTCACGCCCCAGAACCAGAATACTGGAGAGCGGGGGCGAACATAGCCAGCTACGTATATTGAAATGGAATCCACCTTGCTATACGGTCACGGCTGTCTAGATATGAGGCTTTACTACAAGCCAACGGTCTCTTATGGTCAAGCCTATTGTCTCAATCTCAAGCAAGTAATATAATCACAAGATGTTAGACCACCAAATATACAATAAGAGGCGTCCCAAATATTACATATTCAGCTGATCATGAAGCTAGTCATACAAAATACGAGGACTAGCAAGAGTTAAGTCATACATGATCAACCCTAGGATTTGTTAATCATGTTTACATTCCGTAGGCAGACAGTAAGTAAATATGCATCGAGCTAACAGGTGCTCGTCGGCTAAATGCCTCAAAAGAATAATTTTACAATAGAGTGAGCAAAACAAAATAAAAAACCCACTCGTAGCCTGGGTTCTTTCTAGTCGCCACCATCGAGCTGGAGGTTCGGTAGATCCTCGGGTGCTGCTCCGAAATCTGGCCACACAAAACCAGCTGGGTCAAACCCCAGAAAGAGCAAGTGCCACAAAGGAGGCCACGAAATAAGAACAAAAGCCAGCATATCAGAACATAAGAAAATAGAAGAAAAGTACAGGTAAATAAAAGTACAACAAGACAATAAACGACTAGGAACATGGAACTATTCCGGAAGCCATGTTACAACCCGTAAACCAAACAAGGACCGGGGTTGTAACCCTTCGCCTGAATAGCACTTGTCTCTATCCATTTATTGCTAAGATAAGTAAAACAATCATGTTCAGGGGATCCAGGTACAGGGACTAGACAAGACTTAGACAGGGCTAGACAACATCCATTCACAATGGCCAAGCAATTACTACGGCTTACTACTTTAACTAACTAGGATTATCACAAGCCTAATTACTAACAAGATACAATAAGAATTTTCCAGTCCCAAGCCCTGCAGACCATCCAGTTATCCTTTTGCGGATTGAGAGTATGGTTGGGTACATCGCCCCGGAGACGATATACCCTTAGGTGACTTAGAGGGTGTAACACGTGACAGTGTGCTGAAAATGTGCTCTACTAGTCGGCAAGCTACAAGTCCATTAGAGCGCCTAGATAACGAGATTGCCTGTGACTGGAAATTCTCCATGATCTAGTTTGATCTAATCATTAGCCTAATCCATATTCAGTGTGAATCCCTGACCGTGGGAACCAGGGAGTCACGTCCTAGACATGATGCAAGATAAGACAAGTGGATTGCACAAGCAAGCAAGAAGGAACACCCACGGTGTCAAAGTTGGTTATACGAGTCAAGTTAGCCGTCGCAACAGCATCAAGTCAAGCCAGGTCAAGTCAAGTTACAAGTTACAAGTTATAAGTTACAAGTTATAAGTTACAAGTCAAGAGTGCGCCGCCACGGGCCACTATCAAGTTATCAGGTTACAAGTCAAGCGTGCACCCCATCAGGTCACTATCAAGAAGATCAGAAGGTACTGGGATCATAAATCACAAAAATCATAAAAAACGTACTAGTCATAGTAAATACTGAAAATCGTGTCAAGTCGTGTTGGGTCAAGATAGTCGTGCTGTGTGGAATAAGATCTCAAAACCCAATCCACAAAAGAGAGCCAAGTTCAAGAAATAAAACTAAAACTTCATGGGCAAGTGGGTTGCGCAGGGGTGGATGGCGCAGGAGATCAGAGGGTTAGATTGTGCAGTGTGTCAGAGGGTTGGGTTGGACTGTGCCAGGATTAGATGGCACAGGGGGTCAAGTGCGCCAGGGATGGATGGCGCAGGGGTCCAAGGGTGCATGGGCCGATGGTGCATGGGCCGAGGGCACATGGGCCGATGGCGCACGGCCGAAGGCGTATGGGACGATGGCGCACGGCCGAGGGCGTATGGGCCGATGGCGCATGAGATGGATGGCGCATGAGAGCAAGCGCAAGTCGACCCAGCGCTAAGGAGCACTGGCCGGGAAGTGTTGCGCAATCCGGCCTTGCGCTAAAGAGCGCAGGTCGAGGGGGAAGCTGGCATAATCTGGCCTTGCGCTAAAGAGCGCAGGCTGAGAGGTCTTCTTCTCCAAGGCTGAGATGAACTTCTCAAGAACACCAAAACTTCAATCTTTCATATCTTGACCAAATCAAAACCAAATCTAGATTTTCAAAGTTCTAACTTGTGTAAAATTGAATTCTCTTCCACATAGAAGCATCAAAACAAGCAAAAATCGAAGTTTGATAGATCAAAACCAAAAATTTTTGAAAATATTTAAAACTTAGATCTAGAACAATGGAGACTCCAAATCACAAAATGCCAAGTTCTAATGTTGTTCCAAATAATCTAATTAAGCTAATTGACAAATAAAAATAGGTCCTTATGTGGTGGCAAGATACACTTACCTATGGGTGGAGTGTTGTGTGGAGGAAGGAAGAAAAAGATGGAGGAAAATTAAATAAAAGTAAAGAGGAGAGAGAAAAGTTAGGTAGGATTAAATGAGGGTGGGTTGTGGTAGAATGAGGGAAGAGTGTAGGCTAAGGTGTTCCATGCATAATAAACCAAACCAAACCAATCCTACTCCACAAAATAAAACCAAGCCATGCCAAAACCCATTTTACGAGAAAACCCAAAATCTATAAGTCGAGTCCAAATACAATTACAGGCCAAACTCCGAGAAGAGAAAATACAAGTCCAAAATATACGCAAGCTTAATTCAAATACGTATTCCGAATATGGGCATTACAACTCTACCCACCTTAAAAGAATTCCGTCCTCGGAATTTAAATCAAGATGCTTAGAGGGGTAAGAGCCAACTATACTAATCACCAATAAGCTACACTAAGCAAGCAATCAAGCAATCATACATGCAAGCAAGGATGGAAAGCATAAGGCATAAGGAAGACATTATACCTTACGAGTCAAACAAGTCGGGATATCGCGATCGGATATCGTCCTCACGCTCCCACGTTGACTCACCTAGAGAGTGATGACCCCAAGCAACACAGACTAAGCTAATAGTCATGTTCTTGAGTATCTTCTCTCTCCGGTCCAATATAGACACGGGCCTCTCCTCATACGAAAGGTTGGTACCAACAACCAATTTCGAATGGTCTAGGATATGGCTCGGGTTCGGGATATACCGTCGTAGTTGGGACACATGGAATACATCATGCACCTCACTTAGCGACGGCGGAAGAACAAGACGATATGATACGTCTTCGACTCGCTCCAGGATATCGAACGGCCCTATATACCTAGGACTAAGCTTTCCCTGTACGTCAAAGCGAATGACGCCACGGTTAGGCGAGATCCTAAGGAATACGTGGTCGCCGATAGCAAACTCTAAGGGACGCCAGTGAGCATCGGCCCAATGTCGCTGGCGATCTTGGACAACTCGAAGATGATCCCTGACCCTTCTGACAACTTCAACTGTCTGGGCAATCATTTCTGGACTGAGCATCTGCCTCTCTCCGACATCGTCCCATGCTAACGGGGATCTGCACTTCCTACCATACAGTGCCTCGAACGGGGCCATCTGGATGCTGGCCTGGAAACTGTTGTTGTACGAAAATTCTACCAGGTACAGGTGATCTTCCCACGACCCACCGAAGTCAAGCGTGCAAGACCTCAACATGTCTTCAAGAGTCTGGACTGTGCGCTCTGACTGGCCATCTGTCTGCGGGTTATAAGCTGAGCTAAACTGAAGGTAAGTTCCCAAACTCTCTTGCAAGCTACGCCAAAAGTGTAACATGAATCTTAAATCTCGGTCAGAGGTGATACTGACGGGCACACCATGAAGCCTGACAATCTGCCTGAGGTACATCTCTGCCAACTGCGCCGTAGACTGCCCAACTCTGAATGGGAGAAAATGAGCCACCTTCGTGAGCCGGTCAACTATAACCCAAATAGCATCTCGACTAGCTGGGGATCTAGGCAATCCAGTCACAAAATTCATAGTCACATGCTCCCACTTCCATTCTGGAATCGGCAAGGGCTGAAGAAGTCCAACGGGCCTCTGATGTTCAGCTTTAACCTGCTGGCAAACCAAATACCGAGAGACAAACCGGGCTATCTCCCTCTTCATGCCATTCTACCAGAAATGCTGACGAATATCATGGTACATCTTCGTACCACCGGGATGAATGGAATACTGTGAACTGTGAGCCTCTGACATGACCTCCTGTCTGATATCTCCACTGGGTACACAAGGATGAGTGTCGTGCCGAAGTGTACCATCTTTATGAATGCACAACTCTGGCCTTCTTCCTACCTTATATTCTGCTCTGAGTCGCTGAATCTTAGAATCCGTAGATTGTGCCATCCGGATCCTCTCGACTATGCTGGACTGAACCTGTAGACTGGCCATTAATGCCACGTTGGTAGGAAGAACCACCTCAATTCCCATCTTCTGAAGATCTGCCAATAACTCTGGTTGTGCCGTCAGGAAGTAAACTCTGGCTCTCCTGCTCAGCGCATCAGCTACAACGTTGGCCTTCCCTGGGTGATAGTGCAAGTCCATATCGTAGTCCACCAATAGCTCGAGCCATCTTCTCTGCCGCATATTAAGGTCCTTCTGGGTGAAAACATACTTCAGGCTCTTGTGATCGGTAAATATCTCTACTCTGTCCCCGTACAAGTAGTACCTCCACAACTTAAGTGCAAACACTACTACTGCCAGTTCCAAGTCGTAGGTCGGGTAATTCTTTTCATGATTACGTAGTTGACGTGATGCATAAGATATTACCTTCCCATGCTGTATCAAGACATATCCCAATCCTCTGCCTGAAGCGTCGCAATATACTGTGAATCCTTCGGTCCCATCTGGAAGTGTGAGAATGGGAGCCGTTATCAAACCTCGCTTCAACTTCTCAAATAATTTCTGGCACTCTGCTGTCCAAGCAAACTACACATCCTTGCGGGTCAACTAGGTCATCGGTGCTGAAATCCTTGCAAAATCTGAAACGAATCGCCGGTAGTAGTCGACTAATCTAAGGAAGCTACGAACCTCTGCCACTGAGCTAGGTACTGGCCATGTCTCGATAGCCATAATCTTCTGAGGATCCACTTCCACTCCTCCTTGGGTAATGATGTAACCCAAGTACGAAATACGATCGAGCCAGAACTCGTATTTACTGAACTTGGCGTACAACTGATGCTCCCTAAGCGTCTGAAGGACGATCCTGAGATGCTGCTCGTGCTCTGCTTCGCTCTTGCTATAGACCAGGATATCATCTAGGAACACGATCACTAACTGATCCAAGTAAGGCATGAAAATATGATTCATGAGGTCCATGAATACGGCCGGCACATTGGTCGCTCCAAAGGGCATAACAAGGAACTCCCAATGCCCATACCTCAATCTAAATGCTGTCTTCGGGATGTCCTGCTCTCTGACTCTGATCTGGTGGTATCCTGACCGCAAGTCTATCTTCGAGAACACTGAAGCCCCTCTGAGTTGATCAAACAAGTCATCTATCCTCGGGAGAGGGTATCTGTTCTTGATTGTCACTGAGTTCAAGGTACGATAATCTACACATAGCCTGGACGTACCATCCTTCTTTTTCACAAGAAGCATCGGGGCTCCCCAAGGCGATCCACTTGCACGAATGAATCCCTTGGTCCTGAGTTCTTCAATCATCTTATACAAAATCTCTAACTCTGAAGGTGCCATCCTGGAGACTCGCTCTGATACTGGTGTCGTCCCGGGGATCAAGTCTATAGTGAACTCAATCTCCCACTCTGGCGGCATCCCTGGAAGTTCTTCTGGGAAGACATCTGGGAACTCTTCAACTATCCTGGGTAACTGCACTGCTGCTACTGCCATCCGCAATACTGGAGAAGATGGTTCCACTGCGCCTCTGGAAAATAAAAACTCTGGCTCGCCTGGAATACTAAAATAACCCTGCCAACATGGCAGTCTATCCTAGCATACTAGTTCCTCAACCAATCCAAGCCTAAGACTACATCATAGTCTGCCATGGGAAACTCTATAAATCTAGCGGGGAACTCTCTACCGCTAACTACGATCCGACACGAAGAAAACACTCGATCTACTCCCACAAGACCATTACCAGTAAGTATATTGAGCCTTACTGATAATGACTCTGGCTCCAATCCTACCCGTGTCGCGAATCGTGCAAACATGAATGAATGCGATGCACCAGAATCAAATAATACTGATGCTGAAAAGGAGTTGACGAGAATAGTACCTGTCACTACCTCACCTGGTGCAACTTCTTCTTCCATAGCCATCATCATGGCCTGACCTTGTCCTCTTGCTGCGGGTCCCCTCTGCTGGAAACCTTTCTGCCTACTCTGCACTTGGGCTTGGGTGAACTGCTGCTGGTTCTGCTGATGAAATGCCTGGGCCTGAGGCAATAAGGGCCTCGGGTACTGCTGCTGCTGCATAGGTGTTGGTCCCCTAACCGATGGACTGGTTAGGTTGGAAGAGGATGAACTACCCCTGTTCGGGCAGGCTCCTATCTTGTGATCTGCCGCTCCACAAGCCAGGCACAATCCTTGTGCCCTACGATAATCTGCCACTACATGGCCTGGCTTCCCGCAATGAGAACATCCCATCGCAGAAGTCTGCTTCTGCTGCTGCGGGTACGTCGGGGTCGAATGCTGGACCGACGTTACAGAGGCCGCCCGCCTCGGAGTTCCAATAGTCAAACCCCTGGCTGCCGGGGCTGGAGCTGATGATTGGTGCATCTGACTGTGGGACCGCTTCCTACCTCCGGTCCTATCCACGATCCTCTGGGAGGTGTACTCGTGCCTCCTAGCTGCCCTCAATACTGCATCGAACGTCTGGTGCTCGAACTGCTCAACTGCCAACAAGATCTCCAAATGCAGTCCCTGCTGGAACCGCTGGGCCCTATCAAACTCGGTCGCCACCAAGGTGGGGGCAAACCTACCGAGTCTAGAAAACTCAGTTGCATAACCGTCGACCGTTCTGCCTCCTTGCTTCAAGTTGGTGAATCTCGTCTGCAGGTCGTACCGAGCCACAACATCAAAATACTTCGTCTGAAATCACTTTCTAAACACTGTTCAAGCAATGGGTGCCACTAATCCCATGGCTTACACTGCCCACCAACTGCGAGCTAAGTCCAGCAACTGTAGGCGTACCACCGCCACCTTCTCATTCTCTGGTGTCCTGGCTGCTTCCAGAATCACCTCGGTATCCTGAAGCCAAGCGTTCGCGGCAATCGCATCCTCTCTGCCGTCGAAGAACGGAGGGTTCAAGTGCTTGAAGCTGTTGGCCGCACTGTTCCCTGGGTGACCGCCTCTGGTCAAAGCATCTGCCACTGCCTGGTGCAAGGCGTCTCCGCGACGATCCTGGAAAGTTATCAAGGTCCTGATGAGACCTACCAAGGTGCCATCGTCAAGCTCGGCTGGCTGAACGGGCCGAACTGGGGGCTCTCCTCCGGAAGGTACAATTCAGGAGGCTACTCCGGAATGCTGGACTTGATCTCCGGGTTGCTGGTCCACGGGAAGTGCTCCACCTTGCTGATCGGCGGGGTCAGGCACAGTGCCGCTGAAGAAGACGGCACAGGGAAAATAATAAGGAAGGACCAAGACAGATCAACGATACAAGCATATGATCAGGTCAAGATTCTCGGAGATTCAGAGGATATGAATGGAGATCAAAGACGAGTACTGATTGAGACATCTATTCGATAAACCCTCATATATCTTGATTGACAAGACCTGCATGGGCCACCACTTAAACCATGTCATGCCCCAGAACCAGAATACTGGAGAGCGGGGGCGAACATAGCCAGCTACGTATATTGAAATAGAATCCACCTCGCTATACGGTCACGGCTGTCTAGATATGAGGGTTTACTACAAGCCAACGGTCTCTTATGGTCAAGCCTATTGTCTCAATCTCAAGCAAGTAATATAATCACAAGATGTTAGAACACCAAATATACAATAAGAGGCGTCCCAAATATTATATATTCAGCTGATCATGAAGCTGGTCATACAAAATGCGAGGACTAACAAGAGTTAAGTCATACATGATCAACCCTAGGATTTGTTAATCATGTTTACAGCCCGTAGGTAGACAGTAAGTAAATATGCATCGAGCTAACAGGTGCTCGTCGGCTAAATGCCTCAAAAGAATAATTTTACAATAGAGCGAGCGAAACAAAATAGAAAACCCACTCGTAGCCCGAGTTTCTTCTAGTCGCCACCATCGGGCTGGAGGTTCGATAGATCCTCGAGTGCTGCTCCGAAATCTGGTCACACAAAACCAGCTGGGTCAAACCCCAGAAAGAGCAAGTGCCACAAAGGAGGCCACGAAATAAGAACAAAAGTCAGCATATCAGAACATAAGAAAATAGAAGAAAAGTACAGGTAAATAAAAGTACAACAAGACAATAAACGACTAGAAACATGGAACTATTCCGGAAGCCAGGTTACAATCTGTAAACCAAACAAGGACCGGGGTTGTAACCCTTCGCCTGAATAACACTTGTCTCTATCCATTTATTGCTAAGATAAGTAAAACAATCATGTTCAGGGGATCCAGGTACAGGGATTAGACAAGACTTAGACAGGGCTAGACAACATCCATTCACTACGGCCAAGCAATTACTACGGCTTACTACTTTAACTAACTAGGATTATCACAAGCCTAATTACTAACAAGATGCAATGAGAATTTCCCAGTCCCAAGCCCTGCAGACCATCCAGTTATCCTTCCGCGGGTTGAGAGTATGGTTGGGTACATCGCCCCGGAGATGATATTCCCTTAGGTGACTTAGAGGGTGCAACACGTGACAGTGTGCTGGAAATGTGCTCTACTCGTCGGCAAGCTACAAGTCCATTAGAGCGCCCAGATAACGAGATTGCCTGTGACTGGAAATTTTCCATGATCTAGTTTGATCTAATCATTAGCCTAATCCATATTCAGTGTGAATCCCTGACCGTGGGAACCAGGGAGTCACGTCCTAGACATGATGCAAGACAAGACAAGTGGATTGCACAAGCAAGCAAGAAGGAACACCCACGGTGTCAAAGTTGGTTATACGAGTCAAGTTAGCCGTCGCAACAACATCAAGTCAAGCCAGGTCAAGTCAAGTTACAAGTTACAAGTTACAAGTTACAAGTTACAAGTTACAAGTCAAGAGTACGCCGCCACGGGCCACTATCAAGTTATCAGGTTACAAGTCAAGCGTGCACCCCATCGGGTCACTATCAAGAAGATCAGAAGGTACTGGGATAATAAATCACAAAAATCACGAAAAATGTACTAGTCATAGTAAATACTGAAAATCGTGTCAGGTCGTGTTGGGTCAAGATAGTCGTGCTGTGTGGAATAAGATCTCAAAACCCAATCCACAAAAGAGAGACAAGTTCAAGAAATAAAACCAAAACTTTATGGGCAAGTGGGTTGCACAGGGGTGGATGGCGCAGGAGATCAGAGGGTTAGATTGTGCAGGGTGTCAGAGGGTTGGGTTGGACTGCGCCAGGATTAGATGGCGCAGGGGGTCAAGTGCGCCAGGGATGGATGGCGCAGGGGTCCAAGGGTGCATGGGCCGATGGCGCATGGGCCGAGGGTGCATGGGCCGATGGCGCACGGCCGAAGGCGTATGGGCCGATGGCGCACGGCCGAGGACGTATGGGCCGATGGCGCATGAGATGGATGGCGCATGAGATGGATGGCGCATGAGAGCAAGCGCAAGTCGACCCAGCGCTAAGGAGCACTGGCCGGGAAGTGTTGCGCAATCCGGCCTTGCGCTAAAGAGCGCAGGCCGAGGGGGAAGCTGGCGCAATCTGGCCTTGCGCTAAAGAGCGCAGGCCGAGAGGTCTTCTTCTCCAAGGCTGAGATAAACTTCTCAAGAACACCAAAACTTCAATCTTTCATATCTTGACCAAATCAAAACCAAATCTAGATTTTCAAAGTTCTAACTTGTGTAAAATTGAATTCTCTTCCACATAGAGCATCAAAACAAGCAAAAATCGAAGTTTGATAGATCAAAACCAAGAATTTTCGAAAATATTTAAAACTTAGATCTAGAACAATGGAGACTCCAAATCACAAAATGCCAAGTTCTAATGTTGTTCCAAATCATCTAATTAAGCTAATTGACAAATAAAAATAGGTCCTCATGTGGTGGCAAGATGCACTTGCCTATGGGTGGAGTGTTGTGTGGAGGAAGGAAGAAGAAGATGGAGGAACATTAAATGAAAGTAAAGAGGAGAGAGAAAAGTTAGGTGGGATTTAATGAGGGTGGGTTGTGGTGGAATGAGGGAAGAGTGTAGGCTAAGGTGTTCCATGCATATTAAACCAAACCAAACCAATCCTACTCCACAAAATAAAACCAAGCCATGCCAAAACCCATTTTACGAGAAAACTCAAAATCTGCAAGTCGAGTCCAAATACAATTACAGGCCAAACTCCGAGAAGAGAAAATACAAGTCCGAAATATACGCAAGCTTAATTCAAATACGTATTCCGAATATGGGCATTACAACGACGCGCGGCAGAAAATCACAGGCATGTTGCGCGTAAAATGCGTAGAGAACGGGTGCTATAAAATAAATCCTTGTTCTGGAGACCCAGCTTGTAGCATATTTTTTTAGCTCTGGCTTATTGAATTGGGATCATATCCCACGCCATCCAACGGGGGTGACTGGAGAATTTATATCATGACAGGGACATGTGTCTCGATATTTCTGTGAGATACATAATTCTATCCCTGCACTGGTAAATTTTGTCCTCTCTCTTCGCTTTAGGCTGGGACGTCTTCTTGATTGCATCCCCAAACAAGAAAGCTGGTTTCTTATGTACGACGTTGTCTAGACTTTCCAAAGGTTCGTCGTTCATCAGGCATAACAAAGTGGTATTTTCTTGTGCTACAAGCATGGCCCGTCTGGACTCAGGAGGATCGTATTGAGGATACAATACATGAGATAAGTCTTCTCGATACTCCGACACTATGAAAGTCGAAGCTAATCTCTTGGCATCGGGGTCTTCTCTGAGATCGACTGCAAAAAAGAAAGTGGAAGCAAAGATCAATTACAAAGTCTATGCAACAATTCCTAAAAAATTAAAGCAGGGTACGCGAGGTCATAGGTTGCGTAAGCTTCTAAAATATATTCTATATTGTGTGCAGATCTATGTTGCACGAGTTCACAAAGTGTGCCTAGTGTAAGTTCGAAGGAACATGAATTCAAGTTCAGCATTAATTTAAGTTCTACATTGTGCAAATTCATAAGTTGCGCCTAGTACAAATTCGAAGTGCGCGATCACGCAAGTTGAGAAGGTGCAAGTTCGAAACTTGTACAGCACAGTTCGTAAAGACAAACAATGTGTTTTAATGTAGCCAACACTCTAAAAAGAGGAGGCGTAACTTATGAAGTGTGCGTCTGCACTCTAAAAAGAGGAGGTGCACGTTACAGAATGCGCATGTCAATTAGAGCTCTAAAAATAGATGATCGACACTAGCAAGATAGGCTATTGTTCACTGGCACCTAAGAGATGGTCGATTTGCTCTCCGAAGATCACCTTTGAGCGGCGGATTGGCTCTTTTAGCTCTCGACGATGGGGGAACATAGCGAGGCTCTCTCATCGGTGATGGGCGCGATAAAGGTTCGGCGGGAGCCTTGCCCTTGTCAGCAATGGATTTCCTTGGTGACATTTGATGGTACGAAAAGCTCGGGAAGAAGAAGATAAGAGAGTGAAGAGAAAATAACTTTTTAGTGAAAGTGCAATTTTTCTTCCTCCTCACAGATATTTATGGCCCAAAGTAATTTCTTGACTGTTGCGCAACTTATGCTCAGAAATCGGAGTCGGTTACATTATTGACAGGCCTAACTCATGTCAATCGTTTCTAATTCAAAGTATTTCAAATTTTAAAATCTTTCAAACTTTGAAGGGGGTCTCGTAGAAGCTCAAAAATGAATGAGCACCACTCACAAGAAGGCGCCAGCATCAAGTGGCGCCTAGACGCTGACTTACGCGAGACTCAAGTTGCGTCCACATCAAGCTGCGCGGGTCCCACGTGGCAAGCTTCCTCGAGAAGCTATAACGGTTGCTATCATTACTGACAACACAATAGTCGAAGAATTTCTCTTCGAATCCCGGGCAACGCGACGCTCGAGAAGATTTTGTCAATATTTAATGCTGACAGCTAGCTCGCGCAAGCTATCGAAGGGCATAAGAAATTTCTACAACACAGAAGACTGAGTCAGAGGCGCCAGTTATCAAGTTACATCGGCGCAACCTTGCTACTTGACGCTACCTGATTAATTTTTTGTCCAGAAGCTAGATGACGTGGCACGCATGCCACTAATTTTGAAGAACATGTCCACTACACTACCCACGACCACGCGCATCTCTCCGACAGGATGCCACGTGTCACCAGCAGTTAAAGTAACCATTTGCGCAATTGGACAGGGGGCGCACAACACAGAGTGCACACAACTCAGAAAATAGTTATTTCAGAACTCTATAAATAGAGTTTCAAATCAGTTCTAAAGGCATCACTAATGATCATAATCTTCTGCTAGTGCTGTTGTATTCTCTAAAGGCTTGTGTCTTCAATATCACATCGTCCAAGAGGTAAAGTGATCGTCTTATGATCAGATTCCTATAGTTGTACTTCCCTAGAAATTATTGTACTCTTGTACTTTCTTTCTTTCTTAGTTTGTAGAAATCAAACTTTTATTTTTGCAAACAGATTGTTGGTGATACTAATAGCTGATTGGTTGTCACACCACAACTTTATCTTGGTTTCTTGATCCAGCTTCAGTTCTACCTGCATATTCTTCAACCACAGCAGTTCTGCAACTCCCAAGGCCATAGCTCTGTACTCTGCTTCTGCTGTCGATCTGGCTACCACATATTGCTTCTTACTTCTCCAGGAGACTAGGTTGCCTCCTACAAATATGAAATATCCTGAGATAGACCTTCTATCATCGGTACAGCTAGCCCAGTCAGAATTAAAGTAGCCTTCAATGCTTATATGATTGTTCTCCTTGAATATCAGCCCCTTCCCGGGGGTACCCTTCAAGTACCTCGGAATCTGGTACACTGTATTCATATAACCCTTCCGTAGGTCGTGCATGTAGCAGCTCACCACACTCACTACAAAGCAGATATCAGGTCGTGTGTGGCTTAGATAGATCAACTTGTCCAATAATCTCTGGTATCTGTCTCGATCAACTGGGTCTCCAGCTCCGGCCTTCAACTTAAACCTCTGGTCTATTGGTGTTGCTGCAGGTTTGCACTCCAACATCCCTGCTTCTGTTAGAAGGTCCAGTGCATACTTTCTCTGGGAAAGAATAATCCACTCTTTATCTCGAGCGATCTCTATCCCAAGGAAGTAGCGAAGAAGACCAAGGTCCTTCACCTTAAATTTTTTGCCAAGCTTCCCTTTACGTCGGGCGATCTCCTGCTAATCATCTCCTGTGATAATCATGTCGTCCATATACATCGCAAGCATGGTGATGTGGCCTCTACTCTATCTGAAGAATACATTATGATCAGCATTGATCTTTTGATATTCTATCCCTATTATTGCCCTCCTGAATCTGTCAAACCATGCCCGAGGAGACTGCTTTAGTCAATAGAGGGACTTCTTCAACCTGTAGACCTTGTCCACTATCTGGTTTGTGCCGAATCCTGGTGGTATCTTCATGTATACCTTCTTCACCAGATCTTCATGAAGAAATGTATTCTTTAAATCTAGTTGGTGTAGCTTCCATCCACCATTTGCTGTCAAAGAAATCAGGGTCCTAATAATACTCATCTTTGCGACTGGTGCAAAGGTCTCGTCATAGTCGATGCCGTACGTCTGACTGTATCCTTTTACCACCAGTCGAGCTTTATAGCGCTCAACCTGTCCATCTGGGTTCTGCTTTACAGTACATACCCACTTGCATCCGACTGCGCTCTTTCCTTCTGGCAACCTCACCAGCTCCCAAGTGTGGTTCTTCTCAAGAGCTTCCAACTCCTCGAGCATTGCTGCTTTCTACTTTGGATCATTTTTGGCAACCTGCTAATTATTAGGTACAATAATACTATCCAAAGATGTAATAAATGCTCTATGAGAAAAAGAGATATAGTCATAAGAAACAAACTGAGCAAGGTCCCAACCATATCTGTCCGGAGGATTTTTTGTATTGCTGCGAGTGGTCTTTCGTACTGATAATGGTGTGGGAGTAGTAGGGAGAATGATATCACCTGAAGGGGTGGTGGTAGTGTAGGTGTCTCAGAAGTCGAGACGGACGCAGGCAAGGGACTTGGCACTGGCACTGTTGGTACTGTTCATGAAGTTTACTTCTCTCTCCTGTTGTAGGTAAGTAACTCTCCCTGAGCCGTAGGCCTAACACCTCTCATCTCCTTCCCCTGTTTCTCTTTACCTTCCTGCTCCTCCTCGACTGTGCCTCCATGCCAAACTCCTAAATCAGTTACTACTGAGCTCTCCTTCTCCCCCTTTCGTCTCATACTAGCAGTATTATGTGTGTGATTTGAAGTCCCCCCCCCCCCGACGGTAGTATGGTTCATGCTCCTGGAAGTGGACATCCATACTTATAAACTACTTATTTTCTATTGTACTCCAGCACACGTACCCCTTCTGAGTCGCCGATTAGCCCACGAAGATGTACTTGACTGCTCTAGGATCAAGCTTCCCAACTGATGGCATATTGTCCTTCACAAAGCATACGCATGCAAACACCTTCAGTAGGAGTATCCCACTATTATTGTCTTGCAATATTTCACATGAGGACTTCCATCCCAGGACCTTCGAAGGTAATCTGTTGATTAGTTGAGCTGTTGTCAATATTGCATATCCCCACAGACTCTGTGGGACATTCATGTCAATCATCATGCTTCTTGCGACCTCCAGAAGATATCTGTTCTTCCTTTCTGCTATGCTATTTTGTGCAGGTGTGTATGCACAAGTGGTCTGATGTTGTATCCCGTGTGCTGACAAGTATTCTGCAAGTGTTCTGTTTGTATACTCCGTTCCATTGTCAGACCTTAGTACCTTTACAATTTCCCCATACTAAGTCTAGACATGCTTGTGAAAATATCAAAAATAAGTAGGTACATCACTCTTATTTTCTATCAAGTACAACCAGGTGACACGAGAAGCACAACCAATGAAGGAAACAAAGTACTTATAACCATTCATAGTATTAGTGTCACGACCCGCACCCGCTATTTCGGATACGAGACGTGTCCAAGCCAGCCTACGCCGCAGTATCGGCGGTAGAACGCTGTATAGCCACAATGCTCAAAATTATAAATAATGCTCATTCACAAAATTAATTTAATTTACAATATTCACAAGTTTTACATTTGCAGAAAAAATATAAACTCTTACAAATATTGAAATGATTAAAACTCATCTATCTAGCTAATCTCTAGGTTTTCATCTACAAGTACACTCGTAACTCCCAATGCTAAGTGACGCCACAGCTAACCTGAAAATGTTGGTTTCCAGTCAGGAATGGAACGAGTAGAATTCACTGAATACAGTTTCAATAAATAAAAATGACTATACAACATAGGTTAGCCTTTAAATATATGATTTAAAAAAATAAACATAGAAAGACAAAATAAAACTAAACAAAGAAAAATAGTAAATAAATACAAAGACAATACTCACCGACTGACTGAAGTACCTTCGATATGTGATCGGTCTCGGGACAATTACATGACACGGTCTACGATATCTACACTGTATAATGTACACTGTCTACACTGTATAAAGCAATAATGAAACACTTTCTATAAGGTATAATGCAATAATAAATTACGGTCTATATGGTATAATACAATAATAAATCACGGTATATACTGTATAAGGTCAGATCACACATCCTTAGTACTTCACCTCCCCGACACGATAAAATATAACAACATAAAAGACAGAAATCATATATCTATTGACTAACAATGAGGTATAGTAAAGCTCAATATCGAAAACAAATAATAAACTGTACTCCTCTGTGGTCCTTTGCTGGTGAAACCGATAATCCAAACCATTCAGTGTGCCACAATAGTCAAACTCCTACAACAGTCTCCAGATGCTAAAATAGACATTACCAATGTTCTTAGATAGTCAAATTAGCTAGAATTTCCTATCCTTAAGTCTAATTCTGGATACAGGGGCAAAATGGTAATTTTGGGTCAAAACGGTATCCGCCGTTGGACCCGCTTTGCACCGAAAAGTGTGCCAGAGTCAATGATCTCTAAAGTCGTCAAACTATATGTCTATAGGTCCATTTTTTCTGATACGAACCTAACGGTATGTCCAATTTTGGATTCCGGTGGGCTGTGCACAAAATCGTTCGTTGAGTCGGATCGTGGGGCACACAAAACGATGATCCGGTCAACTGTCTCAGAATCGAACTAAACTTGGCATACAGGACCAAAAAAATGATACGATCCTGTTAACGCAAGTTTCGTCTCGATCTGACGAACATGCATAAAGTAATTAGGAAATTTGTACAGAGGTCGATACTGTAAATTTCGACGGATATGCATTAAATTTGTCGCACACACGCAACCAATTTAAATTCTGTCAAAGCCCACACGTCCGCAGTATCCGTACGCGCCTTTTGATGCTTACGGTTTGTGACCACGTTGTCCGGATTGTCGGAACGGAGCCTGTATCGAGAGAATTTCTAAGTTTTCTAAATTATTTTCCATGAATTTTCTTCATTTTCAAACTGATTTCTGTCACTGCTTAAAGAACTAAAATTAAAACTAAAAGTAGGGTTTTGAATCCTGGATAGGTAGTCTACAAATCTATTCTAATATATTCTGAAGAATCGCCTTGGTTTGGCAGTAAATCACCTTCCTAAGTAAGTCCCTAACATAGTATTCTGTTTCGATTTGAAACAGATTTTGCCAATATTGGAGTCAATTTTTAACTCGATTCCAATTCGATTTAAACTGAAACTATCATATAGGGATGAAGGGGTATAGGTTAGGTTTATACCTGTGAAAACGGTACGAAGAATAGTTGAGCGTGCGCGAAGAAATCCTATTGTAAAGTCGGACTAGTAGCTGTCACGCGCAGCTGTGTCCTGTCTTTGCTGTCTCTGTTCGCGCGTACTGTTGTCGTCATGGCTGGCCGACGATGCTCCGGCGGTGGCGCGCAGTGGTCGTGGCAGCACGCCAGGCATCGAGGAGGGGTGGCGAGGTCGTGGGGTGGCGCTGCGAGATTATGTTAGGGTTTTGTTCCTTTATTTTTTTTTCTTTCTTCGATATAAACACATGCAAAGTGTTAGGTTGCAGTGGGGGCTCGGCCTGGTCGGGCTTGGCTTCCCTGCTGCTTGCTTTGTTTTTTTTTCTTTTTCCTTTTATTTATTAACATACATTTGAATATATATATATATATATATATATATATATATATATATATATATATATATATTATATATATATATATATATATATATATATATATATATATATATATATATAATATATATATATTCTTATAATAACAAATCTAATAATATGGCTACTCCTAATATATGGTAAACCCATATATGTATAGATCTTAAGCCATATAAAATCTAAATATAATTTAAGCAAACATTATAACTACTAGCAATTTTATTAAACATTAAAATATAATTAAATATTTTCTTATAAACATTATGTGTGTGTGTATATATTCTTATAAACATTATGTGTGTATATATATATATATATATATATATATATATATATATATATATATATATATATATATATATATATATATATATATATTTAAAGAAACCCCCTCTTTTTATAAATCAAGGCTCAAAATGCTGAAGCCTGACACGTATACAAGAAAAAAGTCCACAAAAGGAAAGATAGGGGAGAAGGGCGGTCGCAGCCGCCAAAACTAAGGGATGTACGGTTGCCCGAATGCCGTAGATCTGTGGGAGCAGAGTGAATTCCTTTTGCGACATTGCCGGTGAATTTCCCGGATTAGCTGATCGGCTGAGTATTGGTGTCCCTCGTATCTCGCTTTGTTGCGATTTTTCCAGATTGCCCAGGTTGCGGTCGCTGCAACGATCTGGTGGCCGTGGGAGGCGGTTCCCCAGTGGGCCAGAAGATCGATAAAGTGCCCATCTCCTGGAGAGGTGTTGTAGTTGTGATTGAGGGTGCTCCATATTTTGTCAGGGAGGCTTCTCTCCTGGAAGATGTGGTCAATAGTTTTCGTCTGGCGCTCAGTGCAGCAATTACAAGCGGACGCCAGGCTAAAACCGATAGAGTTAAGGGTGTCGTCGGTTGGCAGTTTCTTTCTCATGACTCTCCACAGGAGGAAGGACCATTTCTTAGGGATACAAGAGTGCCAATAGCGCGTGATGAATAGGTCTGGCCCGTTCTCTTGGATCGTGAGTCTCGCCGATCGTACGGAGAAGGCTCCCGAGGCTGCCGGCGACCACCTCAGTTTGTCTTCGTTAGGCCCAATGATAAGTTCGTGCTGACAAATGCTGTCCACTGTTTCGTTGCCTGACCAATCTCGAATCCTGTCCCAGTTCCGAACGTTATTAGTGGGGTTCCAAAGGTCTTTGATCTTGCTATTTCTGGGGGAATCGGTAATGTTCGGGATAAGGCTGTCACCTATCCACCTTTCCAGGAAGGGGTTGGCCTCGCCAGAACCCAGCTGGAGTCTGATCGCGGGCTCTGCCAAATCTCGGCCTCGTAAAATACGACGCCAAGCTGCAGAAGATCTGCTGTTAGCTGTGGCCGTCGCTGGGTGGATGTGTTTAAAGTACCTGGCCTTCATAAACTTGGTCCACAGGTTTTGGCTTGTGCGTAATTTCCACCAAAGTTTCATCGAGAAAGCTTTGACGATGTGATCGAGTTTGGTGAAACCAAGCCCGTCGTTCTCGATCGGGGTGGCCATAGTATCCCAGCTGGCCCAGTGGTGTTTGTCTTGCCCCTTGTTATGCCCCCAGAAGAAGTTACAAAAGATCTTCTCAATCGACACGATAACCTTCCTGGTCGGATAGCAGGCCGCTAGGGTGTGGATGGGGACGGAGTTGAGCACATGTTTGATGAGGATAATTTTACCACCTGGGGATAGGGTGGCGTTATGCCATCCTTCGATTTTGTTCCTAATTTTGGTGATCAAGTTCTCGAAGATGCTGGCGTTTGATTTCCTGTACACCAGAGGACAGCCGAGATAGTTGAAAGGAGGATGTGCCACCGCTATGGAAGTTAGGTTGGTGAGTCTGGTTGCGTTCTCGATTTTGATGCTGTGGTGGGCGTAGATGACGCTCTTGGAAAGGTTGATCTTCTAGCCTGAGCATCTGGAGTACCGCTCCAGGGTGTTGTGAACCACCTCCATCGATCCGAAGTCCCCGGATAAGAAGATGAGTAAATCGTCGACAAAGGCCAGATGGGTGATGGTGGGGCATCCACTGGAAGTGTGGTAATGCTGGAAGTTAGGGGTGTTGACCATGTTGTTGAGGTTTCTGCTCAGGGCGTCGGCTACAATGATGAAGACCGTGGACGAAAGAGGGTCGCCCTGTCTGACTCCTCGGCTAGATTTAAAAAAACCCTCATATTGGCCGTTGATAACTGTGGAGAACCATAAGTTGCTGATGGATCTCCACACGATGTTGGTCCAATTCTCGGAGAATCCGAAAGCTCTGAAGAACCATATCATGAATTGCTAATCAAGTCTGTCGTATGCTTTTTCTATGTCGATTTTGATGGCGATGTTGCCTCCTCTGGCTGGAAATTTCATACAGGTGATAAGTTCTTGGGCCAGCATGATGTTGTCTTGGATGTTCCTTCTGCGAACGAATCTGCTTTGCTCCTCCGAGATGATTTTGGAGAGAGTTTCTGTCATTCTAGTAGCGATGATCTTGGAGATGATTTTGTTGGTGAATGTGCAAAGACTGATGGGTCAAAAATCATGAAAGGAATTGGGGTTATCTTTTTTCAGGATGAGGATGAGATTGGCACTGGAGATGGCTTTGGGGTAAGGGGCTCCTTCAAGGAAGGCTATAACCGCTTCGGTGATGTCCTGCTTGATAATATCCCAGCAAATACGAAAAAAGGTGCCAGAAAAGCCATCTAGGCCGGGTGCGCTATGCGCGTTCAAGGCCCACACTGCGTCTTTCATTTCCTATTCGGACAGAGGGCGTTCCAGCAGCGCATTGTCGGAGTCGTTAATGATGGTGGGAATTTGGTCAAGGAATGAAGTATCTTTGTGGACCGTCTCCTTGGAGAATAATTTGGTGTAGAATTCTGTGGCCGCCTCTTAGATCCTTTTTTTGGTCAGATCTGATGATGCCTTGCTCGTCCGCGATATGGTGTATCAAAAGTTTGTTTCTTTTACCGTTGACGCAGGCGTGGAAGTATTTCGAGTTTTTGTCCCCGTCGCTGTCCTATTTCAGTCTGGCTTTCTGCTTCCAGAACTCAGTCTCGACTTTGAGCCTGAATTTGAGCATGGTCTTGGTAAGATTCAAAGCTCTCCTTGCCGCAGGGGATCGGTCGGAAAGGAATAAATCTTCGGCTCGGGTGACATCGTCCTCTACGACGCGAATTGCTTGGAAAATATCCCCAAAAGCTTGTTTGCTCCAATTGGAAAGAGCTTTTCTGGTGGCTTTGAGCTTGTTGCTGACCCGAGTGAGAGGATTGGAGGAGTCCTGACTATTCCACGCTTCTGCCACTATGCTCATGAATTGCGGGTGGTTGGTCCAAAAGTCGAGGAATTGGAAGTTCTTTTTGGATGGGTGGGATTTGTTTTTAATTTCCACCAGGATGGGGGCGTGGTCTGATTCTGTAGAGTTGAGATGGGATAGGGTGGAGCTGATCCTCATACCGTGCCAGCTAGCGTTGGTGAGGGCTCTGTCCAGACGGGAGTACTGACGACGGTCTCCGTCCTACATGTTACACCATATGAATTTGCTACTTTTGAACTGGAGGGGAGTGAGGTGTGCATTGAAGATAAAGTTGTTGAAGTCTTGTATGGCTGGTAGTGGAGTAGGACGGCCTCCAATCTTTTCTTCTCTGCAGGTGATGGCATTGAAGTCCCCTATGCAAAGCCAGGATGTGTTGGTGTTGTGGAGATAGGTGTCGAGAAGGTCGTTCCAGAGGTGTTTCCGTTCTGCGATGACACAACTACCGTGGACCGCTGAAAGGATAGCTCGCTCCGAAAGGGTGGGGTGAGTGATCCAGCAGGAGAGAGCTTGATGGGTGTCCTGAATGATATCGAGTTTAACTTCCTTTGACCCGAGAATCCAGATGTCGTGCCTGCCAGCAATAGCCGTTGGGAGGCCCAAAGCCAACTGTGTTGATTTAAGACATTTGGAGGGGATTTTAGGTTCAATGATGATGAAGATGTCAATCTTGTGAATTTTTCGAAGACTGGAAATTCTTCTTAATGTCGGTTTATTTGCCAGACCTCGAACGTTCCAAGATATGATGTTAAGCATTTAAGAGATTGTGGGGGTGTTTTTTGTTCCGCCTTGCGACAGATCTGGTTAGGATGGTGACGGTTTTGTCGGTGCCTAGTTTGCTCCGTTGGGAGTTGGCCGGGTTTGCGTTCGATGTTGAGGGAGGATTGTGGTTGTGGTGCTTGTGCGGACCGGAAGGGGGGCCTATCAGATTGTCAGCTGAGTCGACTGCCGTATCTTTCGAGGGAATGGCTAGAGAGTCGTGCGCACTCTCGATCAACAGTTGCTGGAGGGGGGCTCCTGCGGCAAAGACTTGGAGACCTCTCCTCACTTGGTCGGGTCCGAGGATAGCTAGGGCGTCTTCGACTGGGATTGCGCTGGGGGATTGATGAGTTTCGTGGGAGGGGGGATGAGCTAGGGTGTCGGCCCCCTGGCTGATGGTGAGTAGTCGGTGATCTGCTTTGCCTGAGTCGGTGGCATCCTCTACTTGCGAGGAGATGGAGGAGGAGGACGGTGGCTCGGGGATGCCGGATCCTTCTTGAGGGTTTCCGGACTCTGGGTCCTCTGAGTCGAGAATTGCGAATTGGTTGGAGATCTCTATGTGTTGGGAAATAAAAGGGTTCAGGGCCCTTCTCTTTGGTTCGCTGGAGGCTGGCTCTCCAATGCTGGAATCGAATCGAATGTGAGAATTCGGAAGAGGAAGAATGGGCGACTTAGGGAGCTTCCCCTCCGAAAGGTCGCTGTCTTTCCTGGATGGCTTCTTTTTAAGCTCCGGATGTAGGCGGTGGCAGTGCTTAGGTAGGTGTCCTCTAAGGTGGCAGTGGTTGCAGAACAATATGTGGTTGTCGTAGAGGATTTTTTGGGTGTGGGTGTGGTTGCCTAGCTCGATAGTGATGAAGTTGGGTGGTTCAGATGAGAGATCTAGTTCGACACAGATTTTGGCGGAGTGGGCTTTGGTGAGGTTACTGGTCTCGGGCGCCGAAGCCACGTACGTCCCGAAAGAGTTGGCGATGCGCTTTAGCGTGCAGGGACAGAGCATATGAGAGGAAGGTTGGGGAGGGTAACCCAAGCTGCCACCGTAGCTGAATCTTCTTTGGTGTTGAAACCAGGAGACCACTTGATAATCTTCATCTGGTGGGTGTCGATCTTGCAAGTTCCCTTGGACCACACTGTCCTGTGATCGCGATCTGCGGATAGGTGTAGGAGAATGTGTATGGGGTCGAGGGGGGACACTCGGTAGTCAGATGAGAGATTCTATTTGGCGATCGCTTCCTGCACCCTGGGAAGTTTGGGACACCCGGTGGAAAATTTAAGGATGAAAGTGTGTGGAAAGGCCGCTGACAGCGATGTCATCTCCTTGTCGTAGAATGGGATGACGGGGGTGGGGTCTCATGAGAATAATCAATGTCCGACAGTAGGACGTCTGGGAAGATAATGCCCTTCGAGGGGGTGAATCCGGACGAAGCATGGCGGCATAGGAAGGTGGGGACGGTCCGGAGGGAGCGAGGCCCGATGGGACGGGACGGGAGAGCGGAGGGCCGCTCAGGGGAGGAGGAAGCCCGAAAACGAGGAGGGAGGAGGGGAGAGAGCAGGGGTATGCCTCCCTGGCGAGGCGGCAGGGGGAGGGTAGACAACCGCCCCAGGGGAGGAGGCCTGGGAAGCCACAGGAGGAGGGCGGATGCCGGAGAGGACGGGAACGGGGAAGGACTCTGGGGGCACCGGGGCGGTGGGCGCCGCCGGAGGAGGAGAAGCGGGGGCTAAGGCGGACAAGCAAACGGGGGGTGTGGAGGGCGCTGGTGACGAGGTAGGGAGGGCAGAAATGCCTGGGAAGAGGGAGGGAGCCTGGATGGCCAGGGAGACAGCAGAAGGTGGCGGACGGTCAGCACAGCAGGAAACGGGGGGTGCACAAAGGAGGTTGGAATGGAGGGGAAGCGGTTAGGGAGGAAGGAAAATAAGAGGGGGGTGGGAGGGTGGCGCCAAGGGGGGTACAGGATAGCGCTGGAGCGCAAAGGGGGGAATAGATGGCGCACGGAGTGGCGGGGAAGGTGGGGAATGGATTGCGCCAGAAGGGGTAGGGGAGGGGGGCTGCACAAAGGAGAGATTGCCACCGAGGGCCTGCACAATCCACAGCTGCTGCTCCAAAAGGGAGGACACGAGCGCCTGAAGCGGCGCAACAGAGGTGGAGAGCTCGGCATGCGCAACAGAGGAAGAGAGCTCCACGCATGTGAGAAGGGACTCCTCGGGGAGCGCGCCCGAGAGGGGGAACCCGAGGTGCCCTGTGGCGGAGGGCCCGAGGCCTGCTCTGCTGGGGTACATGCCTCCCGAGGGGGGGAAGATGGGATTCAAAAAACTAGAGTGAGCGGGAACGGAAGGAAGCTGCGACAGGAGGCCGGCTGCGCCGGAGCCGGCGGAGCCGAGCTCCGGGGCGGAGAAATGCAGGGGATCTGCCAGCTAACTCAGCGGGAGAGTAGGGGGGCCACTCTGCAGCTCTGGATCTGGAAGAGCTCCTGGCGGCGCGGAGGGAGGAAAAGCAGGCGGAGAGGGGGAGCTAGGATGGGGAAAAGGAAGGGAGCGGTGATGAAGGGCGGCGGAGAGGAGCTGGCGGAGCAAGTCCAGCACCTCAGGGGGACAGGGGGGGCGGCATCGGGGGAGACGACCGGAGAAGGATGGCGGGAGCGCACGCACGGAGAGGCGGTGGAGGGGGGAGGGAAAGGGGTGGCCGGCCTAGGTCGGCCAAAGGAAGAGGAACTGACGCTCGGAAGAAAGGGGGAAGAAGACCATGGGAGTATATATATATATATATATATATATATATATATATATATATATATATATATATATATATATATATATATATATATATACAGTAAAGCTAAAAATCCCAACAATATATTTAAATAAATAGATAGAATGACATAACTGGCTAAAAGTCGAAAGACTATACTATATACTAGCACACCTATATACATTCAACACCTCAATTCGGTTAATATCAAAATAACTTATATTACACATATAACAACTCTAAATATTAATTATTAGACCATTAAACAAATTACGAAATATGTACATTTATACAAAATGTATATCAACACGAACTTCTTTGGTCGTACTACATGACCACATGGACTTGGGTCGGGTCCAAGTTAAGTCTAGACTGGTTTGGTACAACCGGGTCTTCTAGAAGTCAATAAACCTTAATAATAAATAATTAAATTATTTATAGGAGTCAAGTTGCAACTTGGTCTAGTTTTCCTAGTTAGGACATCACTATGGTTCGACCTTCCCTATCAAGGCTAATACACTAGTCAAAGCACGACACTGCACTATCCGTGCCATGATTCCTAGCCGTCTTGTACTCCAAAACTCCACCATGGCTAAAGTCCTCTACCGTAATAATTAACTAAGTAATTATTTATAATAATTCTAAAAATCACCATTTAATTCAAATAAATAAATAGAAAAATATTATCACAATTCTGGAAAGAGGAGTTACAATTAGTAGCACATGGACCCCAAACATCATAGTGTATTACCTCAAAAATAGAAGAGCTCCAATGACCCGTACCAATATAGGAACTCCTAGTAAGTTTGCCTAACTCACATGCATCACATACTAACTTCTCTTTATTTGACACTTTTTCATAAATATCGGGATACAATTTACTTAAAGTGTCAAAGGAGGAATGTCCCAACCTCCTATGATGGAGTAGCAAAGTATCCTCGGACGTCATCAGCAGTCCTCCCATACCAGTCTTCTCTGCCGTAGACATTAGTGCTAAGTCCAGTCCTTCTCGATCCAAGTACCACAGTCCCTTATGTCAAGTGCCAGTCCTAAGTCTTCATCCCGTCTCTTTCTCCTGGAAGATCACCTTAGGGATATTAAAAGAAACAATGCATTTAAGTTGAAGGATTATAGAACAAATGGACAAGAGACTGTCTGGAAAGGATGAAGCATGTAAAATATTGGATAATTTTACTAAAGTTGTATAATTAACAGTACCCTTATCGACCACTGGCTGAAAAGTGCCATCAGCAGTCTGAATGCTGTCTGCTGATGCTAGGTGAGTGTACAAGAAGAACTCACTAGCATTCTTCGTCAGATGTCGAGATGCCCTCGAGTCGATAATCTAATCTGACGATTTAAGGGAAGCAATTGATGCAAGAGCAAGTGACTCGTTAGTACCTTCTGATGGATGGACATACATGGCGACGTTGCCTCCAGCGAAGAATGAGGCGGACGCCTCCTCCGTTGTGCTCCTCATGTCTCCATCATTAGATGTTTGTTGCTTCCTCCTGAGTACCTCCAGCATGTCCACCAGTACCTAATTCTCCTCGATAAATATGACGCTAGCTCCTCCATCTCCTTTTGCTACCAGAAGGTTTGTCGGATAGCTTCGTCGACCCCCACAACCACGGCTACATCCTCCAAAATGTACTCATCCACCGAATTGTCCCTATCCACCACCTGAATTTCCATCCTTAGGTGGTTTGGTGCAAGCATACCGATGGTGGCCCATCTCTCCGCAGTTGTAGCACTGTCGGTTGTGCTGCTAGGCCTCTCTCTTGTTGGTACATCGATTTTGATACATTGTTCACAATAATCCTTGTACGTCTTTAGTTTATACTTTTCACAGGCACTTCCAAAAAGACAAGAATAGAAGAAAGGCATCTTCATACAAATTCTATGAAGCTTATCAAAGACCATGGAGCACATACAATTCTCCATTATCAAGATGATGATATACTACAACAAAAAGAAAATACAAGAGACACTTCTTAAAAGACTATAAAGTAGACGATGCAAAAAGACCCAGCTTGAAGTCTACATAGAAGACGGTACAAAAGCCTAAGCGTTGCTATTCTTATCCCTGTTCTTTTCTTGAGTCTGTAAATGTCTAGGAATCTATGTATGCACTTTGCTAAGATGACAAACATAAAGAAAGAAATGGTGAAGTAAAAAGTCATTCAGAGGAGACGGAAAATTCGACGGATTTCCGGATAAATCTGCCGGATAATCCGATCGCTCACAGCAAGTTAGTGAGCAGAAGTTCGGATAATCCGACGGACATCCGCGAAAATCCTGCGGATAATTTGAACCTCTCACAGCACGTTAGTGAGCAGAAGTTCGGATAATCCGACGGACATCCGTAAAAATCCTGCGGATAATCCGAACCTCTCACAGCAAGTTAGTGAGCAGAAGTTCGGATCATCCGCCGGACTTCCGCTAAAATTCGATGGATAATCCGCTTGACTTATTTGCAACATTTGAATTCAAATCCAACGGCAGCTGGCAGCTGCATTTAATGCATCTAACGGCTCTTTTTATGCCCGTTACTGTTGACCGGATAATTCGACGGATTTCCGTTGAAATCCGACGGATAATCCGGTTGACGGCTGAATGCCCTTTATGACTTTGGATTTGTATAAAAGGGGCTTTAGTCTCTTCTCATAAAGATTATCTCTTCCAAGCTTTAAATTTTCTCAACCACAAAAGTGCTTCACCATTACTACTCTACTCAATCTTTAATTGTCATCCTCTTCCAAAGTGCTAGAGTATTTAAAGAGTTGTAAATTTTGATCTTCAAGTGTTAGAAGATCAACAAGTTCTCTTCTCATTTCTTTGAAGTTGGCGAGCCTTCGTAAGAAAACTCGTGTGTTGAAGTTGGTGAGTTCTTCGGATCCAAACTCGTGTTGAAGTTGGCGAGTTCTTCGGATCCAAACTCGTGTGTAATATTTTATTAAATAGTAGATTTAAGCCGGAGAGAGTTTCGGGACTGGATTGCCTCTAGCGAGGATACCAGGATACATCTTGTATTTGATCTTCTTACTCTCTCTTTTTATTTGACGTATATTGCTTCTTGTGCTTAAGTTATTTTTTATTTCCCTATTCACCCCCCTCTAGGTTCTACAATTAGTATCAGAGCTTTGTTCTCTTGATTTGGATTTACACCCTTAGAGTGATCCATGGCCGCTAACCCTAGCATCAACACCTTCTACAATGAGGGATACTCCACAAATAGGCCTCCCCCATTTGATGGAACCGACTATAACTACTGGAAGATTAGGATGAGCATTTATCTGAAGTCCATAGATTTCGATTTATGGGATTGTGTGATAAATGGTCTCCCTACTCCTTCCAGAGTTATTGAGGATGTTGTATCTGACACCCTTAGGGACTTACTCACTGAAAATACCAAGAAGCTTGCTAGTCGAGATGCTAAGGCTATGAACGCTCTTTACTGTGCTCTCGATAGTAGTGAATTCAATAGAATCTCTACTTGCAAGACTTCCAATGAGATTTGGAAGTTGCTTGAAGTCACACACGAGAGAACATCACAAGTAAAGGAATCCAAGATTAGTAGACTCACGCAAGAATATGAGTCCTTTAAGATGAAACATGATAAGTCTATTACTTGCATGTTTACCCGTTTTGGTGATATTATTAATCCTCTTTCTTCTTTTGGTAAGGAATATCCTGCTCATGAAAAGATCAGAAAAATCCTTAGAGGATTGACAAAATGATAGAGTCCTAAAGCTACCGCAATCATTGAGGGGAACGACCTGACAGTCATGAACCTTGAGACCCTCATGGGAAGCTTATGACTCATAAACTCGATATGAAAGATCAAGAGGAAGCTTCCATACAAGAGAAGGAGAAGGAGAAGGCCAAAGAGAAGGAGAAGTCTCTTGCTCTCAAAGTTACAAAGTCCTACTCCAAGGATAGCTCCGACGACAACGAGTCGGACGATGATGAAGAAATAGCTCTCACAGCTAAGCACTTCCGAAAGTTCCTCACATTCAACAAAGCCAACCGCTTCAGACGGGACAATAAGGAAGATCCGGCGTGCTATCAATACAGAAGAACCGGACACATCAAGAGGGACTGTCCCATGATAAGAAAAGACTCAAGCAAGTACGAGAAGCCTAGCAAAGGAAGCTCGTCCTCCAGGAAATTTGCTAACACAAGCATTTGGTGTGAGAGTGACGTAAGCGACTCTGACAACGACAAAGAGTGAAAACACAATGCAAACGTTTGTCTCATGGCAACCGATGAGGTACTTGATGATCTCTCCTTAAATACTCTTAATTATGATGACTTGGAGAAAGCTATCTTTGAACTACATGAAGAGCACAAAGGTGTTAGGAATAAATACAAGAAATCTCTAAAAGAGGTTGATGCTCTTGAACTTGAAGTAGAGAGACTCTCTAGCATCATTATTGATGTAAAAGGGAAATCTCCCATTTCTGACACGGATGAGATAGAGTCTTTACGACTCAAGTTTCAAGAATCCCTTATCACCATTAAAAAAAGGATGATGAGATTCAATCCCTCAGAAGGGCTTATGAATTTGCTATGCATAAAGTTCAAGATGCTAATAGAAGAGAATATGATACTTCTATTAAGTATAATGATCTTCTTGTACAGAGTAAGAAACTAGGTAATAAGAACACTACTCACATACATACTCCAAGACACCTCCACACTCATCACAATGATGGGCATATTTCTTACATGAACACTACACACAAGTCCTATTCTAACACAAGAAAGGACCATTTGTTAAGAAAAATATATCGCATCATGCTTTTTATTATCATCATCATAATACTAATGATAGAACTCCTCGCACTAGAGATTCACATATGCATGATACTCACACGTCTTCTTCTAAATCCTCTATGATTTGCAACTACTGTGGCTTGCTTGGACATACGACCAATTATTGTCATACAAGGAAACTAGTTGATAAGAAAGTTTATAAATGGGTTCCTAAGACTAACACTCAAGGACCCATACGATCATGGGTACCAAAATGTTCATCTTCAACTTATGTTGTAGGTAAAGAGTCCTTCTCATGCTAGAAGCAAGTGGATTCTCGATAGAGGATGTTCACGGCACATGATCGGGGATGCTTTATTATTTACAATGCTATCGATGAAGAAGGAAGGACACGTCTCCTTTGGTAACAATCTTAAAGGTCATATTATAGGAAATGGTAATATCGGTTTCCCTCCTTATCCTTGTATTAAGAATGTGTGTCTTGTTACTAATCTTAAACACAATCTTCTTAGTATTAGTCATCTTACCGATAATGGTTATGATCTCAAGTTTGTTAAGCTTAAATGTTTCATTACCGATAGTTCAAGTGGATCTATTGTTTATGAAAGCATTAGAGAAAACAATATCTATGTTTTATATCTTGTCGAAGACACTAACAATGACAGGTGCTTAGTTGCTAAGAACGATGAAAGTTGGCTTTGGCACATGAGGCTCGGACACGCCAATATGGATACCATTTCTCGTCTTGCCACCAAGAAGCTTGTAAGAGGACTCCCAAGTATCCCTTTCAAAAATGATATGGTGTGTGAAGAATGTGAGAAAAGTAAGTTGACCAAGTCATCCTTCAAATCCATCAACTCTGTGAGTACCACTAGACCTCCTCAACTTATTCATATGGATCTTTTTGGTCCTAGTAGAGTTGTTAGTCTTGGAGGCAAGCTTTATGCTTTTGTTTTGGTTGATGATTTTTCAAGATTTACTTGAATTATTTTTCTTGCTTGCAAAAGTGATACTTTTCATGAATTGTTGCTTTTTGTAAACGTGTTCAAAATGAGAAAGATTTTTCTATTAACAAGATTAGAAGTGATCATGGAGGAGAATTTGACAATGCCGATTTCAAAAGATTTTGTGAAAAGAATAGTTTTGGACATGATTTTGCTTGTCCACGAACTCCTCAACAAAATGGTGTTGTGGAAAAAAAGAATAAAACCCTTGGCGATATGGCCCGGGTTATGTTAAACCAATATAAGCTCCCCCAATATTTTTGGGCGGAAGCCGTTAACACGGCATGCCATGTTATAAATAGGGTCTTGATTAGACCTATTTCTAAAAAGACTCCTTATGAGCTTTGGTTTGACAAAATTCCCTCTATTGAATATTTTAAAGTTTTTGGATGTAACTGTTTTATTTTGAATACCAAGGATAACCTAGGCAAGTTTGAAGAAAAAGCCTATGAAAAAATATTCCTTGGATACTCTACTCATAGTAAAGGTTTTCGTATTTTTAATAAAAGAAGTCTTGTTGTCGAAGAGTCAATCAATGTCTCTTTTAATGAACTTAACTCTTCTATATTCTCCTCTTCCGATGATATTGATAACATTTTATTTGGGTTAGAGAATTCCTCTATTGGAGATCGTCCCTTTTCATCTAACAATGAAGGTGTGACTCCTTCAACAAAAGAGTCCCTACCACTCGAGCCTCCTCAAAAAGATCTCCCAAAAGAATGGAGATTTGTCACCAATCATCCTAAGGAGCTTATCATTGGGGATTCTTCTTCCAGTGTAAGCACTAGATCCTCCACTCCTGATCTTTGTGCAAACGTGGCTTTTATCTCTCAAATAGAGCCTAAAAATATTAATGATTCTTTTCATGATGAATTTTGGATGATAGCGATGCAAGAAGAGCTAAATCAATTTGAGTGAAACAAGGTTTGAGAACTTGTCCCAAAACCTAGCAATCACCCCATTATTGGAACTAAATGGGTGTTTCGAAATAAACTTAATGAAGATGGGTTAGTGACTCGTAACAAAGCCCGATTGGTTGCTCAAGGCTATAACCAAGAGAAAGGCATTGACTACGACGAAACCTATGCTCCGGTTACTCGTCTTGAATCATTCGTATGCTATGTGCTTTTGCTTGCTTTAATGATTTTAAACTCTTTCAAATGGATGTTAAGAGTGCTTTTCTAAATGGTATTATTAAAGAGAAAGTTTATGTAAAACAACCTCCTGGCTTTGAAGATTTTCAATTTCCTAATCACGTGTTCAAACTCCACAAAGCCCTTTATGGCCTCAAACAAGCTCCTCGTGCTTGGTATGAGCGCCTTAGCTCCTTTCTTGTTTCACATTATTTTTCTAAGGGCAAAGTCGACACGACACTTTTTATCAAATCCCATAATAGCACTCTTTTATTGGTTCAAATTTATGTCGATGACATTATTTTTGGTTCTACTAACAATACACTTTGTGTAGAATTTGCTAAAGTTATGCAGGAAGAATTTGAAATAAGCATGATGGGTGAACTATCATTCTTTTTGGGCTTACAAATCAAACAAGGACCCAAAGGGACCTTCATCAATCAAGCCAAATATACAAAGGATCTCCTCAAACGTTTTGAACTTGACTCATCCAAATCAATGAAGACTCCTATGGCCACAACGACAAAGCTTAACAATGATGAGGACGGAATTTCGGTCGACATCCGTAAGTATCGAGGTATGATCGGGAGTCTACTCTATTTAACTGCTAGTCGACCCGATATTATATTTAGTGTATGTCTTTGTGCTCGATATCAAGCAAATCCTAAAGAATCTCACCTATGTGCCGTAAAATGCATTTTTTGGTATCTCAAGGGTACCATTAACATAGGGCTATGGTACCCAAAATCCTCATCCTTTGAGCTTCACGGCTTCTCGGATGCGGATTTTGCCGGATGCAAACTTGACCAAAAAAGCACTAGCGGCACATGTCACTTCTTAGAAAAATCCTTGGTTTCATGGTTTAGCAAGAAACAAAACTCCATCGCTCTTTCTACCACCGAAACTAAATACATAGCGGCAGGGTGTTGTTGTGCATAAATTCTTTGGATGACACAGACACTAGTAGATTATGGTATTTCTTCTCATTGCATCCCTATCAAATGTGATAATACTAGCTCCGTTAATCTCACGAAAAGCCCGATTTGTCACTCTCGCACCAAACACATAGAAATAAGACACCACTTTCTATGGGATCATCAACTTAAAGGTGATATATGTCTTGAATTTATTGACACCACTCATCAACTTGTTGATATTTTTACCAAACCTCTTTCTGAAGATCGATTCACTTTTATTTGTCGTGAAATCGGTCTCCTCGATCTCTCAAATTGAACTTTTTCTATCTTTTATGGATTTTTCGAAGGATTTCCGCATAAATCTGCCGGATTATTCGTTCGTTTCCAGCAGCTTTCTGAGGAACAAGTTCGGATAATCTGCCGGATTACCGCGGTAATCCGACGGATCATCCGCGATTAATGCTCTCCGCAAAATCCCGGATGCGAACGGCTACCTCATTTATGGGATGTGACCCACCACCTACCCGTATTAAATTCGAATTCATCTTTATCCGGATTTTCCGTCGGATTTCCGGTATAAACCGACGGATTTTTCGTTTTCGTAGCACAGGCACAGAAATCGAAGCGTCAGGTGCCTGTCTATCCGTTCCCATTCCTCTCTATCCGTTCCCAACCATCATGACCCCTCATTATACCTCTCTACCCCCTATAAACTCTTTCCCCTCTCCTTTCTTCTTTCACTCTCTCTTCCTCCATGGCTTCTCACTCCAAGCGTCAACGACATGACGGAAGCTCCTTCTCCGTTCAGCCTCCTTCCCTTGCACTCTTCGTTCCTCCTCCTACTCATGGCTATAATCCGCTCATTTTCAAGTCGGCTTCCCATTCACGGGAATGGTTCTCCTTCTACCACAAGGCTCCCGTATGCTCCGGGAAACCCATCTCTTGGATCAACTTCAAAGACCATCGTGATTTCTTTCGCTTCTCCCGCATCGATGCACTCCTCGAGCGTCAAGTTGACTACTATCCGCATGCCATCCGTATGTTCTACTGTAACCTTGTTTCTGCCAAGGAAGTTCCCGAGTTCGAGACTAAGGTTGGTGGCGTCAAGATTACCGTCACTGCCGCATCCTTGGCTAGCTTCCTTGGTCTTGATGAGCGCAAGGTATATCGTTCCCTTCCGAGCACCATAGACCATATCTCTTTCTCTCCTGACATGTCTTATGAGGAGTTCCTCTTCAACATCTGTGGTGGCTCTCTTGTTCAATGCCCGGATGACAAGGATCTTAGTCCATTCTTCCATGACATGCATCGCATCCTCTGCCACACTCTAACCCCAAAATCTGGAAACATGGACAGCATGACTGCTGAAGAACTTATCTACATGTACTATCTGGTCGCTAGGTAACCTTTCTCACTGGCAAAATCTATCATCTATACCATGATGCTCATCAGGGACTCTCCTTATCGTTCTCTCCTTTTTGGTATGTACATCACTATGATCCTCGAAGCCATTGGTGTTGACCTCACTCACTGCCCGATTGGTGAGCCTCTTCCTACTCCTCTTGCCAAATCTAAGGGTCGTGCCCGTGCGGTTCCTGCTGCTGCTCCTGCTGCTGTTGCCGGTGGACCTGCCTCTCCTTCGGCGTCCTTCCTCACTCATGATGTTCGTCGATACATTGATCGCAAGTTTTCTGATCTCTCTCTCTCTCAACCCATTAGCGCCTTCAGGCCAACACTCGGGGGCTCGGCACCCTTATCCACCACGGCTTTATGGATCATGCCTACTATATTCAGCGCATGTTTGAGGAGCACAATCCCTTTCTTAATCCTAACACTCCTCATCCTAATTTTCCTGGCCCTCGCTTCACTGATCCCAACGTCTATGGATTCATGTACCCAGATGGCGTCGACCCTTATGGCGCCTTTTCCACATCTCCCGGGGATGATGAAGATCAGGAGGCAGGTCCATCTGATGCTCCTGACAGTTGTTGAGTGGTGTTTTATGTTTAGTCTTGTTTTGTGTGGTCCTTCGGGGACTTTTTAGTATGTGTTTTCTGCTGTCCTACGGGACTTCTTAAATCTGTTTTCCAGTTATGTGTTGTGGTTTGGCCTTCAAAGCCCAGTTATTGTACCCCTATTTTTATTTTCAATGAATGTTTCCTTCTTATGCATTTCTGTTTTCTGCTATGTCCCTTACCCACATGTGCTTCATTGTTCTATTATTTTCTCACCATCTTTGATTAAATGACAAAGGGGGAGAAATCGTATTGAGGGGGAGATCCTTCATTACGGGGAAGCTACTTTCTATATTCTTATTTTTTGTCAATTATCAAAATGGGGGAGTTTGTTGGCACATCGATTTTGATACATTGTTCACAATAACCCTTGTACGTCTTTAGTTTACACTTTTTACAGGCACTTCCAAAAAGACAATAATAGAAGAAAGGCATCTCCATACAAATTCCATAAAGCTTATCAAAGACCATGGAGCACATGAAATTCTCCATTATCAAGATGATGATATACTACAACAACAAAAATACAAAAGACACTTCTTAAAAGACTATGAAGTAGACGATGCAAAAAGACCCAGCTTGAAGTCTACATAGAAGACGGTGCAAAAGCCTAAGCGTTGCTATTCTTATCCCTGTTCTTTTCTTGAGTCTGTAAATGTCTAGGAATCTATGTACGCACTTTGCTAAGATGACAAACATAAAGAAAGAAATGGTGAAGTAAAATGTCATTCAGAGGAGACGAAAAATCCGACGGATTTTCGGATAATCCGATCGCTCACAGCAAGTTAGTGAGCAGAAGTTCGGATAATCCGACGGACATCCGCGGAAATCCTACGGATAATCCGAACCTCTCACAGCAAGTTAGTGAGCAGAAGTTCGGATAATCCGACGGACATCCGCAAAAATCCTGCGGATAATCCGAACCTCGCACAGCAAGTTAGTGAGCAGAAGTTCGGATCATCCGCCGGACTTCCGCTGAAATCCGACGGATAATCCACTTGACTTATTTGCAACTTTTGAATTCAAATCCAACGGCAGCTGGCAGCTGTATTTAATGCATCTAACGGCTCTTTTTATGACCGTTACTGTTGACCGGATAATCCGACGGATTTCCGTTGAAATCTGGCGGATAATCCGGTTGACGGCTGAATGCCCTTTATGACTTTGGATTTGTATAAAAGGGACTTTAGTCTCTCCTCATAAAGATTATCTCTTCCAAGCTTTAAATTTTCTCAACCACAAAAGAGCTTCACCATTACTACTCTACTCAATCTAAAATTGTCATCCTCTCCCAAAGTGCTAGAGTATTTAAAGAGTTGTAAATTTTGATCTTCAAGTGTTAGAAGATCAACAAGTTCTCTTCTCATTTCTTTGAAGTTGGCGAGCCTTCGTAAGAAAACTTGTGTTTTGAAGTTGGCGAGTTCTTCGGATCCAAACTCGTGTTGAAGTTGGCGAGTTCTTCGGATCCAAACTCGTGTGTACTATTTTATTAAATAGTGGATTTAAGCCGGAGAGAGTTCCGGGACTGGATTGCCTCTAGCGAGGATACCAGGATACATCTTGTGTTTGATCTTCTTACTGTCTCTTTTTATTTGACGTATATTGCTTCTTGTGCTTAAGTTATTTTTTATTTTCCTATTCACCCCCTCTAGGGTTCTACATCTCTTAGGTCCTGTGTCGCCCGAGCTGGTGGCCGTCAGTGCTGACTTTGCTTCGAGAGAACCACTTGTTCCCGCCTGTAGTCTGATGCGTGTCTCCTCCTGGATCATGGCTGAGATAGCCTCCTCAAGAGTGGAGATCTTCGGTTGGGCGAGAAGTAGGACCGTCCTCTGAACAAATGCTGTAGTTAGCCCTTTGAGAAATTTTATCATCCTCTCCTGTAGACATACCTGTCTCTTTTTACATTTTGGGTCCCCGCAGCTTGCCCGATCCGATGTGTGGTCGTAGTCCAGCCACAGACGCTCAAATTCTGTGGCATACTCCTGTACCATCCTCTCTCCTTGTACGGTGTCGTCGATCTCCCCTTTGATTTGGAAGACCCGTAAGTTGTTTCCTACACCATCATAGGTTTGCATCAACTTCTTCCGCACATATTTCACCATCTCAATACCGTCGACTGTGGAGGTAATAGACTGGACTAAGAAGTTGAGAAGCCAGATATAGATCACCATATGAGTAGACTTCCACTCGTCATGTTCCGTCGAGCCTTCGTCCGGATCTGTCTTCTCGCCCGACAGGAACCCCTCCAGGTTCTTTCCTGTAAGGGTTCGCCTTACCCGTCGTGACCAACTAAGATAGGTAGCTGGTCCATCTAGCTTCAGATCGATGGAGGAAAGCTCCAGCCTTGTCGACGTTCGTGTCGTGCTCTCACCAGACGACATCTTTATCAACTTTATCAACGTCGCAACCTCTGTATGATCCAGCTTCTTGATGATCGTCTCTATCGATCCTCATCTTCGATGATCACGTCACGCTTGTCCTCATAGTCCGTTTCTAGTTTCGAACATGTATTTCTACCAGATCTAGGCCTTCAGAGTCAACTTTGGAAACAAGTCAAACAGCAGTAACACGAGTGCCGTCGTGTGCTTCAGTGTCGGCAACAGCCGCAGGAGCCGTGCACATCTTAGGAGTGGAAGACGCTCGGCGCATGTACAACAGTACCACAGCAGCAGCAGCAGCCGCGGGGCTGCGGCAGGGTGGGGGTGGGCAGAAGCGGGATTCTCTAACAGCGCGCGAGAGATAGGGGCGGGGCCGGAAAGAGAGCGGGGGGTAGCGGCTAGGGTTAGGGTTTGGAAGAGGGTCGGTTGGTGGCGGCTAGAGTATAGGTTTGTGAAATTTTGGCTCTAATACCATGTTGTAATTTCTTGATTTATTATTGATAGTCTTCTTGGCTTTATGTAGCCTTACAATTATTATTACACTGATGGAATATACTGTGGATATCCTGTGGCATATTCTGGCCTACGAAATATGTCATAGGATATTCTAATCTACTAAATATGACATCCAACATACCAAATATTGCAACATATATAACATTTGATAGTTTGCACTCTTTTCTAGAGATATTGTCACTTACGTCGTTTCTCCATGAAGCCTTTTTCAGCATCTTAACTACTTATGGGTGACCTTACCTAAATGATTTTGATTTTTCAAATTCATTGCCAGATTTCTCTCTCTTTCGGTTGAGCCACATCTATAACTGAGATCATGACTATGTTCGAGATAGATCAGATGAAGAAGAAAGCAACTAAGGAGGACCAGGACAACAAGACGGACACAGGCAGCAGATCACTTGTTGTAAAACTCCTAAATTTTAGAATTTTTTTATTTAAAAAGACTTAAAAATGAATTTTGTGCAATTTATGGATTTTATTAATTATTAAAAATGACCTTACCATTGTTGAGTTTTGGAGCACAAGACGACCATAAACTTTGGCAGGGAAGATGTAGTAGTGTGCCTTGACTAGTGTACTAGCCATACTGGGAGAAGCCTAGCCATGGTGATGTCCGAACTAGGAAAACAGGCCAAGTTGCGACTTAACCTCTACCGATAAATTAATTGTTTATCAATTTAAATTTTTGACTTTTAAGAGACTCGGTTGGACCAAACCATCCCGAACTGGGCCCGGACCAAACCCAATCCCATGTAAGCATGTAGTGTGACCAAATGTGGCCTTGTAGGCATATTTTATATATGTACAAATATTTTCTAAATTATTTTAGAACTTTATGTATAATTCCTAATTATTTAATTATTTGTACAATTATTAGTATTTTATTATTAAAAATATTTTGCAACACGTTGTACAATTTTCTGGACTCAAATGAGGGTGTGTGGTAAGTTCTCCCATTGGACTATTTTTATTATTTTATTAAAGTTAATTTATGGTGACTAAATAAATAGATTTATTCTATTAGATATTATTATTATTTAGTTAATTTTATTGTCAAATAAATTTAACTATATATGTACATATGTTTAAATTGATTTTATATATGGGTAGATAAGATTAAAATTTTCTTTTGAATTTGTGGAGATTTTGGACGTATATATATATATATATATATATATATATATATATATATATATATATATATATATATATATATATATATATATTATACAAAACACAAAGGTTTTTGAATCCTAGGGCTGACTGTGCCAAGATAAAGAGTGGTTGGGATTTAATCTTGGTGAATCAACGGTTGTGGGGTTTTATGGGGAAAGAGCATTATTGGAAGTGGGGTTTTATGGAGAAGAGCATTATTGGGAGTGGGGTTTTATGGGGAATCCAAAGATGGGGATTTAATATTTTGATGGTTGGGATTTAAAATTGGGGGTCCAAGATTATGATAATAAAACTAAAACAAAACATATATATAATTGGGGGTCCAAAGAATCAAATTAACACAGTTATTAAAAAAACTAAATATAGCCCAGGAAAACCGACGGACAAACGAACAGTGGAGGCACATAAAAAGCTCAGACTCCAAAGAAAGTTCCTTTCCCACGAACTTTCTCCTCCGCACAGAACTTTTCCATTCACCCCCCTCACCAAACGGAACAGCTTCCTCTCCTAGGGAATCGTCGCAAAAATGCTCTCTGCCGCCTCATCTGCCCAATTGGTAACCCTGCCCGCATTGGGGATCCCGCTCTCACAGCTTCCTCTCCTCTTAAACCCTCATGCAAAGCTTCCTCTCCTCTCCTTTGGTAACAGAATTGGCCTGAGCTTCCTCTCCTCTCCTCCAGCGTCGTCGGCGTGCTCCTCGGCTCTTCCTTCAAAGGAACCGTCGACGTCAGAGAGGAGGTACGCCGGTCCGTCCCTCTCTCCCTTTCAATTCCTTAGTTGTCTCCAAACTCCAAGCTTTTTTTAAATGGGTTCTGTTTAGATCAACAGAAAATTGGTTCTTTTGTAGAGAAAAGAACCAAATTTTGGTTCATTTTGGTCTGATTATTGCTGGTTTCCATAATTTTTGTGTGAATTTTAGTGGGTTTTGAGAAAAGAAAGAACCAAACTTTTGATTTTCTTTGGTAACTTTCCTCACGCAAAGCTTCCTCTCCTCTCCTCCAGCGTCGTCGGCGTGCTCCTCGGCTCTTCCTTCAAAGGAACCGTCGACGTCACCAACAGCTACGCCGGTCCGTCCCTCTCTCCCTTTCAATTCCTTAGTTGTCTCCAAACTCCAAGCTTTTTTTAAACGGGTTCTGATTGGTTTTTGTTTAGATCAACAGAAAATTGGTTCTTTTGTAGAGAAAAGAACCAAATTTCGGTCGTTTTTGGTCTGATTATTGATGGTTTCCATAATTTTCGTGTGAATTTTAGTGGGTTTTGAGAAAAGAAAGAACCAAACTTTTGGTTTTCTTTGGTAACTTTTGTATTTGGACCAAAAGGAAGCTACTGGGTGGGGTGGATATTGAGAAAAGATCAAACTTTTGACTCTGTCTGGTATTCTTTCTGGGTCTTGGTTGGAGTAAACCTAGAAAAGTTTGATTTTTGGTGGATAATTGTACTAGGAATGATTTGTATCAAAGTATCAATATAATAATCTGTTGGATAGTCCAATTTTTTATTTTCCTTTAGAGCGATCCTTATTTGAATAGTATGATTATTTAACCCCTGAGCTTCTTCATCTCAACTCCTGAACTCATGGAGTTTTGGTGTTAATGTCATGGAGATGGAGTTCAATATGGTATCTATCTGGGACACCAAGTAGAAACCTCTAGGGTTTCTTCTCCGATTTGGAGGAAGCTACGATGATGAATTCTCACATCGCATGTTTCTTTTCTTCAATGTATCTCAGGCTTCCTTTTTTTATGTCGAAATTTGAGATTTTTAGTAGAAATTAGGCTGTAATTTCTTCTTTATCAAGTTTACATGTACACAGAACGAGCACTTTGTTTATTTATTGTCACGATTTTTTTTGTTTTCGAGTAATGATTCGAAAAAGAAGGCTAACTTTTTTGCGTGTGAAGAAAACATAGGTTCAAAGGTTTCCATCTCCTTGCCTTTAGTCTCATGTCCATGATTATTCGTCTCTCCTCTTGATCTTAATCCGTTGAGAAACCATCGCTGAAAAGATATGGATCAGAGGAAGAGAGATGGACATTCGAAATGTTGCAAGGACGCTCTCTGGAGCGATCATTGACAATAGAAAATTAGCAAGTGTAATTATGATGGATAGAGCATAGATCAGAATTTAGTAAAGGACAGTGGAGGGAACAGTATCCCTGTATGGTTTCTGGCCATTAGTATTTATAGGAATCATGCAAGTTATTGAATCTAACAGCCCAGGAACAGTTATTAAAAATCGCTCCAAAATTCGTACTTCGAATCTCTCGGCATTGTAAAAAGAATCACCTGAAAAAGACGGAAAGACGACATCTGACTTTATGATATTCTAATCAAGATACGTGCAAAGCTATATATATATATATATATATATATATATATATATATATATATATATATATATATATATATATATATATATATATATATATATTAGTGTCCTTATTGAATTATATCGTATTCATTAATATCCAGGTGAAATATGCAGAGCCTAGATCTCAAAGCTTGCTTAGGAACTAACCTGAGCTCAAGGAGCATACCTGTGCACATTAGTTTGAAAACATTCCAAAACAAAACAAAAGATTTACCAGAGCCCCAAATTTAAGTCTATGCTCCTGGAAGTTCTTATCAACATATATTCAAGAGAAATCGGTTTAGTAATCAGTAAGTAACAGACACAAGATTTCCTGACCACCTTATGATCATGCAGGAAGCAATATCAATTGCAACTGAGCAAAATAGCAAACAAATTAACATGCTAAAAAAGAGAAATATACTCTATGCTACACAAAGAAAAACAAATTATTTAGTTTCTTGCAGAATTAGTGAATTTATCAATTACAACTGTGAGTAGCATGCTATAAATGAAATAGGAGTCATCCTTATCGATTGATATAAACCTTTGCTATCAGTTTGATATAAGCCTATGTTTTCAGTTTGATAAATATTGAATCACCATCTCTTTGCAATTGCTTCATGTGTGGGATGTAATAGTTGTCGTCTGTGCTATAGAAACAAAGCATATGTTTCCAGTTTGTCAGGTTCCTTTTTGAATCCTCAGGCATTAGTGGTTATTCGTGTGGCTTTTTTTAATGTAAAAACATCAACGCCAAATCGCACACCTTATCGCCATCATGCAAAAAACCCCATCCTCATCAATAGATCCATGCAATCGATACTTGGTAAATGCCAATTACTTGGAAATCACCACTTGGTCCTACCAATCTGACGCCTTAGCTCCTCAACGCCCGCCCGCACAATGCCTGCTCATTTGTCGGATTGGAGACCTCAGCTCTCTTCGCATAAAGATCTCCAGCATGCAAGTTCTGCTTTTGTATATCTTCATCAGTTTTCAATGCTTTTTAGGATGATCGGTCTAGGGTCTCAAATATCCCCATCATACTTTTTTTCCAAGGTCTTGAATTTCCATTTCAGTGGAATTATTTTTTCTCATAATTTTAACATTTATTTTAAATGATTTAGTTGGACGTTGGTATTACTTGAAGAGCCTATCGATTTTTTCGAGTCGCACAAAGATGCTACCGGTATGAAATTTATTAATAGACTTCAATGAATTCTATACTTTATTTATCATTATTAACCAACTTTATATACACACACTCTAGACATCTGCTGATAGTTACATATCGAAAAGGCAATTAGCTCAACGCAAAAGGAGAGAACGTGAACAATCACAGAGAAATGTAGCTCAATATGATGAAGGCTCTACCTCACGTAATGTTACGATTTCTGAACAAGATGTTAATCCAACTATCAGGTGATCATCCACTTGATTGTACATATGGTCTAATCTAATCTACTTTAACTTAATTATATTTCAGTTTTGGTTTCATTTGGATAGGTCTTTAGCTCAGTTTAGAAGGCAAGAACGCGAACGTGAACAAATAACCATATCTCGGTATATGACTCCTACTAGCATACTTGATGTACCTCGGATAACACCTACACCATCCACTTCACCAGTGACACATGGTTTACCAACTTCTCGAGTTGAACGAGAATATGAGGGCGCAGCTCAACGTAGACGGATAGAACAAGATCAAGAAACACATCATGTAACACCTGGTTTGTCAACTTCTCGAGTTGAACAAGAAGATGGATCAGCCTCGCAATTAATATGCAGGCGTGTTCAACATAGAGTTGGTCCACCAACACAGCTGGAGTCTGATCGACATTATCTTGGATTAATGAATATCGTATGCTCTCGTTGCTCAGCTTTACATTGGTTGGATGAACAATTGTCAAATTCAACTTTAACAACACATCGATTTGGAACTTGCTGTTTACAAGGAAAAATAAAACTAGGGGCACTTATCGAACCCCCTCTAACACTTCGAGATTTATATGATGGTGATAGTGTGCAATCAAAATCATTTCGACAGTATACTCGAGAGTATAATGCGGCTAATGAATTTACCAGTCTTGGCGCTTCCCTTGATCGAAGATTGATTGCTGGAAGAGGTCTGACATCATTTACAATTCATGGGGAATTACGTCATCGAACTGGCTTGCTTCTGCCACAGCACAACCAAAATCCAAGTTATTGTCAACTATACATTTATGATCCGGCTGCTGCTACAGAGCTACGGAGTAATAGAAACCCTCATTTGAGAAGAGATGTCTTACAGATTATTCAAGATTGTTTATTACACGTAAATCCATTCATCAATCTGTACCAGCAAGCTTACACTATTTTAACTCAAGGGGATTTAGCTGGTCAAGATCTCCCCGTATATCTGCACTATAGCGCAAACAAGGATATACGACGGTATAATCTACCAACTGTAGATGAAATTGCAATTATTTTACCTGGGGATGGTCATCGACCTTCTGGTATGAGAGATATTGTTTTACATCTACGTGGAAATAATCAACTAATGCAAATCAACGAGGCTCATCCTGCATATTTGCCATTGCATTATGTATTATTATTTCCACATGGTCAACTTGGATGGGAACCTGATTTGAAGCAATGGGATCCTTTGCTAAAACAATTCTCACATAGACGCCTTACATTATGTGAGTATTATTGCTACCGTCTATTTGAAAGACATACAGAGTATTCTTCAATTTTGAGAGCAGGAAAGTTGTTTTAAGAGTTCATAGTTGATGCTTGGGCACAAACTGAGCAAAATCGTTTGACATACATCAAACTTAATCAGCAGAAACTTCGTTCAGAACTATATCAGGGCCTTACAGATATTGACGTATATGTCAGTAGCGATCAGATTGGACAGCGCATGATACTTCCATCATCTTTCACTGGTAGTGCACATCACATATTTGAAATCTTTCAAGACTCGATGGCTATCACACGGTATAACAAGCATCCAGATATATTTCTTACAATGACCGCAAATCCAAAGTGGCCTGAAATAATTTCAGCTCTGCTGCCCAATCAAAATGCTATCGATCGACCTGATTTAGTTGCAAGTGTTTTTGAGTTAAAAAGAAAGGCTTTAATGAAGGAGATTGATGTCAATAATGTATTTGGTAGGAAAGTAGCACACGTCTTTACAATTAAATTTCAGAAACGCGGGCTTCCACATATGCATGCTCTTTTTTTTCTTTATGGTCCAGATAAGATCCACACATGTGATCAAGTAGATAAGATTGTTTCTGCTAAATTTCCCGATCCTACTCAGTATCCTGCATTATTTGAAACTGTTATAAAATGTATGGTGTATGGACCATGTGGTGCTCGAAACCCAAATACATTATGTATGGAGAATGGTAAATGCACTAAGAGATATCTGAGAATTTACATAGATTCAACAACCATGGATCGTGACGGCTATCCTATATATCGTCGTCGTAATGTCGGACAAATCTACACTGTAAGAGGGCATCAGGTTGATAATCGAGATGTTGTTCCATACAATATGTATCACTCCCTACGCTTTAACTGTCATATTAACGTCGAAGTCTGTGCGGGAATAAGATGTGTCAAGTACATTCATAAATATATTTATAAAGGCCATGATCGAACCACAATGGTACTGGGGGCAGTAGATGAGATCCAACAATACCTTGATGCAAGATATATTGGACCGCCAGAGGCAGCTTGGCGAATATTTGAGCATCCTTTACATTAGGAGATTCCGTCAGTACAAAGACTGGTCCTTCATTTACCAGGTCAACACCGTGTTACTTTTGATCCAGATGAAGATCCTGCTACAATAAGGGCTAGAGCTGATAATGAGAAGACAACTTTGGCTGAATTTTTTACATGTTGTGCTTTACATGAGTCAGCACATGATCTTACTTACCAGGAGTTCTCCCAGAAGTTTGTGTGGAATAGATCCACAAAGGTATGGACTCCAAGAATATCGGGATATGCGATTGGCAGAATGTATTTTGCACCTCCTAACTCTGGTGAGCGCTTCTATCTGCGACTGTTACTTACAGTTGTTAAAGGACCAACATCATGGAAATATTTACGCACATTCAATGACGTAGAATACTCTACATTCAAAGCAACGTGTGTTGCAAGAGGTCTGCTTGAAGATGATTCAGAATGGAAACAATGCCTTGACGAGGCTTCAATTATGAAAACGGGATATCAATTAAGAAGATTGTTTTGTATTGTCCTAATCGAATGTTCACCGATCGATCCACTTGCATTGTGGAATCAATTCTCAGTTCATATTTGTGATGATCTTCAACACAAAATTCCTACTTTGTTCGCCATTTCTACTCCAACTCAATGTCAAATTAAATATTATGGCTTATTCCTTATAAATGAATTGCTTCAGGAATCTGGTAAGTGTCTAGCTGACTTTCCGCCGATGCCACTTCCTACACAAGATTGGAATGCAATTGTTGGCAATAGACTGTTGCATGAACATCAGGAACTCATAAATGCAGCTAAACAAGTGGATGCACAGAAGGATGTGGATTGCCTAAACCATGCACAACGTAGTGCTTATTCGGCAATTACTTCTTCCATTTTCGAGAATAAAGGAACTACATTTTTTCTGAGTGGTGGTGCCGGTACTGGAAAAACTTTTTTATATAATGTAATAGCAACAAAGTTGCGTAGTCTTGAAAATATAGTCATCACTGTCGCATCTTCTGGTATTGCATCGTTGCTACTTATTGGAGGTCGCACTACACACTCAACATTTCGTATTCCGCTAGACGTGCGTGATAATTCACTTTGTAATTTTAGTAAGCAATCTATACATGCACAATTATTCAGAAAAGCAAAGTTGATAATATGGGATGAAGTTCCGATGCAACATCGCCATTGTGTTGAGTCAGTAGATCGAACGTTGCGGGATATTTGTGATAACGACAGAGCATTTGGTGGTATTACGGTTGTTCTTGGTGGAGATTTTCGACAAATATTGTCAGTCATACCAAAGGGGGTTCGCGAAGAAATTATTGGAGCCTCATTGAGACGATCTGCATTGTGGTGTTCTATTCAAGTTTTGATATTGGATAAGAATATGCGGCTGGCTAACTCTTCTATTGAAAATACAAATTATGCAAAATTTATTTTGGATGTATTTATAAGTATTATCTTTATCACCATTTTAGAATTATACCATTTTAGAATTATGGACCTTTAACTTAGGTAATTTCTATTCATGTAATAGGTCGGCACAAATCCTACAGAAGTCGTAGAGCTTCCCTCCCATATATTCAGATGTAATGATTTAAAAGAGTTAGTACTAAGAATTTATCCACAGCTAGATGTTGAGGGCTTGGTGACTCCGGCGTACCTGACTGAACGAATAATTCTTTCCGCACGGAATAATGATGTTAATTTAATAAATATTGTTGCTTTACAAATATATCCTGGAGAACAGATTACGTATTTAGCTGCAGACAAACTGGCTGAAACTGAAGAAACTGATCCTGCAATTATAAATCGTTATCCTGTCGAGTACATAAACTCTTTGGATCCTCCTGGGCTACCACCGTTTAAACTTGACCTTAAGGTTGGTTGTCCAATTATTTTGATTCATAATATTGCACCTAAAGATGGCCTCTGCAATGGCACTCGCTTGATGGTTGTCAGATGTGCTTCCCGTGTGATTGAAGCTCAAATTTTGAATGGTGATAAAGCTGGCAGTTTTGTATTTATTCCAAGAATATCTTTATCACCATCAGCTTCAGAGTTGCCTTTTCATATGACAAGACGGCAGTTTCCATTTCGTGTAACTTATGCAATGACAATTAATAAATCTCAAGGGCAATCTGTAAAGTATGTAGGAGTTGACTTGCATAACCCAGTTTTTAGCCATGGACATCTTTATGTGGCACTTTCAAGGTGCACATCTTTCGATCGTGTTAGTGTTCTCTTGCAGTCTAATTCAAATGACACATTAAACATCGTCTATCCAGAAATTTTGCTATGAATCTCATTGATGACTATTTTATGTAAGTAAACATAGTTTTATTTATTTTATTCCTATAATAGTTGACATTTTGCAGTTTGTTATACTTGATACATGTTTCAACTTAATGATTTGTATTATTTTTAATGAAGGGCTACAAGATGTGGACAAGCCTGACTATTTATGGCAATGTAAGAAATTTTTTAACAGTTGTGAATTTTAAGTGAAATTTTAACTTTAGTTTGCTAAAATATTGGTTTACTTTTTATGCAGAAGAATGCTAAAAATGATGCTTATCTGCGTGAAATTGTAAGTTGCTAAACGTACTTTATACTATACTATATTTGATCTCATTTGTTTTTTATTGTTTTTTTAATTATAGGTTAACTTACTTCGAAACATTAATAGATCTGTCAAGTTTCGTCCTTATACGAGACTTTGGGGTGACAAGGTATGCATGCCATTAGAGGTGATCATTTTCTTAATAAGAGTGCTTATATTAGTAACTATTTTATAATTATTATTTTCAGATAGTTAAAAACAGAATGGTACATGCAAATGTGACGGGGCTTGATCGCCATCATTGGATGATTTTTCTCACTGAGCGTGATTGGGTACTCAAATCTCGAACATCGACGCTCCCACTTAATATGGTAAATAAGTTTTTTACTTTATATTTTCAATATTATCAAATAAAAATGGTGAGTCACATTAACAATTTTGTGTTTTTCAAGTATTTAGGTTGTTGCTCATCCAAATGGCACTTCTTTATGGATTCCGATTGAGACTCGATCTCTTTATTATGTGATGAATAAGATGTTTTCTGCGGAAGCATTACCATGGCCAAAATAGTGAGTTGTATAAACCTTTGTAGCCTTACTTTATGTTACAACAAAATATCTACCAAAAAGGGGTACTGATGTGTTTTCTATCAACTTAGGAAATTGGACTTGGAAAGGAGAATCAGCACTTTTGGAAGCGGATGGGAAAATTTAGAATGATCACAACTCATGTCGTGCCTTAATTCCCCTAACTCTTGGGTTTTTTTAACATTTTCTTTGCTTTCGGTTAAGATAAAACTTTTAGTCATGGTAAATGTATGCTACATGGGTTAAAATGATTATAGATTCCAGTTGTTTGATTATATTTTGAGTTTAATGATACATTAGGGGGGCTAAGACTTTGATGGCCCATTAATATAGCAAGTCAAATGTGTGTTACTGCAGTGACTCAATCTGATTCTGGATACACAATCATATATTGAAAACATCTATCGAAAAGTGCTGTCTTAGTGTTGTTTCAGTGTTGTTTCAGTTGGTTTATGTTAATTTTAAGATGTTCTGTGTAAACACTGATGTATGCTGGGTTCTTTTGGCATATAATCATCCACTGGAAGAGAGAAACTTTGATGAATTTAAAGGTCAAAGCTAATACTTTTAACTTCTGTCACAAATTGTAATATTTTTGTTTCTTTTTGTGAATCATGTAATTCAGGTAGTTTATCTTAATTTTGGGTCATTTATGTAAATACTGATGCATGCTGGGCTTCTTTTTTTTTTTGCATAAGATAGTTGGTAAGATCATGGCAGTTGATGTTCTTTGATGGGTTATTAGAAATTTTGGCAAAGGCGAGACGTGGAGGAAAGCTTAGTCATGTAGTCATCCACGGCAAGATATATTTTTTGGTGACTTTGAAGCCCGAAGTTTATTTTTCTTGAATAATTTTCAATTGGATTGAAATCCTTATGACTCATTCAGTCCATGCCATTGGTTTGGGTTTATTAATGTGCGATTGGACTTTTGGAATGTTTGAGATGGTGAAGGAGAAATGTAGGCCAATGTGAGAATCTTTTATCAATCCTAGGGCTGACTGTGCCAAGATAAAGAGTGGTTGGGATTTAATCTTGGTGAATCAACGGTTGTGGGATTTTATGGGGAAGAGCATTATTGGGAGTGGGGTTTTATGGGGAATCCAAAGATGGAAATTTAATATTTTGATGGTTGGGATTTAATATTTTGATGGGGGCCTCATAATGGTTGTGGATGAGCATTATTGAGAGTGGGATTTTATGGAAAATCCAAAGAAAATTTACATCCAGCAATGGTTGTGATTTAATATTTTGATGGGGGCCTCATAATTATTATTGTTCGTTTAAAATTGGGGTCCAAGATTTTGAGGGGGAATACCTTAAATGAACCGTGCCCTATGGGCACGGGTTATGACTAGTATATATATATATATATATATATATATATATATATATATATATATATATATATATATATATATATATATATATATATATATATAAAAGAATATATATATATATATATATATATATATATATATATATATATATATATATATATATATATATATATATATATATAAGTAGATAAGAAAAAAAAATATATAAGTAGATAAGAAAAGAAAAAGAAAAGATTTGGAAAAAGATTTAATAATATAACCTAAGTGGTCGGCCCCACCATGTGGGAGCCGACCACATGCATGAAATATAAACACCAACAAGCAGCAACTTTGATTGGCCGCCCACCCAAGCATAAGCAACAGTAGCAGCAAAATTAGGCCGATTTCCCCTTCCCCTTTACATATATATATACATACATATATATGTTTTATTAAACCCAACCCTAATCAATCTCTCATTCCTCCCTCCTTCCTCCTCTCTCCTCCGCTCACCCTGTACTCCCTTCCCGGTGAGCACCTCCACGCCAGCCACAACAGCACCCCGCGACAACGGCAACGGAAACGACAACAACAACAACAACAGAATTTAAAATCAAGGTACCCAACTTCTCCATTAGATTTCTCTCTCGATTCAAGTGCATTTTTAGATCCGTAAATTCGTGTAGAAAGCCCACATGACCCTTTTCGAGATCGCCCAGGTGAATTTTGACATGGCCATCCAACTTGCTCGAAAAATCGAGACGAAGTTGGAGAAAAACCACTTTTCTGGAATATTAAAAACTGTTGTAAAACACCAACTTGTCGGCCAATTTTCGTTCTGTACTTTAAGATTTTGTAGAAACTAATTGAAGACAGTCAAAGACAACATAACCAAGATTGTAACACACCTTCTGGATTCACTTTTTATCTAGTGTGTAAAAAGTTACACGTTGTTAAAGTTTTACGAAATTGTAAATTCTGTTTTCAAAAATTAGAAAAATACCCCGATACGACGTGCGCCCCGACAACCCGTGCGACGTGGTCGCACACTATACACATCGAAAGGCGCATATGGATGTTGTCGACATGTGGGAACTGACGGAACCCGATTTTGTTGTATGTGCGCGATGAAATCAGTACGTATCCGTCGAGATACCCCTGTATCGACCCTTTGCAAATTATGTCACAACTTCGTGTACACTCATCAAATCGCAGCGAAACTTATGCTATTGGACTCGAAATATTTTTCTGGTCCTGTGAGCCCAGTTTGGTTCAATTCTGATAAAGTTGACTGGGATGCCATTTTGGCGGGCCCACAATCCCACTCAACGGGCGATTTTGTGCACGGCCCACCGGAATCCAAAATTGGACATACCGTTGGGTTCGTCTCATCAAAACAAATTCGTAGACATATAGTTTGACAACTTTAAAGACCGTAGGTTCTGGCACGCATTTCGGTGCAAAGTGGGTCCAACGGCGGACATCATTTTGACCCAAAATTATGATTTTGCCCCTATTCCAGAATTTAACTTTTGGACAGGTATTTCCTAGGCATATCTTTTATTCCAAACTCGTTCGTGATGTTTGTTGCAGCATCCGGAGTCATCTGCGGGATTTGGCTTTTCTTGCTTCGTTTATTTGTCTATTCGAGCTACTGGATTATTCTCTTTTGCACATAACCTCAGGCAAGATACCTTGCCATTGTACTGTTTATATTCAGTCTGTATTTTATTACATATCTCTGTTCATTATTTCTAGTTATTACAGTTTTTGATTTACTACATGCTCAGTGATTATTAGTTACTTTGTTACTATCCTTTGATTGCATATGAACCTAGAGTTAGAGGACTACCGTTTGTAGTGTATTGCATATGCCTCGACATAGTTGTACCACGAGGATGTGTGAGACGAGTAGCATGTAGAGGTCCTTGCGTATGGGCTGATCCTCCATGTGCATGCGTTAGGGCTAACTGCTAATAGAGGCATGTTAGGAGACTTAGCAGTTAGTAGAGATATATGAGACATGGATATGACTCTGTTAGGCATCACTACCAAAATAAGTGGTATTAGCGACGCCCAAAAATGTCGCTAAAACAATAAAATCCGTCGCTAATATGAAGCACCGACGCAATTACCGACGTTTAAGTTTTGTCGTCGTTTCCTTAGTCGCTGATTACAAAAACGTCGCTGAACGTCGCAATTACCGACATCCAGCGACGTAACTGTACGTCGGTGAGTTCTCGACGTCTACCGTCGTGTCGTAGGTATATTAGCGACGTATATGTAGTCGCTACATGTCGGTGAAGTCCTGGAATAATTCCCGACGTCTACCGTCGTTTCGTCGGTAATATAGCGACGTGAATGTAGTCGCTAGACGTCGGTAAAGGTCCTGGATAATACCGACACTCACCGACGTTTAAACGTCGGAAAAACGTCGGAGACCTGTACATTTTTTTGCAGCTAGTCGTCGGTAAACGTCGAAAAAGCGTCGGAGACCTGTACTTTTTTGCAGTTAGTCGTCGGTAAATGTCGGAAAAACGTCGAAAAAATGTATTTTTTGCAGCTTGTCGTCGGTAAACGTCGGAAAATGACGTCGATAAACGTCAGTAAGCGTCGCTAAACGTCGCTAAAATTATAAAAAAAATAAAAAAAATAAAACACAGATTCTATATTACCACTCACAATTCAAGATGCTACACATATAGGTACACATTCAAATCCCCACTCACAATTCCAAATCACAGCGCATTCAAACCCCCACTCACAATTCAAGATGCTACACATATAGCTTTAATCTAAGTTAATTAACATCCAATCCAAACACAATTAACATTTATCGACGAAGGAATTAACATCCAATCCAAACAAGTCACAAGTCAAATCGATACAAACACAATTAACATCCAAATCCAAACATCCAATCATAAGTCACAAACATATGATGATACAAACACAAACAAAAGTCCTAACTAGGACTACTAGTGATCTGGTGCAGGAGGGGCACCGCCGCGACAAAGGGATAACAACTCCTCATACTCCGCAAGTGAAATCGATACAGATGGAGCGCCAGGCTGTGACGTCGGTGGAGTCGGTGTCGAAGAAGAAGGCGGTGGAGGCGGCGGAGTCGACGACGATGAAGGCGCACCCAGAGTACCAGCATGCTCCAACGCTGTAAGTCGCTGGTTGTATGAATCCATGAAAGATAACATTCTACCACTGCTCTGGACCATCGAATCCTGCGCCAATCTCACCGTCTCGGCCATGGTCACCTGTCCTGTCTGCAACTCCGTCACCGTGCGCTCTAACCCTCCAACGGTGCGCTCTGTCCTCTCAGTCGTCTCCACGAGCCCCATAATGACGCGGTCGAGCGCATCCAATCGTGCTATCAGCGCAGGATCGTCCGTAGGGTGCTGAGACTGCTGCTCGATCCGTCGTAGCAGGTCGTCACGGAGAGACTCCATCATCTGGTGGACTCGGGCAGACTCCTGGGACGGCTGTGGACCATGCACACTAGCAGGAGATGTCCTAGAGGACTGGGTCGCAACTAGGGCGCCATAGGATCCCGTACCGTAGTACGTACCCCTATGGAGGCCACCAGCGGCGGTCATCCACAGCTCGTCCGCCGACGGAGCTTGAGTGGGCTGCGAGGAAGTACCGGCCACTCCTGCATCAGGTGCACTAGCAGTCGTCCGTTCCCGCAGCCTCTGATACTCGGCCTAGAAAGTATGGATAGTACTCTATGATTTCTAATTTCTAATTAATGTACTTATTTTTACTAACTTCATGAATATTTATTTGCATCATATTTACTAAGTTATATTAAAATTGACACGAAGTATTAAATTAAGATAACGTATTGTAATACTTACATAGGTCTGCTCGGCCCTCTCGTCAATAAGGAATCCGCCCTTCCGATGGGTGGCCAGGAAGACGGTCACCATGTCGGCGTTACCGACCTTCCTTACATGTAATTAAATATATTATCTTAGTAATAATTTATCGGATTTGCATTAAAATAATATTTCTAAAAGAGAAAGACATACCAGACGACGGAAATGTTCCGTCATCGGAATCGACCCACCGCACCACTTCGAGGCATGTTGCCTAGCCGCCTTAGCCTTCTCCGACTTCTCCTTGTACCTTGGCTCGTTGAATCGAGCCTTCATCGCATTCCACTGATCAGGGGTGATCCAACCTTTGATCGGCTTTCCGGCACGATCACGTTCCTTCTGATCATTAATAGAGTCGCGGATCAGCTTAGCAGCGACGGAAGGAAACATCCCCTCGATCAGCTCGGCCCGGTGCGGTGGATAGTAAAACATATCCTAGAACAGTACGAAACCAAATATTTATCAGTTATATATAATATGCATAAATTAAATGATTCATGTTAAAAACAAATCTATTTTAACCTTGAAGCGCGTAAACCAGTAGTTCTTCCTTTCGTCTGGAGCATCAGAGTAGTTAATCCAGGGACCACCATAATTATGCCTTAGCATATCGCCTAGGCGTCTCTGTACCCCTGGAGGACGATATCTATACAGACATATTATATTCATGAAAAAAGTTAATTTATGATAAAAACAGAAAAAAAAATCATAAACCAAAATACCTACTTTGTACCATCGGCCCAGATCTCCGTCCTCCCCTCCTCCGGAGGTGCGCACGCATCATCTTCATGATGCTGGTCGGCCGTCGGCGCATCCTCCTCAGCCGTCGGCGTAGCCTCCGCCATCTGCTCATACGTCTCCATCGTCGTATCAGCATCAGGAACGCTAGACGGGCGAGCACTCTCAACAGGCCTGGAACTACTCGTCCCAGGAGATATGCCACGTGATGTCGTCCCAGCAGGCCCAGCTACTGTCCGATATGGAGGAGTAATCGGCGACGAAGATCCAGAGCCGGTACCAGTAGGAGGTACCGAAGGAAAACTCCATCCTCTAGCAGTACCTGTAGGAAGTACTGGAGGATCATGTCCTCGTCGTGTCCCTCGTAACGCTCCGCGACGACCTGCCATACCTGATAACAGTATATGATAGTACAAGAAATAATAGAGACTAGAAATATGAAAGTACAACAAATAATAGAGACTAGAAATATGAAAGTACAACAAATAATAGAGACTAGAAATATGACAGTACAACAAAGATAATAACCAAGGTAACATATGATGAAACATTCTACAATAAACATCTAAGTCCAGATAATATATTCTAGAAGAAACATCTAAGTTCAGATAAGTATATCTCTCTCAATCATCTTCAGAATAATCATCTTGTTCGTCTTCCTCGACCTCATCTTCCTCTTCCTCCTCATCTTCACTTTCGTCTTCACCTTCGTCGGCTTCGTCTTCCTCTTCGGATAATTCTACATCTTCTACATTATGTGTCGTGTAATGTGTAACTTCCGTGGAGTCCACATCGACAATATTGGTTACAGGAGGTAGCTCGTCCTTCTGGTAAGCTTTTTCATCAACATCAAAAGTATCTCTAGCTTTAGTCTTGCATACTGCCCACCAGTCAGACTTCGTTGCTCCCCGTCTCGGATAAGCTGTGAAGTACACGAGCTGAGCCTGAGTTGCTAGGACAAACGGTTCGTAGCCTTGATATCTACGCTTGTAGTTTATATCCACAAGACCATGCTTGTCAATTTTCTAGCCTTGATTTTCAATCGGATCGAACCATTCACACTTGAACAACACGATCTTTGCAGGTTCTCTGCCATAATTATATGACAACTCCACAATCTCTCGCAAGATGCCAAAGAAATCATTTCCTGGATCGACGTTTTTGTAGTTCGAAGACTTGATACACAAACAACTGTTCTTCGTGGAATCAAGATCCAGGAAGCTGTCTCTGATCGGAGCATTTGTCGACTTGAACCGAAAGCCATTGACACAATAACTTGGCCATGTTTTAACAAAAGTAATTGGTCCCTTGGCAAGAGTTCTAATTAATTCAATCTCGGGTGAAATTAGACGATCGACCTGAATATCAAAGAAGAGATAATAAGTTATTTATTGCACAGTTGCATTAGAAGAGGCCAGTAAATATTACTGAGCTGCTTACATATTCGCTCAACCAAGAAGGAAAATGACGTCTCATTTCTTGTTCTAATGCTTCGTCTGTTAGGCAGGGTCTAACCAGCCTCAACTCATCATTATATGTGCTGGAAAACAACGAAGCATTAGAACGATTAGTACAATAATATTAGCTTATACTATTACATTGAGATGACGTAAACTCATCATTCCTTACTTACCCCTCTAGCTTCTCCACTTCATCCTCGTCGCAATTGAGTAATACATACAACTGAGCAGCCCTTAGCTCTTCGTCATTCAAATATCTCTTCTTTATTTTCCCCGAAGGCTTTCCGGACGCATTGAATACTTTCAGTATTCCATCATTAAATTCTTGATATCCGTCGTCGTTTCTCGGAGCCCTCGTTCTATTCGTAGCAACATGAGGTTTGAAATAGGAGGAGCAAAAATTTGTAATCTCCTCGAGAATATAGGCTTCACAAATAGAACCCTCGACCCGAGCCTTATTTTTTACCTTTCTTTTTAGGTGATTCAAATGTCGCTCGAACGGGTACATCCATCGATATTCGACGGGTCCACCAACACGTGCCTCGTAGGAAAGATGAATCGGCAAATGCTCCATAGAGTCGAAGAATCCAGGAGGAAACACCCTCTCTAGCTTGCACAGTGTTACCGTAATGTCCTTCTCTTGCTTTTCTAGACGATCAATGAGCAATTTCTTAGAACAAAGGTCCCTGAAGAATATGCTAAGCTCCGTCAATGGATCCCAAACTGCCTGCGGTAAGAATTCCCGAAATGCAATCGGAATTAACCGCTCCATGAATACGTGACAATCATGGCTCTTCATACCTGTCAACGGCAAGTAGTGCATCGAAGAGGTAGGCTTCCTGGCACCGACAGACTTTCCTCTACCACAGGCCTTGTAGCGATCGACACCACAAAATCTGCAGACGTCTTCATCCTTGTCGTCTTTGTAGTACAACATGCACCCGTTGCGACAGGCATCGATTTTTTCATATCCCATCCAGAGCGATCTAACCATCATCTTAGACCGGTAGAAGTCTTTAGGCAACTTCGCACCCTCAGGCAATATTTCTATAAGCAACTCCATAATACGGTTGTAGCAATCTTGCGACATGTTAAAATCGGACTTGATGCTCAACAATCTTGTAACCACCTCCAACGGTGAATGATCCTCACAACCAGGATATAATGGAGTCCTTGCATTCTCCAGCAACTCCATGAACTGTGCAGCATCGGGGTTCGGTGCCTCCTCAGGTGCATCATGATCATCCGGATCGAAACTAGGCCCGGCCGCGTCAAAAACCATGTTCACCAACCCATCGTCGTAAGGAGCGTTGTTGTGGACATCCACATAAGGCTCGTACTCCGATGCTAAAGACACAAGTTCTCCGTGCTCGCTCCACTGATAGTAATTCGGCGTGAAACCCTTCGAGTACAAATGATACGTGACATCCACTTCTGGATGATATTTCAAGTTGTGACATCTCACACACGGACACTTAATTTTGGTACCGTCCATGTACTGAGGGAATGCCTTGGCAAACTGTAGGAACTGGTGTACACCCTCTATGAATTCATCCTGCACACCGCACATGTCATCAGGATGACGGTTGTACATCCAAGTACGATTCCGCAGATAGTAATTCAGCTCCATAATTTTGTAAGATAGATACATCAAGGTAGTGAATGATATGCAAGTGTCAAAGCTTTTCCGATGGATTGCATTTATCTTTTCATCCATTCATTCATGCATTGCATTTATCTTTTCAGTTTTGCATACCATTACCTACTATTATACATGCATACTTTATACATGCAAGTGAAAATCTGTATCGTAAGACAAACTAAACATAATTAGTATATAATCATGTAACTGGTGGATCCGCTAGCTAGTAAGCCGGATGTACTTAATATCAGAGAGTATCAGATTAGTATCAGTATATAGGTTAGGTAGACCGTATCAAACGCATATCGGAATAGTAGGCCGAATAGGAGGCCGAGATAGTCGAATGAGAAGAAGGGAAGAAGGGAGGAGCAGATGGGTCCAGAGCCATGGTGGAGGAGGAGAAGTAACATGAGAGCAGTTTCCGCCGTAACATCTCCTGGCTCTGCTGGCAACTGAAGTCCAGATGCTACAAAGGACGATCCTTCGCTGAAATCGACTACAACACCCATCAGTTCAAGTTCATTCCTATATGAGTATATTCCAATGCCATAGAGGAAGGTCAACAAACTGATGGCTTCTATGGCATTGGATACTGATAGCGATAGTCCGATACCGATAGCGATAGTCCGATACCGATAGTTCGATCGATACCGATAGTTCGATACCGATAGCGATAGTCCGATACCGATAGCGATAGTTCGATACCGATAGCGATAGTCCGATACAGATACACATGGACCTATATATCTATATATCACTAGTAGCCATACTCCTCTACATACTACTCTACACTAGGATCTAGTAACCATATACTAAGTCAAAATCTAGGGTTTGACTGAATATGGGTTAACTTTCTGGTCAAACTAAGTCAAAATCTAGGGTTTGGTCAAACCTAGACTAGTCAACAAGGTCACTTAGACTATTAAGTCAATTCTATGATATACTAACTCATAACTAACTATAGGCCAATATAACTAGGATATCCTAGGATACCATAATACTATATCATATATACATATCAAGGTATATATACCCAATGTCTATAGTCTAAACATATATCCCTTACAAGGACTCTCAAACACATTACATAGTGTAGCATCTCATTAGCCATATACCTATACTCTAATCCATTACCTACTCTATAACTCAACTGTTATCCACCATACTCTAAGAGCATCTCCAACCCTATTGTCTTGTTATATGTTGTGAATCATATGTGGCATTAGGCACAAGACAATGTCTTGTCTAGGTGGCAAGATTATATTGACAAATGACAATGAAGTAAGAAAATCTTCTCCAATGCAAAATGTTTACTTTTTTCAACTTGGAAGATAAAGTATTAAGATATTTACTTCTTTCCCAACTTTCAAGACAACTACTCATATTCTTTCTTTTTCCTAATATTTTTTTATTCATAATTGATGACATGGAGAACAAGACATTGTCTAGAACTAGACAACCAACTTCACAATGTCTTGTTTAATTTTTGCTACATAAGCTTCACAATTGACTTGACAATTGCATTGGAGAAGAACTTTTGAATAAAATTTTGTCATTCCTATGTGGCAACAACTTTTTTCCAAAGTCACAATAGGGTTGGAGATGCTCTAACTATCTACTTGCATTCACACACATTTATAGCAATATGTATAATATACTCACTAACATCTAACCCTCCCTTCCATTTGTTCCTTTAAATCAACACATATCTATATATAGATAGCACAAATCTGTAAGGTATACAACCGATTAGGGTTAGGGTTTACCTGACCGTCACGGCGAGGGGGAGCGACGACGGCGAGGGGGAGCGACGACGGCGAGGGGGAGCGGCGGTGGAGGTGGCTGCCGGGAAGGAGTAGGAGGAGGAGCGGCGGTGGAGGTGCTCTGGCGAACGGCGGCGGTAGGGGGTCGGGTTCGGCGGGGGCTGCCGGGAAGGAGGAGGAGGAGGAGGAGGAGGAGGAGGTACTCTGGCGAACGACGGCGGTAGGGCGTCGGGTTCGGCGGGGGCTGCCGGAAAGGAGGAGGAGGAGGAGGAGGAGGAGGAGGAGGTCGGAGAGGCGGTGGAGGAGGAGGCTGGGCGGTGGAGGAGGAGGCTGGACGGGGTCGGTGCTCACGGCGGTCGGTGGGGGTCGCCGAGGGCGCGGTCGGACGGGGGTCGAGGGGACAGGGGGAAAAATGGGGGGAAGGAAAATATTGGGGGGGGGGAAATGGGGGGAAGTAAAATCGAAACTGACCTATATTCGCACATTAGCGACGTAACATAAGGGCGTCGGTAACCGTCGTAACTTTATTGATATTAACGACGCCATAGTAAAAACGTCGCCAAACGTCGCTAATATCAATGATATTAGCAACGTTCACCGACATATCCGCGATGTGAGTTTTTCAATACGTAAACGTAGTTACTATACGACGCTGAACGTCGCTGAACGTCGCTAGTAGTGACGTCTTGCGACGTCATAAAAAAACGTCGGTAAATTGTTTTTTATCTGCGACGTTTTCGGGAAACGTCGCAAATTACGTCGGTAATATGACTTATTTTGGTAGTGTATTGGATAGGAAGAACAGTTCCTTAACGTATGGGTCCTTTATGCACTTTCCTATTACTGATCCTGCTGGCCTCTGACATTCGAGGAATGTTATGCTTTGAGGTCCCTGGTATCCTGATGGGACCATACCTTAGATTACTGCTCCTAAGCCAGATGCCCATGCGTTGGAGGTTTGTTCTTAACTGCATGAACACAGTAGTATGGTTAGATTACCGTATTATTGTCTTGCCACTTATATTCTTTGTGGCATATTTTGTATTCAGTATTTATGGCATGTTCTTCCTGTATCTTGTTATGTCCCTCTGAGGACCTGGTTATCTCTCCAGGTGTGTGTGCTTCTGTGATATTGTAGGTGTTCTAGCCGAGGCCGTGATCTTCGCCATCCTTTCGAAGATGATTGCACTTGGGTCGTCTTGTTATTTCATTTATTCATTCTTGTACATTTTATTTGAAATAGTTGGTAGTGGACCTTGTCTCCGCCCAACTTTTGTATAAATTATAATTCTGTGTTGATTCCTATTCTATATTGATTCTTTTATTGTGGATGAGATTACTATCATGGATTACTGTATTTTACAGCTTATGTATACATACGATGGTTCCATATATTGGAGTATACTTCGTATGTATGCAGCTGGCATGGATACGTACCTAGTCCTAAGTATTTTGGGACTGGGGCGTTACACTTGTTAACAAAAAAAAGCCTTGCTGTTGCTTCCTTAGCAAATGAAGGACCAAAAGAACATTACAAAGGAGATTTAAAAGGAGTCGAGAACAAAGTTGCTTCTTCTTCTTCTGTTGCTGCTGCTTCTTCTGCTTCCTTAGCAAGTGGTGTCACGACCCGCACCCTAGAGTTAGGGCACGAGAACGTAACAACGCCCAGCCTATGCCGCAGTGTCGGCGGTAGAACGCTGTCCTAGGTCTCAATGCATATAACAGTATAAGACTAAACAGTTTATACTCCCCGAATGGGGGTGACATAGCAGATACAGTCTCAATCACATCTAAGGTAGAGCATGATAAAGATAGATAAAACATAAAATCTAAAAGAGATACAGGAGATAGAAGTCTAAGTGTCTATGATACATAAACCCATAAATACATCTCAAAACTCAATACAGTAATCCACAAAGTAAAATACAACTCCAGACAAAATGAAATAACTACCTAAACAACCTCTAATGTGTCTCCTCTAGGCTAGCAGGCACCTCCAGGCTATCTGTAAAATTTATCAACAGGTCCAGTCAGGACGGGAGCGAGCACAAAACATCTCATGCAGTTCATATCGAGTTAGGAAATATAAAGCATACAATAGAGTAAAGTACATGAAACGCTGAAAGAAGAATGTATAAAAAACAGTAGAGATTTAATAACATGAAATATCTAAATATGATAAGTAAGAACTGTAAGGAACATGTGATTTAGAGTACAATCTGGTTATGTAAACGGGCTAGGAAAATGCAATGGTAACTCCATTGTACGTGGGTATACAATAGACATATACAATAGTTATACAATATTGTACAATAAGATTTGAGTACATAACCAATTCTACTCCCCCTCCCCAATCAATATACAAGGATCTACTCCAGTTACGTTATCTTATACAATAGTGTACAATGTTATACAATGGATGTACAATATTATACAATAGTGTACAATGGTCTATCCCTGGGGCTCATGTGATAATGAGAGTACAATATGCATAATGAGTATACAAGGATATGGGTATTCAATAAATACAATATGAAAGTGAAACGCACGTCACAATATGTATTTAGTGAATACAAGGAGATAACATCTCAAAAGAAGATCCATATAGTACCAATCCGTGATAACAGTCGTGTCAGCATCAAGTACAGTAATCTAGAGCAAGAATGTAAATCCATACAAGTATGAAACGGTCAGAGAATGTACTCGCCTGATGTCTGAATGTCCAAAGTAAATATACTGTCCGAGGAGAGGTGTCTGGCTCCTAATTAGAACAGCACAAGTCACAACATGTCCAGAAGGGTAATATAAAGTACTACAATACATTCTACATGAATCTAGGTCAAGCTAGGCCAAAGTCAACCCTTGGTCAACTCTGGTCAACTGTACTAGTCAAACTAGGTCAAACTAGGTCATGTCCTAACCCAGTAAGTCTTACTAGGCCTAACCAAGACTATCCTAGCAAGTACACATCAATACAAGGCTATACAAGCCAACATACACCCAACTCTATATAGTATGCAATTATTCAATACTTAAATAGGCAAGAATTCACATTGGATATACACTAGGTAATCTATTACTTTAAGCTATATATGTCTACATATATATAAACATGCATATATTAGTATTCAACATTAGGTCTATAATCATGGCATTTCAAATGGTTATATAAACTTATATATTACAACACAATATGCTAACATATATATAATATACATACATAGCTAAGTTAACTATATTCATAAATACTTATTTAAGAGGCTATGTGTGTGTATGTGAACATGTCAAAGGGGCAAGTAAGGGTTAAATGGGCATACATAGTGTGTACATATCAAAGAGTGTCAAAGTGTAAGTAAACAATGTGTCAAGTGTGATAGTGTCAACATAGTGTAAGGGGGTACATGAGGTAATATAGGATTTGTGTTAACATAGAACATTACATCTCATTAACTTGTATATTGCATACATTACATCTATTATTACATTACATTCATGCTTGCATTCATTCATCATTCATTTATTCTCTTGCACTACTATATGTACCATACATTACATACTATGGAACCTACATATTCATTACAAGCCATACTTATACATGCTTACATTAGATAGGATACTTACACCTCATACATCATTTATTTAAACATTTACTCATGCTTGCATTCTCTATTTAGTTACATAATGTATATACATTAACATGGGTAAAAATCAAATAGAACATTATATTACACACAAGGGTGCACAAAATGCATATGCCGAATAGTAACTCCTACTAATAATGAATACTATACTATCTTAGCATGAATTAAACTCTATGATTAAAGTATGTTATAGATCTATGTGTTAGCTTTCCGAAACTTTAAACGGATCGCGTTTTCGTTTCCGGAAACTCCCGGAATCGCGAAAACACCGAGAACGCGTTTGTTTTTCGTACAGCTGACACTCAAATAATTCTATAGAAAGTTACAGAAAGAATTAGGCTTATTAATACATGTTTTTGGAAAGCTAACTTCAATACGCTTCTTTTAAAAAAAATAGGAGATTAAACCGAGCTTTGAGCTAGAAGTTATGACATTTCGAAGTTAGGGCTGAAATTAAAAACGTGGATAAAAATCATGACGGATTTAGATAGTTTGAGCCAAAAGAATACACAATATATATCCTAATTATCCACAACAATAATAGCAATAATAATATGAGGAACCACACTCACAAACTTGATTATATAATCATCATAAACCATTTATTACATATATAAATATAGATACACTCTCATTACAATATATATATATATATAAATCTATATATGTAACATGAACACATCCACAACACAAAGGACACTCCTATGACCTCCAAATGGACATAAAATAGACACAAATGGAGATATAACCATGGGGGTCATTCCTATGGGTTCAAAATAGACCTATATGCATGAGGAAATGAAAAGGAGAAGGGATTTATACCTTCCGGTAGATCGAATCGAAGAAAAACCTTCCCGGAGCGACACCGACACGTAGAGATTCCAAAAGGACACGAACGAGCTCCGAATCCTCCCAAACTTGGGTAGCTTTCTCCTTGACTAGAATGGAGAAGGAAAGAAGAAGATTTGGTGGTGAAATGGAAGGATTTGGTGGAGAAATGGAAGGATTTGGTGGAGAAATTGCTAGGGATTGCTCTCTAGAAATTTGGGAAAGAACAAGAGAGAGAAAAATAGATGGATAATGACAAATGGGAGGCTCAACCCTATCCTTATTGTGGCTGGCCATAAAGGTGGTTTTGTCCTATTAGGAAAAGTCCAAAAGCCGCTACTAACCTATTCTATGAGTATTAGGAAAGGGCTAATTGGTTGGGGCTAAATTACTCATTCTAAAGTCTCTAATCACACTAACCTTATCCATAATAATTAGTCTAATCTCTAACTAAAATATTTCTATCATGTGGACTAAAATTAATATCATGTGGGCCATGCCTAACTAGTGTGTGGGTCCCACTAGAGTCAAACTACCTCCGGGTCCCCGTTTCAAGTCGGATTGAGTTGAAATTCGAACCCGACTCAAATAACCCCAAAACAATATCATAAATAATAAAATAATATCAAAATAATTCAAAGAGGTCAAATGCAAAAATATTCTTAGGCCAAAAATGATATTAAAATATCATAATCACATGGTTAGGCTCTAGGTCAAACAATCTCTAGGATTTCACTAGCAAAACGTCAAAACCACAAGTCATTGATTTAAATAATATTAAAATGATTTAAAATCACCAAAAATCATATCATGAATTAAATATCATTATTAAAATAATTATAAACACGAAATTTCAAAATTACCCCCAATCAGAAAATTAAAATAAAATGAAAAAAATCAACCCAAAATTTAGGGTGCTCACATCCTACCCACCTTATAAAAATTTCGTCCTCGAAATTAAAATGTTCGTAATCCTTCTAGGTCAAACCTCCACAATCAAATCCCAGAACTTAAATAAATCATACCATCAAAAGGACGACATACAGGGTCATGGCATACGGTGGTAGTGAAAGTCTCATCTAGGTATTCTAGTCATGCTAAACCAAAACGGTCATAGGGTATCAAAACACACAAGCAATCTAGGGTGCTAAACAAAAGTTATAAAAACAACAAACCATCAAAACTGTAAGGCAGTCTACCATCCTATATGAAAACTGATACTTATCATAAAAATAAAGAAAAGTAACTACCCATTATCTTTAAAGGGTTCAGAAAAAAAAGAAAATCAAAAGAAAATCAAAATCAAAGTTAAGGAATGAAAGCCAATTCCATAGAAAATTTCCAATCACAATACGTATTAAGAATATTTAGTCTTGATACGATCTAAGTTGATCAAATTGGGGGAAATCAAGATTTAGGCAATATAGAGGACAGGTTCAACAAAGTCTGAGATCGAGCATACAAGGATAGAGATTCAGGTCACAATCAAATTTAATTCAATTAAGTACAACCCAAGATATAAATATGATAAGAAAAGATAATCGAAGTCGATTTTGTCGGATTAAGGAAACCAGGATTCAATGATATTGAAAAACCCCTTTTAGAGAAAACAGGAAAAGATTTCATACGAAGTCAGCAAATCATCCCTCTCTAATACTATCAGTTTATCATTTGCTAAACCATATTCTTTTTTTTTCTCACAAGTCCCAATATGAAAATCAACCTCTATATAACTATCATCGAAATTTTATAACCTTCAGTCATCTAAACCTTTACCACAATCACCATAGACAAAATCTTTAAGTTCCAAAATATTTTCCACGAAACATACCCCTCTTTTTAGGAGTCAACACTTATTCATTTAATCAAAATTTCAAATTCCTTCACCTCGTTTTAAATTAGATCCAAAATATCTAAATCTAGTTTATGGAATCCTTGGACTTGTTTAAATCGAGTCTCGTATTCACTAAACTCCAATACCACTATGTCACACAAAATTTATTCTTTTTTTTTATAAATCAACCTTCATATTTTCTTCAACGTTCACCTTCAAATATTTTTTTTTGAATTCTACAATTTTCTTCCAATCATCTAAAATAATTTCTATAACGTAAAATCCTTGTGTTCTCTCTGTCTCTAGTCACCATCTTACAATATCTAGTTCAATTTCGCATAATCATTTTATTCGATTAAATTCTCCTTTCCATCTTTAAATTTCTACATAGCCTTGTAATAGTTCCCAAGAATCAATAACAAAGATTTTTAAGTTCTCAAAACTAGGTTGACCTTAAACATCCTCATTAGTTTTGAAATACATCCATGAATTATTCATAACCCACTTTCTGTGATTGTTTCTAAATTGATAACATTTATCCCTCGATTTCATTTTAAACCTTTACCACATCTCCATTTCAAATTTTTCATATTTGACATCCAACACTCTGATTCCTATAAAATTATCATATGATAACCAATTACATCATTTCCGAACTAGATGATTTATATCACTTCCTCAACATTTCTCAGATAAAAATGATATAAAGATTCAAGAGTTTTCAAGGTATAGCTGACAGAATTATATATGAGACAGGGAATTGATATAATCAGGACAGGTATATAAGACAAGAAATGATGGTAGTAAAAATATTGGCAGGAAAAGAATGATAATAGAATCTGTTCTGCTTATCTATTTAAAAGAGGGACCCATTTTTTTTGAAACAAGAATTATAATACCAAATCCAAAATAAGGCCTAGCAAAATCATTGGTTTATTGTATTAAGAAGAAATAAATTTTTGTAAGAAGTTACACAAGGTTTATAAAAATAGCTAAAGCTACATCCTAAGTAAACAATGAGAAACAAAATAAAACAAAACAAAACAACAATAATTCCTTCTTTTTTTTTGAATGACTAAAACAAAAGTAGCAAAAACATGTTCGAAAACATTTAAGGTACAATCTGATAATCATATGCGTCTATCCAAAATTATGGTACTCTAAATTCTCGTCATACTAGTGAGCAAGGCTACGATAATCACAGAGTCCTTGACTTATGCACATACCTCTAGAATCATGGTATTTAACATTTTCGCGATGCCGCTAGCTTGGCTGCGAAAACCTTAAATTTCCACACCCGAGAAATATATCCAAAATCAGACTATATGTCCTCACCATGCTGGCTAATGTGACTATATAAGACAAGATTTCCATAACTTAGATGACCTAGCCCATATAATTTCATCTTGCCAAAAATTAAATTAAATCAACAATGAATACAAAAAAAATCAAATTTATCAACGAACATCAAAATTCAAAAATGAACAAAATCCATCAAAATACAAACTCGAATGCAACAGCTATCATCAAAATTCAAAATTCGACAATCATCCATCAAAATTAATAAATACAAACTCAAATTCAATAATAATCTATTAAAATCAAATTTAACAACAAAAAGTAAAAATAAATCAAATCAAGGAAAAAAGAGAGTTTTCAAATCGAAGTTAAATAAGATTCTCCAGGGTCGTCCCAGGAATCTCTCAAGGGTTTCTAACTGTGATTGAGTACCTTCAAAATATATCCTATTCCTAGTGCAGGCTGTAGTGGTACTCAAGTTCGAATACCACTACATAAACTCGACCTGCATGGGCCACCACTAAAAACGTGTCACGACCCGCACCCTAGAGTTAGGGCACGAGAACGTAACAACGCCCAGCCTACGCCGCAGTGTCGGCGGTAGAACGCTGTCCTAGGTCTCAATACATATAACAGTATAAGACTAAACAGTTTATACTCCCCGAATGGGGGTGACATAGCAGATACAGTCTCAATCACATCTAAGGTAGAGCATGATAAAGATAGATAAAATATAAAATCTAAAAGAGATACAGGAGATAGAAGTCTAAGTGTCTATGATACATAAACCCATAAATACATCTCAAAACTCAATACAGTAATCCACAAAGTAAAATACAACTCCAGACAAAATGAAATAACTACCTAAACAACCTCTAATGTGTCTCCTCTAGGCTAGCAGGCACCTCCAGGCTATCTGTAAAATTTATCAACAGGTCCAGTCAGGACGGGAGCGAGCACAAAACATCTCGCGCAGTTCATATCGAGTTAGGAAATATAAAGCATGCAATAGAGTAAAGTACATGAAACGCTGAAAGAAGAATGTATAGAAAACAGTAGAGATTTAATAACATAAAATATCTAAATATGATAAGTAAGAACTGTAAGGAACATGTGATTTAGAGTACAATCTGGTTATGTAAACGGGCTAGGAAAATGCAATGGTAACTCCATTGTACGTGGGTGTACAATAGACATATACAATAGTTATACAATGTTGTACAATAGGATTTGAGTACATAACCAATTTTACTCCCCCTCCCCAATCAATACACAAGGATCTACTCCAGTTACGTTATCTTATACAATAGTGTACAATATTATACAATGGATGTACAATGTTATACAATAGTGTACAATGGTCTATCCCTGGGGCTCATGTGATAATGAGAGTACAATATGCACAATGAGTATACAAGGATATGGGTATTCAATAAATACAATATGGAAGTGAAACGCACGTCACAATATGTATTTAGTAAATACAAAGAGATAACATCTCAAAAGAAGATCCATATAGTACCAATCTGTGATAACAGTCGTGTCAGCATCAAGTACAGTAATCTGGAGCAAGAATGTAAATCCATACAAGTATGAAACGGTCAGAGAATGTACTCGCCTGATGTCTGAATGTCCAAAGTAAATATACTGTCCGAGGAGAGGTGTCTGGCTCCTAATTAGAATAGCACAAGTCACAACATGTCCAGAAGGGTAATATAAAGTACTATAATACATTCTACATAAATCTAGGTCAAGCTAGGCCAAAGTCAACCCTTGGTCAACTCTGATCAACTGCACTAGTCAAACTAGGTCAAACTAGGTCATGTCCTAACCCAGTAAGTCTTACTAGGCCTAACCAAGACTATCCTAGCAAGTACACATCAATACAAGGCTATACAAGCCAACATACACCCAACTCTATATAGTATACAATTATTCAATACTTAAATAGGCAAGAATTCACATTGGATATACACTAGGTAATCTATTACTTTAAGCTATATATGTCTACATATATATAAACATGCATATATTAGTATTCAACATTAGGTCTATAATCATGGCATTTCAAATGGTTATATAAACTTATATATTACAACACAATATGCTAACATATATATAATATACATAGCTAAGTTAACTATATTCATAAATACTTATTTAAGAGGCTATGTGTGTATGTGAACATGTCAAAGGAGCAAATGAGGGTTAAATGGGCATACATAGTGTATACATATCAAAGAGTGTCAAAGTGTAAGTGAACAATGTGTCAAGTGTGATAGTGTCAACATAGTGTAAGGGGGTACATGAGGTAATATAGGATTTGTGTTAACATAGAACATTACATCTTATTAACTTGTATATTGCATACATTACATCTATTATTACATTACATTCATGCTTGCATTCATTCATCATTCATTTATTCTCTTGCACTACTATATGCACCATACATTACATACTATGGAACCTACATATTCATTACAAGCCATACTTATACATGCTTACATTAGATAGGATACTTACACCTCATACATCATTTATTTAAACATTTACTCATGCTTGCATTCTCTATTTAGTTACATAATGTATATACATTAACATAGGTTAAAATTAAATAGAACATTATATTACACACAAGGGTGCACAAAATGCATATGTCGAATAGTAACTCCTACTAATAATGAATACTATACCATCTCAGCATGAATTAAACTCTATGATTAAAGTATGTTATAGATCTATGTGTTAGCTTTCCGAAACTTTAAACGGATCGCGTTTTCGTTTCCGGAAACTCCCGAAATCGCAAAAACACCGAGAACGCGTTTGTTTTTCGTACAGCTGAAACTCAAATAATTCTCCAGAAAGTTACAGAAAGAATTAGGCTTATTAATACATGTTTTTGGAAAGCTAACTTCAATACGTTTCTTTTAAAAAAAATGGGAGATTAAACCGAGCTTTGAGCTAGAAGTTATGACATTTCGAAGTTAGGGCTGAAATTAAAAACGTGGATAAAAATCATGACGGATTTAGATAGTTTGAGCCAAAAGAATACACAATATATATCCTAATTATCCACAACAATAATAGCAATAATAATATGAGGAACCACACTCACAAACTTGATTATATAATCATCATGAACCATTTATTATATATATAAATATAGATACACTCTCATTACAATATATATATATAAATCTATATATGTAACATGAACACATCCACAACACAAAGGACACTCCTATGACCTCCAAATGGACATAAAATAGACACAAATGGAGATACAACCATGGGGGTCATTCCTATGGGTTCAAAATAGACCTATATGCATGAGGAAATAAAAAGGAGAAGGGATTTATACCTCCCGGTAGATCGAATCGAAGAAAAACCTTCCCGGAGCGACACCGACACGTAGAGATTCCAAAAGGACACGAACGAGCTCGGAATCCTCCCAAACTTGGGTAGCTTTCTCCTTGACTAGAATGGAGAAGGAAAGAAGAAAATTTGGTGGTGAAATGGAAGGATTTGGTAGAGAAATGGAAGGATTTGGTGGAGAAATTGCTAGGGATTGCTCTCTAGAAATTTGGGAAAGAACAAGAGAGAAAAAAATAGATGGATAATGACAAATGGGAGGCTCAACCCTATCCTTATTGTGGCTGGCCATAAAGGTGGTTTTGTCCTATTAAGAAAAGTCCAAAAGCCCCTACTAACCTATTCTATGAGTATTAGGAAAGGGCTAATTGGTTGGGGCTAAATTAGTCATTCTAAAGTCTCTAATCATACTAACCTTATCCATAATAATTAGTCTAACCTCTAACTAAAATATTTCTATCATGTGGACTAAAATTAATATCATGTGGGCCATGCCTAACTAGTGTGTGGGTCCCACTAGAGTCAAACTACCCCCGGGTCCCCGTTTCAAGTCGGATTGAGTTGAAATTCGAACCCGACTCAAATAACCCCAAAACAATATCATAAATAATAAAATAATATCAAAATAATTCAAAGAGGTCAAATGCAAAAATATTCTTAGGCCAAAAATGATATTAAAATATCATAATCACATGGTTAGGCTCTAGGTCAAACAATCTCTAGGATTTCACTAGCAAAACGTCAAAATCACAAGTCATTGATTTAAATAATATTAAATGATTTAAAATCACCAAAAATCATATCATGAATTAAATATCATTATTAAAATAATTATAAACACGAAATTTCAAAATTACCCCCAATCAGAAAATTAAAATAAAATAAAAAAAATCAACCCAAAATTTAGGGTGCTCACAAGTGGCAAGGATGAAATTGTTGCTTCTTCTTCTTTGTCAGAAGATGGAGAGGATAAAGCTCATGCCGGTTCTGAGACTGATCTCAGTGAGGAAACCAAGGAAGGAGAGAAGGAACCGACAGACTAATATGAACTGGTGATTTTCTTTATTAAAGATAGTGAAACAGGAAAGATATATACATAAATATGTATATATCTTACTTGATTGCTATGTGACAAACATAGAAATGTTGGAGTCCAGTATGGATTTGGTAATAGCATATTTATGGAGTCCAAATTTGATTAAATATTTGATTTAATTTGATTTGGATGTCCATAATTATTGCTGGGTATTTTAGATATAATAGGATTCTTATTTGATGGTTTACTATTAAGAGATCCTATTATAATCTAAAATAGGATGTTGATGGGCTATTTTAGGTGTAGTAGGATTCTTATTTAAGGGCTTCATATTTAAGAAATTCTATTATGACCAAAAATAGGTTTTTCTCATCCTATATATATGGGATGAGGGTGGAGGCACAAAGCACAACACAAAAGTGGAGATTCGAGGTGCTCGTCCACAGAAAATCTAAGAGAAAGTTCTGCACTTTGCTCTTAGGACTTCGCCATCCAAGACAGAAGGAAGAAGATATCTAATCGAGGGGTCGTCAACTTCGGTTAGGAAAATTGCTACGGGTTGGTGAGCGATTTCAATTGTAATCTCTTTTTTCTTCTTCTTGAGTGTAGTGAGGGGGTTGAACATATTAGGGCAAAGGGTTCAGCATTAGTTTTTGTCAATCTTGTAATTTCATCTGAGTTATAGAGATTAGAATTTGTCCAGGTAACGTAGTCACCGCCATATACTTGTCTTTATCTGTGCTTGGCATCCGTTAGACAGGGGTTGGTTATTTCAGGTGGGTTGGCCTAAGTTTCCGATGCGTCAACGTCTCAGACACAGTATCAAAGCGCAAGAGGGCGCGCGTATCTAATTCCCAATATTTGGTATCAGAACTTTGGAGGTTCTGGCAACCATATCTATGGAGCAGATGAACACTCGTATGATCACCCTCATACGGGAAAACTGGGCGATTTAGAAGCCAAGGATGAAGGATCTACTCTGGTGCAAGGACTTGCATGGTCCGTTGGAGGATGACAACGCAAAGACAATGGACAAAGTGCTGAAGAATAGAAACGACTGGATCGGAAGGCCGTTGGATTCATCCGCCAATGGTTGGATGATTCGGTGTTTCACCACATGTCCATCGAGAGTTCAGCAAAAGCATTATGGGAGAAGCTGCATTAGCTGTACGAAAGGAAGACGGCCGACAACAAGGCATTTCTTATTTGTCAACTCGAAGTACACGGTGTAACCACCACTTTTCTAAATTGAAGGTAATTTTGAACTTTTGTAAAATTGATTGTTTAATAATATGTTTAAATCATGTTATTGATTTATTGGTGAATTTTGATTATTTAATATCATTAAATTAGTATTTTGTGATTTTGTCTTTGGCTAGTGTAACCTTAGAGTTGCCTAGCCTAGAGACTAACCATGACCATGGAGGCCTAACCCATGTGATTAGATTAGCTAATTACCACTTTTTAGGCTAAGGATATTTTGGTCATTTTGTGACTTTTGAATTATTTAGGATTTTTATTAATTGGTGAATTTTAGATTATTTTAATAATATTTAAATTGATGTATTATAATTTTGGTCATTTTTTATATTTTAATATTTTGGAAATTTTATATTTTAATATTAATTTTATGGGATTTGTTTAGTGGTTTGAGTTTTGTTTCGTTCCGACTTGTGTTAGTGACCCGGGTAGTTTAGACTCTAGACGGGACCCCAAGATTAGTTAGTCATGGCCCACAAATCCTACTAATTAAGTTAGTAAGTTTAGACTAATCTCACTTGTTAGATTGGTTAAGTTAGAGGCTTAAATTTAACCCTTTTGATCCCAAACTTGAACCTAACTTAAAATTAACCAAGAGGACTAGTTGAGGCCTTATTGGGCTTTCCTCCAAGGTCCAAATAGGGTTTAATGGCAGCCACTATAGGTAGGTTAGCCTCCCTTCCTTTCATTTCATTCTATCTTGCCTCTTTTCTTTCATAAAGTGTTCTTCTCCAAATTAGAGAGCTTCCCTCTTTGATTTGATCTCCAAAATCTCTTCATTCCTCCACCAAAACTTCCATCCAACCTTCTCATACTATCAAGGGAGGGTGTGCAAGATTTGGATCAAAGTGCAAGAAGGAGGTCCATTTTGAAAGGATCTTCATATCGGAGCCGTGTCTTGAGAGTATCATTGGGAGCCCACTCCGATAGGTATAACCATCTCTCTATTTCACTTTCTCTTCCATTTTAGTTAGTTTTGCATTCATAAGAATCACCCCCATGCATGAACCACCATTAGGAATGTTTTAGAGGCTCTTTTGAGTCCTCTTTAGGAGTTTGGGATAGTTTTGGTGTCCCCCATGGAGAGATTCCAAAAGGGGCACACCATGTGTTTGTGTTTATGCCCCATACACTACAAGAAAAATAACGATCTTGACGGTTTATAAGTTGACGGTCGTCAAAAACTGTCAATAATAGTGGTTATCTTGACGGTTTTAGACTTACGTCAAGGAAAGACAAATTTTTGTCACTTTAGCAATTTTATAGCATATACGTTGACGGTTTCGAATGATCCGTCAAGAAAGAACATTTTATATTGATGGTTTGTTGATAACCGTCAAGTAATCCATGTGCGAAAAAATTGCCGCGCATATTTCAGCTGCCATTTTAGTAATTTTTTGAATTTTTTTAGTGTATCTATGTTGACGATTACGTAAAACCTCAAAAGCTGCTCTTATGGAGTGAAACTCCCGATCCCTTAAAAAACCCTCGAAGGGCTTCATTCATCTCCCTCATCCTCCTCCCTCTCCCCAGCTCCTCCTTCTTCAAGTTTCCTCATCCTTCCTCTTCATCCCCTCCCCTTCCTTCTCCAAAATAAAGTGGCTCACCACTCGCCTCCCGTGCTCCTGCGGATAAAACCAATAATGGCAGCTCTCCCCTCTCTCCGTGTCCTCCTCCTCTTCTTCCTTTCTCTGATGTCGACCATCGTCGGAGAGTCCTCTCACCAAACTCTAGCTCTCCTGCCTCTGCTACATCGGAACCCTATATCCCGAGCCAACCCCCAAAAACCCTAACCCCAACCCCAGGGAGCGACGGAGGGCTGGTGCGGTGGTCCAGGTCGTGGAGATCCAAGGCCAGGACCGACGTGCTTGAACGCACCAACAAGGTGACTTCACCACTTCTAGTTCTTTAGCATGCTTACCTAGTCGATTTGGTGAGCAAAGATTTTTCATTTTTAGGGTTTTTGGCCATTTTTTTTCTTTTATGGGTGAAGAAGTTGAGGGAAGTGGTGGAGGGGGAGGAAAGGGGAAGTTGGAGATGGGTTTCTACATTTTAAAAAAGTAAAAGCAGTCAACAATAAGCAATCCCACATCCAGCCTTGGAAGAACCCTACCAAAACCTGAAAAATCACAGTTCCAAGAAAAAAACAAAGAAACCATGTCAGCTCCTCCCTTCTTCCTTCAATCTAGACTTTTACTCTGCTCCATTTCTTTAGCTTTGAGAGCCACTAAGTAGTCCATCCAGTCCGAGCTCTCTCCTTCCATCTCCAATTCCCAATCGCAAATTTCTTCCTCTTCGGAGAGGCGCATCTCGCTCATCGCCAGGTTCGACTCTTTAAAAGTAAAAAAAAATAAAACCTTTTTCCAGTAGTCGATGGGTTTCTTGAAGTTGATTCCTTTGTCGTTCAGATTACTGCTGATTCGACCTGCTTACTGTCGATGCTTCCTCTCCACAATGCCATCGCCATCGCGCGGCTCAAGTTCGTGCTCTTTACGGAGTCTCCGAACTGGGGTCTGGTACCTCTGGGTAGTATTTGTTTGGTTTTATTTGGGTTTGTTGCCGAGCTAAGGGTTGGTAGAATTTCCCATATGATTTTGGACAAAATTGTTATTTTGGGATCTCGGTGTATTGATTTATATTATTTGTGTTTGGTTCTAATGTTGCAAAATACGTGGTAGGATCCCTTCCCATAGCATGGGAAGGAAGGAGATCGAGGTCCAGACACCATGTTGGTTCTGAAAAAGAAATAATTCGAACAGGAAAAGCAATCTGGAAGAGAAAATTGAGCTAGGTTTGATATTAAAATTAGGGATCTAGGAATTACAAGCAGCTAAGAATTATACTAGCTAAAGCTTACCAAATATCATTCGTGCCCCTTACTCAATAAGCCTGGGTATTTATAGAGGATACCCAGGCTACTACATTCTCTACTGATACGCGGATACATGAGTATCGACGGTTAATTTTGTTAGCCTTATTGCTAAGCTGGCTTATACTAGCTGAATATGCTAAATATGCTAAATATGCTATATAGTGATGCAAACCTCCTGAGCTGGCAATGATGAAGGGATCCCTCTCTGAGCTGGCAATGAGGAAGGGACCTGGCATACTTGGAGTTGCAACAATACTCTCTCCATCAATTTAACCTTGTCTCAAGGTCAAAATGAGGAATTTTTTGATGAATTCTTCATATGGAACCCATGTGGCTTCTTCAATTGAGCCTTCTTTCCAGTGAACTAGCAGGTCTACTGCAGCTTGGTTCCTCCTCTGCACAAGTCTTCTTTCGAGCACCTTGTAGTTCCTGGATAATTTCTTCCTGTGAGTTGGAATGCCATTTTGAACTTCAATACGATGGCTAACCTTCTTTTAAGCTGGGATACATGAAAGACAGGGTGGATGAGGGCTTCCTTGGTAATTTAAGCTTATAAGCTACCTGTCCAATTCTTGATAGGACCTGATATGGCCTATAATATTTAGGAGATAGCTTTGTGTGGCCTCCTATGGGCTATGGTGATTTGTCTATAAGGTTGAACCTTCAGATACACCAGTCTCCTTCCTAAAACTCTCTGTCAGTCATGTGTAAGTCATGATGTTAGTTCACTTCAAATGTTCTGTTTCGGTGTTCAATTAGCTCTGCTCAGTTGTGAACTCTAGGTCCAGATTGTTGGTATCAATTTCCTTGTACTCAGTCTACTTATTCACTTCTTTTTCATATTCAGACAAAGAACTGAGTGTAAGAGGGGGGAAAGCATGGGGTTTGTTAAGGAATTACTACTCTATTGTTTAGTCTGATTCTGGCGTAAGTGCTTGTCTGATTACGTTTCTAATTTCTCCAGAATATTTGGTCATATTGTGTAGCCAGCTTTATTTGAGATCTCCCTTTACATATTATTCAAGGCAGGGGATGTTAATGCAGAAAACTCTGCAGAAGTTAAGGTGGTTAAGCTGGCAGCAAGTGATGAATCAGAAGATGTCTCCAGGGGTCGACCGTCCAAAAAGAACAGAAAAAAGGAGAAGGAGAAGGAAAAGAAAGTGGAGAAAATGCTCCTATCAGGTCTCGCAAGGAAAGCGTCTCCTTGTTTTGCCACTAGGAGCATCTGCTTTTGCTATTCTTCTTCTGGTTGCACTTGGGAGCTTTTATGTGGTATGTCAAATTTCTTCTAAAATAATAGATACATTTGTGCCTGTATTATGTTTTTATTTTAATTACTAAAGAATGGCTATGAACTGATTACTCAAGCCGTATCCCCATTATAAGGGGTCTTTAAGGACCTGAACCGTAAGCCAGATTGTTCAGAACTTTGATACTAGTTTTAACCCTTTGTTATTCAGAAGGAAAAATGTTAATTACAATATATGTCCAAGTTTTAATAGGTTGTTTTCTGTGGATGGTATAAATTAACTACAATGTTTGCATATATCCAATTTGTGAAACTGTAAGGAGAAAGCAAGAAAAATATTTATTTCATCATTAAGCTAGAAATTAGGAACTTACATATTTTATGTCTAAAGTTTTTCAATAGCATCACAGCACCTTCCACTTTTCAAGATTACGATATTGTATTACGTCAATACTCCAGAGAACATGAGGAAATGGCCCTTAATAATGTCAAATATAGGAAATGGATTCACTTAGTTGACCAAAAAAAATGATCTAAAGGCTTTGTTGTTTAAGGAGTCCCAAGAATATCTGCCAGGAAGCATGTCCAAGATCACCTGACTTGTTGCATATTCAAAAAACACTGTACAACTCAACAGTGGGCTTGCAATTCTAAAGCAGTTTAGTGCATAAAAATGAGTACTGGATCCTGGCCTATGAGATTTTGGTTCATAATAGAGTCGAACTGTGAAGTGGTCATGGCTAGTGAGTTTACCTCACTATGACTTGTAGAGATGTGCGTCAACAATGGTTGGACCATCCTCATCTGTTCTATAATATGCAAAATTTATTATTGTTTTCTTTCTCTTCTATTTTACCATTTCCCAGAGTCGCATGACATTTTCTGCTTTACTGGTTTTGTCAGCGAATTAGTTCAGTGAGGCATGCGTCTCTTTCCCACTAACATCTTTCAGTATTTGTCTATTGAAACAAAAGACTAGGATTTCCTGTAAGCAATTAACCAACCAGTCTTCGTGAGCATTCATGCTTGTTTCTGTTTCCACGATATTTTTGCTTCCATGCCAATAGCCCCCATGCAGGAAAGCTCGAGACAACATAGTCGAAGTAGGAAGCTTGTAAATCAGAGAACAAGGATACTTGGATGAGAAGAATTAGGAAGCAAGTTCACAAGGCCTCCAGTACTTCACATTTGTGCTTAGAGGACTAGGCAAGGAGGCTGACCAAACATCCAAGTCTGTACTAGTCCAGTGAGGCCAAGGTAGTTGTCGCTCTCATTTTGTTATTTTCTTCCAACCTAGGTGCAATAAGCAATGCATCAGAAAATATGTTTTTCAGTTGGAACATAAGAAACTTGCACAAATAGTTGATACGCTGTAGTTTATTTTGAGTTTCAGTTTCTTATAGTCATACACTAGGCTATCACTTTAAATATCACTTTTTTCAAGTATCAGTCTTAATGATACACTGGACTATGTAGGATACCTGTATTGACAATTCTTTAATAGTGAGTTGATATATATTATATATATTGATATATATATATATATACATGTAGGAAAGTATATCTATCATTTGTGTTCTTGTTCTCTCAGAAACTTGCTGAAAAATGAAGGTGCATGCATGCTGTGAATAGGAGAATGTTGTGGATATGGGAGGGATGTGCTCCGATCTGGTTTGCTACTTTTTTGGTTTTATTTTGTATGTTGGATTATGTTTGTGGTGACAAGTAATAGATGTTTGCGGTTTGGATGTTTAAGGGGTATGAAAACAACAGATGTGGGATATGTGTACTTTTGTAGTTGGATTATGTTGTGGTTGGACAAGTGAAGAATACATGTGGTAGGATGTGTATTGGAAGTTTTTGTAATATGAACAACTATTTTTTTTATAATGGGTTTTAAATTTGGGTTTATAGTAATTTGATGTTTGTAGCTTCTGGATTGATATATTATATATAATTCTTGATGGGATTTTGGCAAGCTTCTCTTAACGGTACTTTGGATAGTTCTCTTGACGATTGTCAAACGTCAATTTTAATTCAAATCATGTTGCATAATAGCCTGTAAACAAATACTTTTATTGACGGCTAAAGACCGTCAACTAGGCCGGAGTCAAAAAAATTTTGCCTATGTTGACGGTTCCTAAAAAGAGCTATCTTGACGGCTAAAAACAGTCAAAAAAAAAACTACATAAAATGACGGCAAAAAATCGTCAAGAAAAGCCATGTCAGGGACCGTCAAGAAAAGGGGGGACTTTTCTTGACTACGACCTAGTTGACGGATCTGCAGCCGTCAAGATACCCATTTTTTGACGGGGAATCACCGTCAAGAAAAGCCCTTATTCTTGTAGTGATAGGATTTATTATCTTTTAATTTCAGATTTACATGTGTTAGAGGATGGATTGATGTTAGTTAGGATGGTTAGAATGAGTTTCATTTGGATACCCATGGTTAGATCTAAGTGGTTTAGTCTACATGTCATATTTTTAGCCTCAAGTTGTCATTTTAGTATCTCTTTATATAATAGACTGCTTTATATATATATAATAGGTATGTTAGATATATTCATATATTTAGATGTGTGTGGATACGTTGTAGTGGTATGCTTGTGTTAGAGGAGAGGGGAGTGTGGTTTGATGTGTGTCTTGATTGGTGTGGAGAGTGAGATGTGTTTCTTTTGTCCAAACAACCCAAATTCGTCATAATATTCATCCACATTTTTAGTAGCCATAGCAACTTAGAAATGTCATAATTTTAGCTTAGATCTCCGATTAATCTTCTGTTTTTTAAAAGAACCATATCGAAGTTAGCTTTCCAAATATATATATTAATAGGTCAAATGTATTCTAAAACTTTCTGTAAAACTGTTTGAGTGTCAGCTGTCCGAAAGACGAACGCATTTCGGTGTTTTCGCGATTCCGGGAGCTTCCGGACACGAAAATGCGATCCGTTTTGATGTTTCGGAAAGCTAACACAAAAGGCTACGACATAATTTAATCCTAGAATTTAGTGAATGCCCAATTGGTACAGTATTAGTTTTAAGTAGAGAGTGACTATAACGACATAGGCATTTTGTGTAACCTATGAGCCTATGTAGTATGAATATTAAGTGAATGTAGGCATCATATGTTGTCGAGATATGTATGATATAGTACACACACACACACACACACACACACACACACACACACATACACACACACACACATATATATATATATATATATATATATATATATATATTATATATATATATATATCTATATATATTATATATTTGTTAGGTAATATTTGTTAGTATGAGTGTTAGATAGTAGAGGTTAGTATTTTGTTAGATATTTGATATGTTGTTAGATAGTTTGATGTTAGATATCTAGTATGTTAGACATTGATATGTTAGTAGGTTATGTTAGTTCTAGATATTGGTGTTAGCAAGTTAGTCTCTATAGGTTATATGTTAGATATTAGTTAAGATGTTATGTTAGTATATTAGATAGTTAAGGGGTATCTTAGTATCTCATGATACTAAGGTAAATATGAATTGCCTTTACCTTCAAGGTAAATGATTAGCTTACCTTATGACAAAGGTTGATATGGTATCCTAGTGTTAGTGAGTTAGTGAGTTAAGATGTGGTTTAGATTGTTGATATAGAGTTGTAGTGGATAGTAGATAGGTAATAAGTTAGAAAAGTTAGATGGTATGATATGAGATAAGTTATGATATGAGTTAGATAGTAGGTAATAGATATGTTAGTATCCTAGATAAGTTAGAGTGTGTGTTAATGTCTAGAATAGGATACCAAGTGGTATCTTGGTTAGAGTGCTAGTTAGAGTTTAGTAGAGTGGTATTTTAATGACACCAATATGGTATCTCAAAGTTACTATTTACCTTATGGTAATTAAATATTACTTTATTAGCAAGTGAGATATCAAGATACTATGGTACGGTATCGAGATACTAAGATAGGTTAGAATACCTTGATAGGGTATTAGGGGTTACGTAGGTGAGGGTAAAGTAGGTTAAGGTGTTGGTTAGAGGCTAAGGTAATGGGTTTACCTTGGTAGGTAATAGGATAAGAGTTAAGGTAATATATATTTAAGATGAGATAACATGATTAAGATATGGTTAGAATTAGGATAGCTTGGTTGGTAATGGTTAGGAATAGGGTATGACTTAGGGTTGACCCCGTTTGACCATGGTTGACTGTTTTGACTAAAAGTCAACCAAAAGTCAACTTTAGCCTAAAATTGGCCAAAACTTGACCAGAGTTGACCAGTTAACCAAAAGTCAATTATGAGTCAACCATTGACCTAGAGTAGACTATGAGTTGACCAGGGTTGACCTGAGTTGACCGGTTGACTAAAAGTCAACTGTAATCAACCCTTGACTTAGATTGACTTAGTTTGACTTAGATTGACTTAGTTTGACTTAGATTTACTTAGTTTGACTTGCTTTTACTTCCAAATCTTTATATTGATACAGTATTCCATATTTAGGTACTCGACGCACTGTATTGGACTCAGTTGACATTCTACCAGATCTCAAGCGAGTACATTTCTGATAATATTTTTGTTTTATGATATCGTCTAGTGTTTCTTGTATTTAGTGTAGATATTCTTGTTCTCTTGACACATTATTCACACGGATTGGTATTTGTCTGGATCCCGTTATGAGATATTATTCCATATTATTTGGTATATCTTGTGCAAGTCTTTTTGTTCCTTGTGCATATATAGACACGATTCCTGCGAAGGCTAGCTACCTTCTCAGAGAATCACGTATTATGATGTGTCATGGTTGGATCTACTAACTAGTCGGAAACGGGGAGTATTAGTGTAGATGTGTGGTCATTACCCTTCTTGCGCAAGTATTGTAGATTGTGCATGTATTGTAGATCTTGTGAGTGTTAATCAAACACTCCACGTATGATTAACCAGGCCAGTAGACCTTGTGCAAGTTCCCAAGCCGGCCACATGTCGTAGCTAGTATTCACGCACGTAGATGGTATGATTTCTCGACTCTTGTACATGATATGATCGATTTTCTTGCCATTGCTCTAGCTATAGTTTACAGCTTTAACCTTGCCATGCTACTTTCATGTACTTTCCACTTTATCTGTATATTCTCTATTACTGCTACATTTTCAATTGTCTAACTAGAACTGTTATTTGAGATTTGTGCTCGTTCCATCTTGACGGATATGTTGACAAAATTTTACAGATTATGCAGCGGGACGAGTGTCCTACCTACTACGGTCCTCATGACGTAGTTGGCCTAGACTTGGAGACCCTAGTTCAGCAAGGGTTAGCTCCAGCCGATGGGGCTTTAGAGTAGCTTAGCTGATTTTTGGTACTTGACTTTGTCTCCAGATTACATTTTGGCTTGTTATCATTTTAGTATTTGTATTAGAGATTGTTGACTCTAGACTTGTATTATTTCTGTGTCGGATATTCTGGTTGATAATTTCATATCTTGTTGTCTTTATCTTTCGGTATCATCTATCTTTCTTAGAGTTTGTGATTGAATATATTATATTGTAACGCCCCAGTCCCGAAATATTTAGGACTAAGTACGTAGTCATGCCAGCTGTATACATACGAAGCATACTCCAATATGAAAACTTTGTATGTACACATAAGCTGTAAAATACAGTAACCATAAAACTAATCTCATCCACAAATAAATATCATAAGATCAATTCATAAATGTCATTGTACAAAATGTTGGGCGGAGACAAATCCACTACCAACTAAAAAAGAGATACATAGGAATGAAGAAAATTTGTTGAACGATGCGAAGACGATCTCAGTGCAATCATCCTCGAAGAAAGAGTAGGTCATGGCCTTGACTAGAGCACCTGCGAAACATCACAAAAGCACACACCTGGAGAGATCACCAGGTCCTCAGAGGGACGTAACAAGACACATAATATCATGCCATAAACTGAATATAGTTAGCTCAACAGAAAATTGCATAAGTCTAAACAGATGAAGTTCCTTCACCATTCTATGTAAAATGTACTTTGAAGACAACGTTCCACACAGGGGCCTTCCGAAGCTAGAAACACGGCGCGTTAATGTTTCAACCGAGGCACTAGTGGCATCTAGATAAAAGTAACAAATAAATGCACGGCACACTAGCTCTCGGGTGAGTCACTAACGGCAGCTAGAGAAAAGTAAATGCACGACCCACTAGCACTCGACTGAGTCACTAAGGGCATCTAGAGGAAAGTAAACGAGTGAAAACCCCGACGCCTAATAGCTGTCTTCTCCCTTCCCATGCACTACACGTGCTATATCCACATCACGATATTCCTAATAACCGCTAAGTCTTATAGACATCCGTAACTATTAACAGTTATCCTAACGCACGGCCTGTACGCACCGATGATCAGTCAGCATGCAAGTCCGCATCTATATGCGACTCACGACTTCGTGGCGCACACGTGTCGAGGCCAATGAATGCGGCACATACAAAGGGTGGTCCCTTAACTCTAAGTCAAATGCATAAAGAAAACTAAAGTATAGCAATTTGCATCTACATACAGTTTTGAAAGAACAATTTTATATTTTCTAAAAATAAATAATAAGTAAAAACATGCATGATATTGAGCAAGTAAATAAACAGTAAAGGCAAGGTGTCTTGCCTGGTGTGTCGCATGATGTGGTGCAATGTTTTGTCATGTTCTGATTGCCCAATTGCCATAGTCGGTGTGCAGAGGTCCAAAGTCGCAAAAAATAGGAAAGATGATCAGTCACGATCAAGATTGACAGACAATGAAAATTTGCGAAAAAAAGTATATATATTTATTGTAAAAAATTATTTAAATATTTAAAAGTAGATTTCGTTAGTCTAGATATAACTAGGAAATTGTTTTATTTTCTTTTTTTAACTGGAAACTCCAAGTTATTCAACATAAAACTCTTTAGATATAAGAACTAAAATAATAATAAAAAATATAATAAAAAAATAAATATAACATGGAAAAATTACTTAGGGTTTTAAAATATATTTTTATCTAAACATATATTAGCCCTAAATATTTTAAATAAATTATTTGGAAATCTAGAAATATTTAAAACTATGTTTTCTCAAGATACTGAAAATCTAGAAATATTTTTAGACAAAATCTACCTTTGGTCAACCATATATTCTTAGGTCAAAAGCATCATTGAAAATATCTAAAAATATATTTGTTAAGTAAAAACCATATTTAAAATATGTTAGAAATAATATAGGTATAAAAATAATAACCTTTTTATTATTTATTTTTTATTTTTTTACTCCTACTTTCAAAACTTATAGTATATTAATTAAATAAATACTGAAATAACCGTATTATACTTATATTTACTAAAACATATTTACGTACTACACATATATGGGCCCAAAATAAAAATATAAATATAAAAAGAATCCAAGGCCTGGCCTACTGGCCCTCCCCTATGGGCTTAGCCCAAAGTCTAAATAATAAAATGAAACAAAAAACTTTAAACTCTGTTCTCTTTTAAGGAAAGAGAAGTGAAGAGAGAGAGATAAGGGAGAGCTGGAGAAGGGTCCTTACCAGAGTGGAGCGACGAGGGGTTCCGACATCGGGCGGTGCGCACGCGCTCGCGGTGTCGCCGGACTCGCCGGTGAAGGGAGCTGCGCGGCGGAGCTGCCGGAGAGGGTCGGCCCGGCGTCACCACCGAGGTGCTGGGGTCGTGGACCCGTGATCGACGACGGGGATTTGTGGCTCCGGAGTTGCTGCGGCGAGAGGGTGAGCGCACCAGTGGAGGAGGGTTCCTGGTGAGGGATTGGTGGGGAGGTCGGCTGGACGGCGTAGCCTCCAGTGCTGGCGTCGAGGCGACAAGGTCGATCGTCGGCATGGATGTGTGACGCTCGCTCGGGAAGTGCGGCAGATCCCATACGGCGTGGCGAGGCGGCACCAGATCCGCGGCGTGGGGCAGAGCACAGGGGTCGCTGGTCACGGTCGGGAGTACCGGTGTCGCCTGATGATGGGGTTGCGGTCACGTGGTCGACGGAGGAAGGCACGTGTTTACGGGAAGACACGGAGGCGGCGCACCTCGGCGGACTCGTGGTCGGGGCGATCGCCTAGGGCGCGGAGGGCGGTAGCTGACGCTGCCGTCGTTGGCAGATCCAGTGGAGGCGGCGGCCAGATCGGCGCTTGCACGATGAGTCTGGTGGTCGGGTGTTTGCTTGTTTGCTTCTTCTTCTTTTCTATGGGGTGATGGTGGCTGTGGTCGCAACGACGTTGGTCGGGTGTTGCCGCGGCGGTGGTTCTCGTAGTGATAGGGTGGTGATGGTAGCAGGTGTGGGCGGAGTAGGTGGTCGGAAGGGTATTATTGTCTGTGATTGTGGTGGTGATGACTGGGGGACGACGACGTTTTGGAAGAGGGGAGATGGACGGGTGGCTGGGATGACGAGGGCGGAGACGGGCCTGCCACGGTGGTGGTGGTGGTGGTAAAGGTGGTGGTCGAAGATAGTTGCTGCGGTGTCGGCCGAGGGGGAAGGGAGGCTAGGGGCCAGGGCTGTTGGCATTCGGAAGGCAGGGCGTGGTGAAGGTGGCGGTGACAATGTAGGCGTGGCGGTCCGACGATGGTGGCGGAGTTGGCTGGAGGCACCTGTAGACAAGGTTTAGATTAGGTTTTGTTGTCGGGTTGATTGTGTCGGGTTGTATCCGACACAGGGATGGGGACGATGTGATGTGTCCGGGTGTGTCGGACATGATGACTGGAATAGGAGCACGGACACGATACACAACACATTTGTGGAGAAACTTGTGGAAGAATTGAGGAGAAAAATAATATGGAGGCTCCCCTATTTATAGGGTTGAGGAATTCTTGATAGATAAAGATTATGATTAATTTAAAACCCCCGTAGATAAATTATAATTTATTTTAAATCAATTTAATACCAATCAAACCAAATCCGATCTAATCTGAATCTATATATAGATATATCATATCTATAAATCAAATATATTCAATAAATCAAATCTTAATTTAGACTATCCTAACTAATTAAACATTTAATGAAATTTTTAAATAATAATAAATAATAATTTCGAAAATCATAATATATATTTTTAAATATTGATAGAAATTACTTGGAATTACTCTTTGTATAATAAATAATTAAAATTTCTACAATTATGAATAATACTTCAAAAATGCCTTTGTAGGAAAATTAAGGTAGATAATAAAAAAATAAATTTTGAAAATTTAAATTATCTACAAGAATCAAATTTCGTGTACTTCGCATGCAACTAGTACAAAATATCTATGTATATATTATTTTTGAAATTGGTATAATTAAATAAAAATTGCCACTAGTGCGAAAATTTCTATTTCAAACAAATAAAATATTTACTATACTAATATTGAAATAAACTGTATGTTTTCTAAAATCCATAAATAAAGCATTTTTAAAATATGTACCTCGCACATATTCGCACTCGACGAGCAAACATGAAAAATGCAAATTCGTACGCGACGTTTAAATTCGAAAACAAATTCAATACAAAAATAATTTTAAAATCATAGTGAAAATTTAGGGGTTTTACATATATTGTCATTGCTTGTCCTCCATTCGGAGTTGACCGTTCTCGATAGGTTTTGATATTATAACTGTTGCTAGATAGTAGACCTAGACAGCGTTCTATGCCATTTCTGTGGCATAGGCTGGGACGTTGTCACGCACTCGTACCCTTACTCCGGGTGCGGGTCGTGACACACGGAGGGTGCTCCAGTGGCACAACATCTGAACGAGGTTCAGGGTATCATCAATCGCTGTCTGCGATGAAGATGGTGATTGATGATGAGCTTCAGTTCCTACTGCTCTTGAGTTCTCCGTCGGAAAGCTGGGAGACGTTGGTGGTGTCGGTGAGCAACTCCGCGCTTGATGGAGTTGTCACGATAGAGACAGTCAAAAGTATCTTGTTGAATGAGGAGGTCCGGCGCAAGCAAGTGGAATCGTCGCAGGAGTCCGCTCTGGTGACTTCCTACGGGAAGGGAAGACCCAATTCACATACGAGGACAGAGGGGAGTTCTCGGAATCTTGCGATTGTGGACCGCAAGGAGGGCTGCTATCACTGTGGCGAAAGGGATCATATCAAGAGGAACTGCATGAAGCTCAAAGCTGAGAAGGAAAAAGACAAGGATGATCAGGAGGATCTCACAGCAATGGAAAATATCATCATCACAGCAACCAACGCAGAGGAACCTTGTGGCATGTGTCATGACGGCGACTGGGTCATGGACACGGGGCGTAGTATCACGCCACTCCACATAGGAGGATCTTCACGTCATACCGCGGCGGTAGGTTTGGACGTGTGAAGATGGGCGACAAGGGACAGCTGTAGTTGTAGGCATCGGTAATGTGCACTTGACAACAGAGCTCGGTGAGAACCTCGTTCTCAAGGGTGTGCGACATGTACCGAGTTTGTGCTACAACTTGGTTTCGGTAGGAAGGCTGGCAGATGATCGCTGTCGTAGTCTGTTTGGGGACAAAGATTGGATGCTTGCGAAGGGTTTTCAACAGCTGGCTCGGGGAGATTTGTGTTGTGGCATGTACAAGCTCAAGCCGCTGAGCTGTACAGGTAGGCCACAGACACTGGATGGAGGCTCGAGGGGTGCTCGATAGGAGGTGGATCGTCGAGAACTTGCTGAGGAGGGGCTTTTAGGTGCTTTGAGGGATACAGAAGATTCGGTTCGTCGAGACAAAGTGATGGATGGTGGTGAGTCAAAGATTGAGAGTCAGTCTGTCGGTCCCATGACAGTTGGTCGGTCTCTAGGTGGGGGTTGCTCTACGGATCTGGTTTTGGCGACGGGTGGTTTGCCAAAGCTTCACGGAGCGACATCGGTTTCAGCAGTTCGAAGCCATGAAGGAGATTAAGGTTTGTAGCAAACTCAATGTGAGGCGGGAGCATCATCATTCACACAGTTCAGGGGGAGCTGTGGGTCATCGACGGCATGCACAGTGCGTGATGTTCTGCTCGAGGATGCATGTGTATGGGGGAGCTTCAAGTTCAGACACGAAGGTGGACAGATTCAGGAGTTCGAATCTCAGGAGGACCGCACCGTCTGCTTGGTTGGGCCATCCAAGGATGAAGAAGCTCGTCGAAACGTTAACACTTTTCGGTGGAAGACAGAAGTCGGGGATAGGCAGCCGAGACTTGCGGTGAGGCTGATCATCAGGAACTTCGATCTTGATCGTGTTATTGATATCGACAGGATCCCAGTAGTGCAAGAGGTGCTACGCATGGCAGCTAGCGTCGACGTGACGGTCGAGGAGCTGGAGACGAAGGAAGATACAGCTCGGGGGATCGAAGAACAGTGGCATGGGGAGCAGGAACTTTGTCGCATGACGATAGGCATGGAGTCCAGTTGAGGAGCCATGGGGTCAAAACCCTCTCATCAGATTGGAGGGGAATATTGTTGGAGTCCAGTCTGGATTTGGTAATAACATATTTATGAAGTCCAAATCTGATTAAATATTTGATTTAATTTGATTTGAATGTCCATAATTAGTGCTGGGCTATTTTAGATATAATAGAATTATTATTTGATGGTTTCCTATTCAAAAGATCCTATTATAATCTAAATAGGATGTTGATGAGCTATTTTAGGTGTAGTAGGATTCTTATTTGAGGGCTTCCTATTTAAGAAATCATATTATGACCTAAAATAGGTTTTTCTCATCCTATATATAGGGTAAGGGTGGAGGCACAAAGCACAGCACAAAAGTGGAGATTCGAGGTGCTCGTCCACAGGAAATCTAAGAGAAAGTTTCGCACTTTGTTCTTAGGATTTCGCCATCCAAGACAGAAGGAAGAAGAGATCTAATCGAGGGGTCATCAACTTCGGTTAGGGAGATTGCTATGTGTTGGTGAGCGATTTCAATTGTAATCTCTTTTTTTTCTTCTTGAGTGTGGTGAGGGGGTTGAACCTATTAGGGCAAAGGGTTCAACATTAGTTTTTGTCAATCTTGTAATTTCATCTGAGGTATAGAGATTGGGATTTGTCCAGGTGACATAGTCATCGCCATATACTTGTCTTTATCTGTGCTTTGTGTCCGTTAGACGGAGGTTGGTTATTTCAGGTGGGTTGGCCTAAGTTTCCGCTGCGGCAACGTCTCAGACACGGTATCGGAGCGCAAGAGGACGTATCTGATTCCCAACAAGATACACACGTAAGACTTGATCAAGTGCATACTGGGGGAACACATGATATGTAATGATGCATGCTCTTTCTTCCTTCAATATGAATGAATCTATTCTGCACTTTGACATCCATCTAATTAAGCATCTGCTGGTCGTAACTTGATGATGCAAGTGCTAATTAAGAATCAAGATGTGATTGCAGTTAACGGGTTGAGCAAATTAATCACCTGTTAGAAAGGGGGTTACTTGAGTGGCTGGCCTCAGTCCCTTTGCACGAAAACAAATTAAAGTTGCACCCATCTCTCTATATTTCCCTTTTAGGATTTGACTGACATAATCGAACCAAACTGGTTCTTATATTGTAGTCAATAGCTTCCTCTCTCAAAACAATACTTCTTCATTTTTAGGTACATACTTCTTGCTCACCTTCAAAACAATATTTCATCTGAGCTATGTATGCACTATTGATGTTTGTTATTTGGTGTGTATGCATCACCATTAAGAGACTCATTGAGTAATATATGAGCCACCTAACATCAGTAGCTGTGTTGCGCGGATGCGACAAGGTACAGATAAACGACGACATGGTCCGAGGGAATGATTCTGGTGCATGCGTCCTAATGTAGTTTGGGGGTGCCTGTACATGCGATGATGGCGTGACCGTACAGCACAATGCGACAGAGACACAACATAGGATCTATCATGGTTCTGCTAGCTTGTTCTAACATAAATTCTACCATGACCGTTTTTGACATTTTAAGGGCCTGTACTAATACTAAAGAAGGAACTTTTTTTTAACTATTCTAAAAAATGGTCTTTTTTTGACGCTCTAAGGGCCATTAACTGCAGTTTATAAAAATTACGGAGGCTTAAATCTAAAATAGAAAATTTTTGGGATCTTTCGGTATTTGGGGTCCTGTGCGATCGCACAGCTTGCACATGCATAGAAACGGACACGAATTCTACCACTCATAACTACTGCAACCGACTACACTTGCAAACTATCTGAGATAATTTTAGGCTCTACAGTGTTGCATTGGTGTCTGAGCAACATAGGTCTTCATGTATGTGCCACTAATCTATCCATGCAATTATGTTTTTTATTTTCATTTTTTGTCACAAGTGGAGGACAAAAAAGGAAAAGTACCTAATTTAAAAGGTTCCCGCTGCATTCATCTCTTTGGTGCCATCACATACACCTTTCATCTTCATCCTCACCTGCACTCTCTCCTCCACTCTCTCCAAAATGTCAAGCCCAAGGAAAAAAGCAAAGTTAGCTGATCGGTATGATTACGACCAACTCCGCACAAGGTCTTCTCTCTTCCCTTCTCTTGTCTTCTCTTCTCTTCTCTCCATTTTCTTTTTCGATGATTCTTTTATACTATTCTTTTATTCTTGAAATAGAATCAAACCCAGTTATTCCATATTGGTTATTTGTTTGACAGAGCATAGATAGATATAGACATCATTTGGGTTTTATGACCATTCGTTAGTAATTTGCAGCTGCTGCTACGGTTTCTTGATTCAAATGTGAAGCTCCTTCTGTTTCTTGAATTCACATATGGTCATTTTGGTGTCACAGAAAACTCCGGTTCTGTACTGGTTTCTTGAAATAGGAATCATAACCCAGAACTTGACTTTGACAAATTTTCAGGAGTATTAGGATTCTACTAGCTATCTATTGATTAGGTTTATTTTACTATATATGGAATAAACTTAGGATTCTACTAGCTAGCTATCGATTAGGCTTCTTTTACTGGATATGGAATAAACTTAGGTGAATGATCAAAATTAGCTTATATTACTTATTTTGTCGACTATAGTGAAATGTGTGTGCTTGTTTGTTTCTTGAAATAGAACCAAACCCAGAAGTTAATTCTAAAAAATTGGATCCACAGAAGCTTCCTTTACTAGATATGGAATAAACTTGGGTGAATGATAGAGATTAGGCTTTTATTAGTTATTATATTGATTATAGTGAAATTTGTTAGTCCCTTGACGAACAATCGATGGAAAAACACGAATTCAGAAACAATTGTAAAGACAATGTTTCCGGCAACAACACCCTAAAGAAGGTGATGTTGTATTACGAGAATCTAAAAAGATTATTTCGTAATATTTCTCGAAGGCAACCGAACCGTGTAACTTCTAAAGAGAAGCGACGGTATTCTCGAAGGCAACAAGAGATGATCAACAACAGTTGAGTCTCAGATTCTCGAAGGCAACAGAAAGAGGGAGGAAGAAGAAACGGATCTCGCTGGGGTGTAGAACACCGGCGCTCAAAGCTATACCCGCAGTACGGATAAGCTCCCAGGAACCAGCAAGTTCAGGAGAACTTCTGGAACGCTCGTAAGTCAATTTGAGACTTGAATGGGCTTCCTGGACTTTACAGACTCCCTTTTCTCTCTTCTTGGTGCATCTTTCAAAGGAGGCCAAGGGGCTCTATTTATAGAGTGGAGTTGAGACTCCACCTCTTCTCCTATCCGATGTGGGACTAAAATACCAATACTCAAAATAGAGTTTGATATTTTAGATCATCCCACAATCAGCATAGAAGTGTGCTAGTCCACGCCTACCCCCCGAACACTCCCGTGCATGCACGAGACATCCTGGAGTCCGTGTCCGAGTCCGAGTCCGAGTCCGCACAACAAAAATTAACTTTCATCCTTGTTGGATTTAATCCTTTTTCCTTCTAGAGAAATACTTCCACATGGCACAAACTTGTGCCCCACTACACCTCATGTGCACACCTCAACACAAGCAATGCATTATATTGAGATACTCACCATTTGGTGTAGCCGATGTGGGACTATCTTTTCTAGTCCAAAGGCAAAAACACCAACAATCCCCCACATATCTCAATATATGGGTTGAGCGTTCCCCAGTGATTGTCCATCATGCATTAGGAGAGATGTCGCTACGACTTGAATCTTCCCGCATAGGTTAAATAACAGCATGATACAAGAATGGACTAAGCCTTGAATTCTGCACCATAACTGCAATTCTTCCTACTCACATAATGACATCAACTGTGCTTCTGGCTGCACATTGAAGGCCTTGTGCCAGCCTGGTTTCAGTGTATAATTTTGGGCGTCTACAAGCTTACCCTCAAGAGACGGCCTGATATCTCTTTCCATACACTATAGGTGAGTTCTTTATAAAGAGTCATTGGCATGAAGCATTGTGCTTCTTTGCGGTGCTACGCCGCTATGACATGGCTGACAAAGCCGAGGCTTTACCCCACCTGGGTACCTCATCGTAGTGTCATACTACTGTAGCATGAGGTCACAAGCCCCTTTGTAGTGCCAAACTACCCAGCATGAAGCCTTGCGCTTCCGTGCGGTGTTACGCCGCTATGACATGGCTTGCGAAGCCGAGGCTTTACCCTACCTGGTACCTCTTCGTGGTGTGCCACTGTAACATGAGGACATCGTCCTCTTTGTAGTGCTGTCTACCTCTCTTTATTACGATTATCATACAGCATTAGGCTACCTGCCTATTTGCGGTGCTACTCCGCTGTGACTTAGCTTGCAAAGCCGAGGCATTATCCCTACCTGGGAACCTCATGGTGAGTCACCCCACTGTAGTATGGAGTTTCACTCCTTGTAGTGCTGCTCTACCGTGCTTCCTGTAAAGCACACCAGGCATTCACTCTGCCTGAGAACTCATTAAGGCGTTTAAGCCAACCTTCCCACAGGATCAATTTTCTGCAGAAAATACATAGTAGACAACAGTGGTTATGGGTCCGTAACCCTTCCATGTTCCGCAGAACAAGTACCCACTGTTAACTGATATTATTCTAGTCAATGATCCTCCTTTGAACCAAAAATTAAATGTCTAGTAGATTTCTCTTTGAACCATAACATAAAATTTTATGGTAGGATTACAATGACACAATATCAGAAAGTCTTCAAGCCCATCTTCCTTGCTGTGTCCTCGACCAGCTGACGCTTGAGACCCTTCGTGAACGGATCCGCCAGGTTTTCCTGACTCCGAACATCGATCACTGCAATGACGCCCCTTTTGATGAGATCGTTCACTGCTCTGTGCTTCACCGCACAGTCCTCTTCTTCCCGTTGAAGAGTTCATTTGATGCCACCGCTGCTGCCGCCTGGTTGTCACAGTATATCGGAATCGCCGGTATCTGAGCCCCAACCATTGGAAGGTCATACATGAGCTCCCGAAGCCACTCTGCTTCATCAGCACAGCGTCTAATGCAAAGAATTCAGATTCCATGGAGGAGCGAGATAACATAGTCTGCTTTTTCGACTTCCACGATATAGCAGCTCCATCCATGGCGAACATATATCCACCTGTGGAATATTCGCTCTCCACCTCTGAACACCAGCTAGCATCACTGAAGCCTTCCACTACTGACGGATCTCCGCTGTAGTATAGTGCATATGTCTGAGTTTTCTTGAGATATCTCATAACACGCTTCACAGCTTTCCAATGCTTTACGCCTGGATTGCTCGTAAATCGACTCAGCATTCCCACTGCAAAGGCTATGTCAGGCCTTGTGGCAGTAGCGTACATCAAACTTCCGATGACGCTAGCGTATTCCAACTGCCTGACGCTCTCCTTCGAATTTGGCTCCAGTTTCAGATCACTCATGTACGGTGTATCAATATCTTGATACCCGTAGCGAGTGAGCATCTTCTCAATGTAATGAGACTGTGACAGCGCTATTCCAGTGCCTGTTCGGATGATCTTGAGCCCCAAGATTACGTCGGCATCCCCCAAGTCCTTCATACTGAACTTGGTCGAGAGGAATTTCTTTGTCTCTGTGACGCAGCTTAAATCCATACCTAGGATTAGCATGTCGTCCACGTATAGATGTTGAGACTTGAAGTAATTTTATTGAATGGAGCAACAACATATATATATAGGAGAGGCTAGCCTCCTCTCCTATCATTCTAGCCAATGTGGGACTAAAGCCCAATAACACTATATATATATATATCAACACTCCCCCTCAAGATGGGCGAAAGATATTCACTAAGCCCATCTTGTCACATCCTCTCATCATGTTGATAGAACTAAGCCCCTTTGTCAGTCCGTCTGCTACCTGATCTTTGGTTGGAACATAGCCCAGCTCTAGTTCTCCTTTATCCAGTTTCTCTTTGATGAAGAATCTGTCAATCTCAATATGTTTGGTCCTGTCATGCTGCACTGGATTGTTGGCAATATTAATAGCTGACTGGTTGTCACACCATAGCTTCATCTTTGTTCCCTGGTCCAGCTTTAGCTCCGTCAGCATATTCTTCAACCACAATAGTTCTGTGACTCCCAAGGCCATCGCTCTATACTCTGCTTCAGCTGTTGATCTGGCCACTACTGACTGCTTCTTACTCCTCCAAGAGACCAAGTTGCCTCCTACAAATATGCAGTATCCCGATGTGGATCTCCTGTCGTCAGCACAGCTAGCCCAGTCAGAATCACAATAGCCCTCAATGCCTACATGATTATTTCTTCTAAAGATCAGTCCCTTCCCGGGGGCTCCCTTCAAGTACCTCAGAATCTGGTACACTGCGTCCATGTGACCCTTCCGGGGGTCATGCATGTAGCGGCTTACTACACTTACCGCAAAGCTGATATCAGGTCGAGTGTGGCTTAAGTAGATTAACTTGCCCACCAATCTCTGATATCTATCCCGGTCAACTGGTTCTCCAGCTTCAGCATCCAGTTTAAACTTCTGGTCTATCGGTGTCGTAGCTGGTTTACATCCCATCATCCCTGTTTCCATAAGCAGGTCCAGTGCGTACTTCCTTTGAGAAAGAACGATTCCCTCATTATCTCGAGCAATCTCAATCCCAAGGAAGTATCGAAGGGGGCCAAGATCTTTCACCTCGAACTCCTTGCCAAGTTTTACTTTAAGTTGGGCGATCTCCTGCTCATCATTGCCTGTGATAATCATATCATCTACATATACTGCAAGCATGGTGATATGGCCTCCACTCCGTCTGAAGAAGACAGTGTGATCAGCATTGATCTGCTGATATCCCATCCCTATCATTGCTCTCCTGAACCTGTCAAACCATGCCCGAGGAGACTGCTTCAGTCCATAGAGAGACTTCTTCAGTCTGCAGACCTTGCCTTCTGTCTGTTTTGTGCCGAATCCTGGTGGTATCTCCATGTACACCTCCTCTACTAGATCTCCATGAAGAAATGCATTCTTCACATCCAGTTGGTGTAGCTTCCACCCTCCATTGGCTGCCAGGGAGATCAAGGTCCTGACAGTGCTCATCTTCGCCACTGGTGCAAAGGTCTCGTCATAGTCGATACCGTACGTCTGACTGTATCCTTTTGCCACCAGTCGAGCTTTATAGCGCTCAACCTGTCCATCTGGGTTCTGTTTCACAGTAAAAACCCATTTACATCCAACTGCTCTTTTTCCTTCTGGCAGTCTCACCAGCTCCCAAGTGTGGTTCTTCTCAAGAGCTCCCAACTCCTCGTGCATTGCCGCTTTCCACTTTGGATCGTTCTTGGCAACCTGCCAATTGTTAGGTACAGTAATACTATCCAAAGATGCTATAAATGCTCCATGAGAAGAAGATATATGATCATAAGAAACAAACTTAGCAAGATCCCAACCATATCTGTCCGGAGGATTTCCCGCATTACTGCGAGTAGTCCTTCGTGTAGGTAGTGGTATGGGAGGAACGATATCACCTGAGGAGGGTGGTGGTGTAGATGAGGAGGATGGTGGTGTAGATGAGGAGGATGGTGGTATAGGTGTCTCAGGAGTTGGGACAGGCGCAGGCAAGGGACTTGGCACTGACACTGTAGGTACTGGTCCTGTAGTCTGCTTGTTGTTTCTCCTGTTGTAGGTCAGTAACTCCCCCTGAGCCGTAGGTGTAACACTTCTCGTCTCCTCCCTCTGTTCCGCTTCACCTTCATGTTCCTCCTCAACCGTGTCTCTATGCCAAACTTCTAAATCGGTTACCACCAGGTTCTCCAAGTTCTCTATCTCCCCCTCTCGCCTTATACTTGTAGTATGAGGCGTGTTATACGAAGTTCCATCCTGGCGGTAATATGGCTCATGCTCCCGGAAGTGGACGTCCATACTAACAAATTTCTTCTTCTCTACTGGACTCCAGCATACATACCCCTTCTGAGTTGCTGAGTAGCCCACGAAGATGCACTTGACTGCTCTAGGGTCAAGTTTTCCAACGAATGGTCTGTTGTCCTTCACAAAACACACACATCCAAACACCTTTAGTGGAAGTATTCCACTATTATTACCTTGTAATACTTCACATGGAGACTTCCATCCCAGGACTTTTGAAGGCATCCTGTTTATAAGTTGAGCTGCTGTCAACACCGCATATCCCCATAGGTGTTGTGGGACATTCATGTCGATCATCATACTTCTTGCGGTCTCCAGAAGATGTCGGTTCTTCCTTTCTGCTACTCCATTTTGTGCTGGTGTATATGCACAAGAGGTCTGATGCTGTATTCCATGTGCTGACAAGTACTCTGCAAGTGTCCTATTGGTATACTCCGTCCCATTGTCAGATCTCAGTATCTTCACCACTGCATTATACTGAGTCTGGACATATTTATGAAAGTCCCGAAAACAAGCAAATACATCACTTTTGTTCTTTATCAAATACAGCCAGGTGACACGAGATGCACAATCGATAAACGAAACAAAATACTTATACCCATTCATAGTGTTAGTAGCACATGGGCCCCAAACATCAGAATGAACTACCTCAAAGACTGAAGAACTCTTATGACCATTTCCAACATATGAACTCCTAGTAAGTTTTTCTAACTCACATGCATCACATACTAATTTCCTTTTATTTGATTTTGCATACATATCTGGATACAACTTATTTAGAGTATCAAAGGAAGAATGCCCCATCCTCCTATGATGAAGTATCAAAGTGTCTTCAGTCTTCTGCTGCAGCTCCTCCATTCCAGCCTTCTCTGCCATAGACACCAATGCTGAGTCCAGTCCGTCTTGATCTAGGTACCACAGTCCATCATGCCAAGTGCCAGTCCCAAGTCTTCGTCCCGTCCCTTTCTCCTGGAAGATCACCTTAGGAATATCAAAAGAAACAATGCATTTTAGTTGGAGAATTATAGAACTAATAGACAAGAGACTGACTGGGAAGGATGGAGCATGCAAAACATTGGATAACCTTACTGAACCCGTACAATTAACAGTACCCTTACCGACCACTGGTTGGAAAGTACCATCCGCAGTCTGAATGGTGTCTGTCGATGCTAGGTGAGTGTACGAGGAAAACTTACTAGCATTTCCGGTCACATGCCGAGATGCTCCTGAGTCGATAATCCAGTCTGACATTTTAAGGGAAGACATAGATGCAAGAGCGTGAGACTCGTCAGTACCTTCTGATGGATGGGCATACATAGCGGCGTTGAAGAATGGAGTGGATGCCTCCTCTGCTACGCTCCTCCTGTCTCCTTCGATTGACGCTTTTTGCTTTCTCTCCAGCAGATCCAGTAGCGCCTGATCCTCCTCAGTAAAGGCGCCGCCAGCTCCTCCATTCCCATCTGCCACCAGCAGGTTTGCCCGATAGCCTCCTCGACCGCCTCGTCGGCCTCCTCGACCACGTCCACGTCCAGCATATCCTCGTCCACGTCCACCACCTGAGTCTCCCTCCTTAGGTGGTTTGGTACAAGCATATCGATGGTGGCCCATCCCCCACAGTTGTAGCACTGCCGATTCTGTTGCCAGAGCTCTCCCTTGGATCCTGTATCCCCCGAACCGGTAGCTGCTAGTGCTGACTTCACTTCGGGTAAAGCACCTGTCGATGATGCGCCTGTCCCTGTCTGTAATCTGATCCGCGTCTCCTCCTGAATCATGGCTGAGATAGCCTCCTCGAGACTAGGGATCGCTGGCTGGGCGAGGAGTAAGGCTGTTCTCTGTGTGAATGCTGCAGTTAGTCCCTTAAGGAATTTCATCGTCCTCTCCTGCAGACACACCTGTCTCTCCTTGCACTTTGGGTCCCCGCAGCTTGCCCGTTTGGAATGGTGATCATAATCCAGCCAGAGGCGTTCCAACTCCGTAGCGTACTCCTGCACCGTCTTCTCGCCTTGTACGGTGTCGTCGATCTCCCCTTTTATCTGGAAGATCCGTAGATTGTTACCTATGCCATCATAGGTTCTTCTCAATTTCTCCTATACGTCTTTCACCATCTCAATGCCATCTACTGTGGAAGCAATAGACTGGACTAAGGAGTTGAGAAGCCAGATATAAATCACCATATGAGTGGATTTCCACTCGTCGCGTCCTGTCGAGCCCTCTTCCGGCTCTGTCTTCTCGCCTGTCAAGAATCCCTCCAGGTTCTTACCTGCAAGGGTTCTTCTCACCCGCCGTGACCAACTCAAATAGGTGGCTGGTCCATCCAACTTCAGATCGATGGAGGGTAGTTCTAACTTTGGCGGTGCTCGTGTCGTGCTTTCACCAGCCGACACCTTTATCAACTTCAGCAATGTCGCCACATCGTCAGCATCCAGCTTCTTGAGAATCTCCTCCATCGATGCTTCTTCTCGATCACTTCACACTTGCTCCACGACTCACGCTCGTCCTTGCCGTCCTCTCCTAAATCCGAATATGTCTGATTTCATCGGATCTAGGGATTATAGGCATCTCCTTGAGATTGATCTCAAGAACGAGCGTGAATCTTGTACCCGCAATAGCGGTACAATGAATCCTGCAGCCGTAAAAATGGTACAGAAACGAGCGTGAATCTTGTACCCGCAATAGCGGTACAATGAATCCTGCAGCCGTAAAAACGGCAGCAGCAGCAGTTGCAGCCGCAACAGCGGCACAGCAACGGCAGCAGCGCGGCAGCGGCGGCGGCGGCGCGGCAGCTGCAAGCAGCGGGGCGGCGCTGCGGCGGCGGCGGCGCGGCAGCAGCTGCAGCGGCAGCGGGCGGCAGCAGCTGCAGCGGCAGCGGGCGGCAGCGGCGGCGTAGAAGGGGGATTAGGGTTAGGGTTTGTGTGGAGGAGGATTGGAGGAGGGGTCTCTAACGGTATGCTAAGCAATTTTAGGCTTTGATACCATGTTGAGACTTGAAGTAATTTTATTGAATGGAGCAACAACATATATATATAGGAGAGGCTAGCCTCCTCTCCTATCATTCTAGCCAATGTGGGACTAAAGCCCAATAACACTATATATATATATCAACAATAGACAAACGATTACTCCTCTTCGTCAGCAAACTTCGTATAGACACACTTGTCTGTTTCACTGACCCTGTAGCCATTTGACCTTATCACCTTGTCAACTTCACTCTCATGCATTTTGGGAGCTTGCTTCAAACCATACAGAGACTTCATCAACTTGCAGACTTTGTCTTCCAGACCTCTGACGACAAAACCTTCTGGTTGTTGCATGTAGATCTCTTCGGTCAGCTCGCCATTAAGGAATGCCGTTTTCACATCCATCTGATATATCACCAGCTTGTGTATTGCTGCTAAAGCAATTAACAATCTGATAGTTGTCATCCGAGCTACTGGAGCATAAGTGTCAAAGTAGTCGATCCCCTGCTTCTGAGCAAACCCCTTGGCCACTAGCCTGGCCTTGAACTTGTCAATGGTTCCATCTGCTTTCATCTCTTTTTTGAAGATCCATTTGCATCCGATGGGTCTTGCTCCTTCTGGTAGGTCGACCAATACCCATGTGTTATTGGAGGTGATTGAGTCAATCTCGTTGTCAATCGCCTCCTTCCAGAATATAGCATCTCTGGTCTTCATCGCCTCATCATAGGTAAGCGGATCTGCTTCCACATGATAGGTGACGAAGTCATCTCCGAAGTCTTTCGGCCTCCTTGCTCGCTTAGTTGACGGCTCAGCGAGTTCTGGTTCAGCTGGTGTCTCCTCGACAACAGCTCCATCTTGGACTACTGGTTTGATAAAGACCTCTGTCTGCTTCGCACCCTCATTATTCTCCGGAATGTCCGCGAGAACAATGTTCTTGTGCCTTGCAAACTTTTCTTCAAAATATTCAACATCGCGAGATTCGATGATATGATTTGACTCGATATCAAGGAATCTCCGAGCATCACTCTTCTCGGCATACCCCAAGAAGATCGCCTTAGTAGTCCTTGTCCCCAGCTTCTGAATCTTTAGATCCGGGAGCTTCACATAAGCCAGACACCCCCACACTCGAATGACATTCAAGTTAGGTCTGACTTTGAACCAGAGTTCATGAGGAGTTATGTCGGAAGTTGCATATGGCACTCTGTTCAGAATGAACGTTGCCGTTAGTGCAGCTTCTCCCCAGTAACACTTTGGGAGACCCGCAGTCAACAGCATAGAGTTCATCATCTCTGTCAACGTTCTGTTCTTCCTTTCTGCTACTCCGTTGGATTGTGGAGAATACGGAGCCGTCGTCTCGTTGATGATTCCATGTTCTTTGCAGAATGATAAGAAATCGTGAGACCTATATTCCCCACCTCGATCACTCCTCAGCCTCTTGAGTTGTTGTCCAGTTTGCCGTTCAGCCTCGGCCCTGAACTCCTTGAACTTCTCGAATGCTTCGTCTTTAGATTTGAGTAAATAGACGAAGGCATACTTGGAGAAGTCGTCTATGAAAGTAATGAAATACTTCATCCCGGCCTTTGTAGAGAATTGTTTGAAGTCACAGATATCTGAGTGAACCAACTCCAGAAGATCTGTGCTTCGATTGACCCTGTGAAAGGGTTTCCTAGTGATCTTCGTCTGAGCACATATCTCACATTTCTCTACCTTACCCCCACACTTGGAGATAAGTCCTAGACTAGACATTTTGTTTATTCGCTTACAATGAACATGTCCTAGTCTATTATGCCACAATTCAAGAGAGTAATTCAAACTAGTGATAGCATTAACATTATTATGCTGGGTTACAACAAGCTGAATTTTGTACATTCCTTCAGTCTGAAAAGCTTTCCTGAAGAAAGTACCCTTCTTGGACATCACCATTTGGCCAGCATTGATGTCCATCCTCAAGCCTGCGTTGCAGAGCAGGCTCCCAGAGATCAGGTTCTTAGCGATTGCAGGAACATGCTTCACACCTTGAAGCGTTAGAATGTTCTCCGATGTAAGCTTCAGCTCCACCGTCCCGATCCCCAGTACTTCAGCTTGTGCCTGGTTCGCCATCATGACTTTCTCGGAAGTAGGCTCATAGGAGACGAACCAGTCCTTGTCTGAACAGACATGACATGTCGCGCCAGTGTCTATCCACCAGTCCAAGTCTGCCCCCACAGTTGCAACCTGTGCTATCATGGCAACCTGATTAGTAACCAAAGAAACCTTGTTAGGCTCACCTTGCTCTTTGGGCTTGGACTTGCATTCACTTTTATAGTGACCCTTCTTGCCACAGTTGAAGCAAGTCACATGGGACTTGGACTTCTGTTGCTTGAATCCTGGACCCTTCACTTTCAGATTCGAGAAGTCCTTCTTCTTGTGGTGAGAAGCCGCCTGCTTCCCTTTGTTCTCTCTGGTGGCTTGAACCAGATTCGTCGTTGCTAGTTGCTTAGATAGGGCGTCCAACTTCTGTTGAGAGCGCATCTCGTCCTCAACATGAATCTCGCTGAAGAGATTATCCAGGCTAATCTCCATCTTCTTCCTATGCATCCTTGCATAGATGTTGCTCCATCCTGGAGGAAGTTTTGCCACGATCCCTCCAACGACGAACTTGTCGACGAGGGGCATTCTATCGTCCTCCAGTTTCGCTGCGCAGCTTCAGGAACTCTTTCACTTGGGGCAGCATGGTCTTCTCGTCTTCAAAGACCTATTTGTGGTATTTTTCAACCATGAACATCTTCGACCGGGCCTCGTCGTCGTCATACAGCTTCCCCACGGACTCCCAGATCTCTTTGGCAGAAGTCTTCTTTGTGTAGGACTCGGCCAGAGAGTCTTCCATGGAATTCAGGATCAGCAGCCTGCATATGCTGTTATCCTTTTTCCACTTCGTCTGCTTGCTCGTAGCAGCGGCTAGAACAGCAGCAGATCCTGTTGCTGGAACGATTGGTTCTTCCTCATCCACACGTGATCAACATCCACGAGTTGAAGGTTCAGAGTCACCTTTCGCTTCCAGATCTGGAAGTGTTCACCGTCGAATTTCTCCAACTTGTTAAAGCCGGTATCGACAAGCGAAGCACGAGTGTTTTCCATCGAATCGTATAGCTTTGAGATTGTTAGTCCTTTGACGAACAATCGATGGAAAAACACGAATTCAGAAACAATTGTAAAGACAATGTTTCCGGCAACAACACCCTAAAGAAGGTGATGTTGTATTACGAGAATCTAAAAAGATTATTTCGTAATATTTCTCGAAGGCAACCGAACCGTGTAACTTCTAAAGAGAAGCGACGGTATTCTCGAAGGCAACAAGAGATGATCAACAACAGTTGAGTCTCAGATTCTCGAAGGCAACAGAAAGAGGGAGAAGAAGAACGGATCTCGCTGGGGTGTAGAACACCGGCGCTCAAAGCTATACCCGCAGTACGGATAAGCTCCCAGGAACCAGCAAGTTCAGGAGAACTTCTGGAACGCTCGTAAGTCAATATTTGAGACTTGAATGGGCTTCCTGGACTTTACAGACTCCCTTTTCTCTCTTCTTGGTGCATCTTTCAAAGGAGGCCAAGGGGCTCTATTTATAGAGTGGAGTTGAGACTTCACCTCTTCTCCTATCCGATGTGGGACTAAAATACCAATACTCAAAAATAGAGTTTGATATTTTAGATCATCCCACAATCAGCATAGAAGTGTGCTAGTCCACGCCTACCCCCCGAACACTCCCGTGCATGCACGAGACATCCTGGAGTCCGTGTCCGAGTCCGAGTCCGAGTCCGCACAACAAAAATTAACTTTCATCCTTGTTGGATTTAATCCTTTTTCCTTCTAGAGAATACTTCCACATGGCACAAACTTGTGCCCCACTACACCTCATGTGCACACCTCAACACAAGCAATGCATTATATTGAGATACTCACCATTTGGTGTAGCCGATGTGGGACTATCTTTTCTAGTCCAAAGGCAAAAACACCAACAAAATTTGGGCATATGCGTATTGCTTGATTCACATTTGGTGATGTTGGTATAAGAGAAAATAGAACCAAATCGAGAAGTTAATTTTGAGAAATGGACCGATAGAAGCTTCTTTTACTAGATGTAGAATAAAGTCGGGTGAATGATCATGGTTAGCCTTCTATTAGTTATTCTGTCAATTATAGTGAAATGTGCACATTTATTTGTTGCTTGATTCACTTATGGTGATGTTAATGTCAGGGAAATTTGGAATTAGCACCAGTTATGTTAAAGATTTCTTTCAAGATGTCTTTCTTGAAACAGAACCAAACCCAGATGTTATATTTGAGAAATTGGACCACCAATAGTAGCTTCTTTTACTACTGATATGGCATGAAATTTGGTGAATGATCAAGATTATTCTTCCATTAGTTTTCTGTTCGATTATAACGAAATGTCACATTTGTTTTTTTCTTGATTCACATTTGACGATGTTGATGTAAGATCAGTTTGGAATTACAATTGGATGTTTTCAAACAGAACCAACCTTGGAAATTAATTTTGAGAAATTGGACTAGTAGAAGCTTCTTTTGCTCGATATGGGATAAACATGGGTGAATGATGGAGATGAGACTTCTATTAGTTATTCTGTCAATTATACTGAAGTGCATGCATTTGTTTGTTTCTTGATCCACATTTGGTGATGTTAGTTTGAGTTCGATTCGAGGTGGTAATTGAAGTAGAGAAGATTTCAAATAGAACCTAGGAAGCGCAGAAGCTCCAAAATTTGGTGGTGCTTTCGTACCGCGTCGTGTCATACTATGTCCATGTCACCATGTTCGTATTTCATCATGTCGTTTTACTGTTGGCAACATAGAATGGAACCAAACCCAGAAACTATCATTTGACAAAAATGTATCAATAGTAGCTTCTTTTACTAAATATCACAACAGTAGCTTCTTTAATGACGAAGGATAGGCTTCTATTAATCCTTTCTTTATATTCTAATATCGCATCCATTTCTTGATGTAATCCTTTTATATATACTGTTTAGTATGTATGTATTTCTACAAGTTTCTTGTTTCAAATCTTTAAGAAATTATACTCTTTCTTGTTAAAGCCTCTTTTGTCATTACAAAATAATGGTAGGAATTTGGAGTTTTTCTTTTTCTTTTTTTGATAAATTTACTGTCCTCAATATAGTTTTTCTTTTCTTTTTGGGTATGTCGGGGCTTGCTGATGTCCATTTCCCCTGTGATTTCTCTCTTACACTTTGATTATTGCTTATTCAGCATTCTTTCTCTCCATATTGCATTGTCCTAGTTTCCAATTATGATTCACATTTTGTTGCAGATTGTGCATGAAAACTTAAGGATATCTAAAAGATGAAGAATAATATATCTACTTTTTTATTCTCAACATATATACTATACTTCTCTTACTTTATTTTTCAAAAAAAAAAAAACTTTTCTCCTTTTCAGGTATGGTGAATCTAAAGTTAATTTACTTTGTCGGGAGGTAAGTTCGTTCAGAGATACTTACGGCTACAATGTAAAAGTGGACTGGAAAGCACTGGCCAAAAGTACCTCTACTGGAATATCTAAGCCTCTTGAATATCAGATTATGGCGACATTTGTTCTACAAAACACCATTGCTGGAGAAAGTAGAAGATGGAGCTGAACCTTTGGTTGGTTGGATTTTTTTCATTTTTTTTTTTCAAGTGATATAAATCGTGTTTGTTAACACAATCATTTACTCACAAGGTGATGCATAAGAAGCCTCCCTGTGGGAGGAGTTGGAATTACTGTCTGTTTACACAAACATATATCTGACATTTTTGTAATGTCTTCTTCTTTGCATTTGCGTTAGTTGGCTGATATTTTGTATGCTTGTCCTTTAGCTTTATGCTATCCCTTGTATCTAATTTCAATAGATTTTGGTGCACTTTCCTTCAAAGTGATTTAGCTCTTTAATTTGGAGGTGCACTTTCTTTCACTCATCATGACTATCAAGAGATTTAGCTACTTGGCCTGTGTGGTTGTTGCAGGATGATGCTAGTGATTAGGAAAAGGAATATGCCCCAGTTAACGAAGACTCTTCAGAAGATACTGAGGTAAATCTATCCATCTATCTATCTATCTATCTATATATATTATATATATATATTTTTTTTTGGAAAAAGGGTAAATTTTATTCCACTATCAGCGCAATAAGGTTACAGCATAGAGATACAATCCCAACTCAGGGGGACATTACTAGTACATCCGACTCAATGTTATGAAGGATGCCCACCGGTGGGGTGGTCAGTCCCTCATAAATGTGCCGGTTCCTCTCCCTCCAGACATGCCAAACTGATGCAGCAAGCCTCAATCGTGCACGTCTGGCCCAACTCTGCTCCTGGCCCCGGCGATCTCCAATCCACTTAAGGATTTCTCTGAAGTCACGCTCACTTCCAACACCTCCCAAGTATCTCCGGCTCTGCTCTGCCCAGATGCTCCACGCCACATGGCACTGAAAGAACAGATGCCCTATGGATTCATTCTCTGTCTCACACAAAACACACTTTGGGTCAGGGACTGGGACCCCGAACCGAAGCAGTCTGTCCCTAGTAAGCATCCGGCCCAGCACCAGTTTATATGCAGACAGTTGCATCTTCCTGGCTAGGCCCTTCCCCCAGATAAAGTCGTACTCCTCGATCTTATCGAAGTGGGGACGAACAAGATCGTAGCAGCTGCTAAATCGGAACTCCCCAGCACCCTCCGTGGAGCCGGGAGGGGCCCAAACCCAGACGTCAGTCAGTATAGCAGGAGTGATCTGGACCTGCCTGATCTCCCCTCCTAGCTATATATATATATATATATATATATATATATATATATATATATATATATAGTGGTAGTGGTGAGGCATGCTGCCCAAGTGGTCAAGAGATCAATTCCCGGTGGGAGCGTTCGACACAATTACCTATTTTCATATATATATATATATATATATATATATATATTATATATATATATATATATATAGCCTCACAATGAATCTGCCCCAGTTGACGAAGACTTGGCAGAAGCTACCAAGCAGGTATATCTATCGATATACATAACCAAAAAATTGCCTCAGAATGATCCTATCTCATTTATTTTAAGTATCACATTATGACATCACTAGAAGGTTGTTGCCATCCCATATTTTGATATCTTTTAATTTTAAGCTTGTTTCTGTTGCCTTACACTGTCCTTTCTCGAGAAGATTTTGCCACTTGGTGAAGGGTTTTGTTTCTGACTTTAAACCTTGAAGAATTTGCAGGATGTTTCTAGTGGTTTGGAAAAAGGTGTCCCAGTTGATCAAGACTTGGCAAAAGCTACCAAGCCGGTATAGTATCGATATATACAAAAAATTACCTCGCAATTATCCAATCTCAGTTTTTTAAGTATCAAATTGTGAACTCAGTTACTGCTATCTCGCAATTATTCTAACTTCTAAGCTTGTTACTGACACATTTCTTATTGTATGATAATGAATGAGTGAAACCTCTATGCACATGTTTCTGTCACATAGACGGCACTCAGTTTCATAACCCTTTCTCTACACCTTTCATAAGTTTCTCTAGCAGGCTTTGGATGGTTTTCTTAATCTAACATAGGATATTGATCACCAGCAACGGGAGGACGAGCACTTCCAGCGCTTGCTTGTACATACTTTTTACATGAAATAAATAGACGCAATCGAATACTATCTTCAAGTTTAACCTTTTTTCTTTTTCTTTTTCTTTTTCTCGGAACACTGATGAAGTCATGAGGCCTCAGGCAAAACCTTTTCATTAAGATAATGAATAATACAAGTTTTATCATGTCATCTTCTTTTGTTAAATTTATGATGACTTTAGTAGGATCCTCCATATCTCCTGATCTTGGGCTTCATTGTTAAAATATAGCCATTTGATAGTTTTGCACTCGTTGCTAGATCTTAGAAGCCAGAAACTCCTAGAAGGTCAACGAATCTCAGTAAGAACCTCGATTCGGCGTTTCCTACTTAGGAGCTCGTAGGGAGTTCGCTTCCTTGATGACGGGAGCTCATTACTCCGGTGACAGGAGTGCTTTTCTCCTACGACATAAACGCTTCCCATAATATGACCATAACTTAAAAAAGAACATAAATTTTGGGAGAAAGTTAAAACATTTTTAATACACGTTTATCAAAGTACCAAGAAACTAAAGATTATTTACATCATAAAAAATCAACATACGAATGATCTCTCTGTAACTTTGAATTGAACTTTATAAATTCTAATAAATATTAAAATATTTATAAGTTTTGATAACAATAATTAATAAACATAATTTTTTATTAGCGCACGCTCCCATCACGTTTTCAACTTTAGACTATTCTAAGTAGTCGCGTTCCCCCGCTCCCCCCCCGCTTCCACTTATGTCTTCTAAGTGCTAGATATATTAGCGGTTATGTGTCATTTCTTCATGGAACCCTTTCAAGCTGAGTTTAAACATCTTAATTACATATGAGCGACCTTACGTAATTGTTTTTTTTTTTTTAAATTCAGTGCCGGATCTATTCTAGTTCCGCAGCTTGTTCAACCCCGGAATCTTCTGAGGCATCAGATGAAGATCAGACCACTTAAACCCAGTCACTGGCAACAGAAGGCATCGCTCAACTAAAACCAACGCAGAACAAAAGGAATCCTCATTGGCTGTGAATATACCTGTGTCTGGAACCATATCGACAAAAGTTTCAGGTTCGTCCTGCTCTTTTGCTGTCAAATTTGATAAACTTATTATTTTCCTATGTTTTTTTTTCCCTTCTTTGTACTTTTTTATTTCCCTTTATTTTACATCAGCATCAATTTCCTTTTCTCTATGTAATAGTATGAAACTATGATCTGGCATTTTACTTTACCAGATTTATGTATTTTGTATTTTTTAATCATTTTGCTCGATCTGCTTCACTTTAGTATCTAGCTTTCTCTGTCAGGACCAAACCTTCTTCTTTTCTGTCATATATGACCATTTACACTACATAATATCAAATTCTTGTCAAAAAAAAAAAAAAAACAGGTGCCAAAGAGGAGGTCAGCCCTACTACATCTGAAGCATCACGAGTGTCTGGTCCTCGATCGTTAAATGATGCTATACATGGGAATCAGAGTGTCAATGAAGTTAACCAGTCGAGTAAGAGAACACGACTAGTGCAGGAAGCAAATCACCTGTCAGAAAGGGTTGTTGACTAAGGAAGGCAAAATTACATTGTTCTTAGCTCGAAACTTGAGGCAATTACAACTGGAGAGAACCATGAATATATTGGAGGTTAAGATTCTTCTTCTGATCTTCCCATTGGAAGATCATTTTTGTGGCATTTTTACTAGATATCTTGAGTTTCTGCATAGCCATTTGGAAGTTAAATTGACAGGAATAATTAATGGTTTTGTTACTTTTGTAACTTTTACTGGGAAGAGAAACATTGGTATATACCTTACTAGGAACATATGAAGTATGTAAGGAAGTTTGCTATTTTAGTTGCATGAAATTATTCTGCACTTATGATGGGAGTGCTTACAGCATGTTGTTATTATCCTGTTTGTTTTTTGTATTTAGATACCATGTACTTGTATTGGTCCACATAAGTCTAAATGAACAAGTTGAAGCGGCTTCTTGGCTCGACAAGTGGATTGCAACGGAGATGAAGATTTATGAAGCTTCCCGATTTGACAATCTTCACAAACATCATTAGAGGAATAGATTTGAGGCAACCCTTTGATCATCTTCTTTGTCACTAACTTTTTCAAGCTTCCATAATTCAAATGACCAAACATGTCATGCCATATTTTGGAGCTTCTACTGTCAACACTACTAAAACATGATAAGTTAGCGGTATGTAATGTTAGGGGGAGCAATCTTTGCAACAAGTTGACTGTTATTCGACAAGAAACAAATATTGTTTCCTAAATGAATATCAAATCCTTTTCTTAAAAGATGACCAGCACTTAGAAGATTGTATTTTAGTCTTGGGATGTAGTATACATCTCCCATCTTTTCAATACTTCCTGATCTTGTTTTAAAAGTTATTTCACCAACACTTTCTATTTTGTATGCTCTGTCATCACCAATATTACTCGGCCACAGTCAGATTTTGTTAAGCTCGTAAATAAATTATTATTTCCTGTCACATGCTTGCTAGTACCATCAACATACCACAAATTATTCAAGTTATCACCGTGACAAGCAAGCAACAAAGTGTGTTGATGGGTACCTTGTGCTTCATGAACGTAGCCCACTTCTTCTTTTTTGTCATCCTCTTGCTTATACCAGCATTCATTGATAGTGTGGTCTGATTTGTGGCAATGATAGCATTCAAAGTAGCCACGACCCCTTCACCTTTGATGTCCACGACCTCCTCCTCTTTGTGAGCCTTTTTGTGAGTATCTGGAGTTGAAGTTGTCTTCTTCTTCTTCTTCATTTTGGTTATTGTTGGAATAACCTCTTCCTTTGCCATGAAAATTTGTACTTTGCCCTCGAAAATTCTTGCCTCTTCCGCGTCCACGTTTCTGAGAAGAACCACGGCCTCCCATAGACGTGATATTGGACTTAAGAGCTTGATCAGACAGAGAAGAAACACTTTGCGGACATCTTTTATTAATCTGAAATTCATGAGCTTCTAATCTTCCTTGTAAACTTTCCAAAGACAAATATGCAAGATCTTTAGTTTCCTCGATGGCAACTACTACATGATCATATTTGCTTGGTAGACTTCGAAGAACTTTTTCAACAACCTTTTGAGTTTCTAATTTTTTTTCCATTTGCACTCATTTGATTCATAGTAGCGTTCACTCTTGTAAATTATTCTTCAATCTTTCATTATCTTTCATTTTAGCTTCTCAAATTCAGCCCTTAAGGCTCGCAAGCATACCTTTTTTACTTGATCTTGGCCAGAATATGTTGTCTCAAGAATTGTCCACGCCTTCTGGGAGCTTTTTGCTTTAGATATTCTCACTTAGATAGGAATTTCAATTGCTTGATAGATTTGGAAGAACGTCTTCTTGTCTTTTTGCCTCTTATCCTTCAGCACCTTTTTGTGCTTCGGATAGTTGACTTTCATTTGCTGGTTGCTCCGCTCCTTCTTCAATGACACTTCATAGGTCTTGAAATTCAAAGCATAGCTTCATGAGATTGCTCCAATAATCATATTTTTCTTTGGCTTTAATACCACTTTGTAGGGATACAAAGAGGATGATAACACAAAAGAGAATATTTGATTCAAATGACTGAATAAACAACTTTGTTTCTTGCTTTGCTTGATTTGTTCCACACTACAACTGTAGCTATTTATAGGACTCAAGATACATCAAGCATAATGAATACGACTTAGGGTTTCTAGATACATATATGTATGCAACAATGAATTTGGTTTACATCTCTAACAACTTGAATGGGTTGATTTCAACCAACTCGCCCAAGGTCTCTCTCCTGCTAAAATTTATATATATATATATATATATATATATATATATATATATATATATATATATATATATATATATATATTTGGAAAAAGGTAAATTTTATTCCAAATGAAAAGCCATAATCATACAACATACAATCTGAGTGGGACTCCCACTCAACACTCAACCATTCTCCATAGCGTTCACATCAAACTCAATGTTATGGAGAATGCCAACCGGAGGTGTGACTAGTCCCTCAAATATCCGGCGGTTTCGCTCCCGCCAAACATGCCAAACCGAAGCCGCCAGACGAACTCTGGCTGTACGGAACCAGTCCTGACCTCGACCCCTGCTATCTCGTATCTCCGGGATGATGTCCCCAATGTATTTACCAGAGGTGCACACTCCCAATACCCGACTCTGCTCCGACCATATCTGCCATGCCAGAGTGCACTCGAAAAAGATATGTTTAATAGACTCAGGCTCCAAACCGCAAAGCACACATTTGGGGTCCGGCACTGGCACTCCAAAAGAACTCAGGCGATCCCTCGTCAAGAGGCGACCCAGAAGAAGCTTGTAAACACACAACTGCATCTTCCTGGCCAGACCCTTACACCAGACGAACTCATAATCAGAACTCAGAGGAAAAGTGTGCCGGATAAGATTGTAGCAGCTACGGAACTGGAACTCCCCGAGCCCGAAGATGCTCCAGTCGGCTCCCAAATCCACCGATCCGCAGGCAAAGTCGGATCAATGACTGTAGACATAATGAACCCTCCCAGCTCCTCAGTGTACCGATAAGATTCCGGCCTCCACTCTCCATCTCGTAAGATCCGTCTACACGTCAGACCTCGCCTGTCCTCCATGTGAGTCGGGGGTCCCCTAATGTCTAGCAACGAATGCCGATCTATCCAAGGGTCCGCCAGAGGTCCGTACCCGACCCATCCTTCATGACCCTCCGGATAGCAGACTTGAGCACACCCCTGTGTCTCAGGACAGTCTTGAACGTGACAGAATGGTTGTTATCAGGAGAACACGTCCAAAAATTGCCCTGCTTCACGTATCTGTGTGCATCCAGTCCGCCCAAAGAGACCCCCCTAATGAATCTCCAGGCCAGCTTGAGCGCAGAGGCCTCCCTGATCTCCAGCAACGGCCTGAGCCCCACACCTCCCTCCTTCCTGGGACGACAGAGCTGCTCCCACGAGATCGCATGCATACCCCCCTCCAAAGGAAATCAGTACATAGACGCTCCACTCGCCGAATAGTGGCCACCGGAGGAGGATGGACTGTAGCCAAAAAGGGCCACAGCCGAGATCACAGATCTGATCAGCTCTATGCGTCCGCCAAAAGACAGACCGGGGCTTGCCAGCCTTCTACTCTCGCTCTGGACATACTCTACCAGGCCCTGGCAGTCATGATCCCTGCATAATTGACTGTGAGGGGCACTCCTAAATAACGCACTGGAAGATCACTCCTCGCGATACCCAGGACGTCAGCCCGCTCCTCCTTCTGGAAACACGGGAACTGAAGTAGACCCGACTCTTATCCTGTTCAGTGGAGACCCGAGAAGGACTTCAAATCTTCCATAATACCCGCAAGCGTCTGCAACCCCATCGTCGAAGGCTGGATGAAGACCAGAATATCATCATCAGCATATAAGGTGGGTAACTGGAGGGTCCATCCTCCGAAACAGAGGCACCAGCCGTCCACGGTGCACTGCCAGGTCCATCAAACAAGTAAAGTATTCCATCACAAGCGTGAACAGGTAAGGGGACAATGGGTCACCTTGCCTAAGCCCACGTTGCTCTGGAAGTACCCGTAAGGAACGCCTGGATGAGAACTGAGAAGGTAGGGGACATGATGCACTCCCTGATCAACGCAACCCAGTGATCCGCGAATCCCATGGCAGACATCAGATGGCATAGGAAGTCCGATTGACCATGTCATACGCCTTCCTCAGGTCCAGTTTAACACAAGCTTTCTCCACCAGGTCTGCTGAATCCCCTCACCATCTCATGTGCCAGGAGGCTATGCTCTGCAATCGACCTCCCCTTGATGAACGCCGCCTGGTTAGGAGAGACCAAGTCCTGCATGATTCCCTCCATCCGCCGGCACATAAGGTGTGTAATTATCTTATAAAGATAATTACAACAAGCAATAGGTCTGAAATCTGCCAATGCTGTCGTGCCCTCCTTCTTAGGCACCAAGGTCAGGAAAGTGTGATTCAGCTCCTTCAAAAGCTTCCCCTTAGTGAAGAACTCCTGGACCACCTCCACCCTGAAGCTTCAGAACATCCCAATGGCGCTTGAAGAAACCACTGCTGAAGCCATCTGGACCAGGGGCCTTGTTGGGGTCCGCCCCTTGACAATAGATTCCACCTCCTCCAAAGTGACAGGACAAGAAGGATGCTATTCCAAATGGAGTCACCAACCGCTTCGTAACAACCTCTGGGAACACGGACAGGTAGTCAGTCTGAAAATATAAATCAGAATAGTACCTGACAGCCTCGCCCTGTATCTCAGCCGGCGTCCCACCAGAGTGCCATCCGTATCAAGAAGCTGGGATAGTGATTCCGATTCTGTCTAGTCCGGATAACGTCATAAAAGAACTTGGAGCACCGGTCTCCATCCTTCAGCCAGGATCATTTGGCTCGCTGGGCCGAGCTAATTTCTTTCTGCAGCCTCAGAATGTTGACTTCTCCAATCAGCTCCTTCTCTCTAGCCGCCAGATCTCCATTAAGCATGTCAGCTTGTAAATCCTGCTGCAAAGATCTCAACTCAGCCTCCTTATCCTCTAGTGTGGACTTGGGCAACCCCTGCACCCAACTCCTGAGAGCTCTCTTCGTGGCCTTGAGGCGACGAACCAATCGAATTGAGCCGTCCCCTCCTGACCGCTAGACAGCCCCTCTGCGACAGCCTCTAGGTAGCCTTCCGAGAGATACCAACTGTTGTTATACCTGAACAACGGGACTTCCCAAGAGAACGAGCAGAGAAGCCAACCCTGATGGGGGAGTGATCGCTCGTCCCAGCTGCCAGACCCTCAGCCGAAGAGTTGGGAAGTGACGGAACCACTCCCCGTTGCCCAGAGCTCGATCAAGCTGACAAGCAACCCTGTTGGATGTTGCTTTGTTGTGCCAAGTCCAGATGAAGCCTGATCGAGACAGTTCCCGCAGCCCCGCAAGCAGGAGGCATCTCTGAAAATCATAAAGGATAGAATCTAAACCGGACGACCACCCACTTCTCCCCATGATGCATAAGAGCGTTGAAGTCCCCGATCAAGAGAGAGGGAGACACGACGACTCAGCAACATCGAAAACACGAGATGTCGCTCCAAAGTGACTCCCTTCTCCTTCTGTCATTGTGGCCGTAGACCGCCCCCAGTAAGAACCGAAGCCACCCTTGTTCACGAAGGAGATGGCAATCAACTGCTCCGTCATCAATATCAAGTCACCATCCCAACTCTTCGAGTTCCAGCGAACCCAAATCCTGGCCATGTCACAAAGGGCCAGGTTGTGCAGCTGGGCCCAATGAGAAGGGGTCCGCCGAGTAAGGGTCTTCTCCCCTTTGATCTTGGATTCTAAAATAACAGAAATGTCACACTTCTCTCTGTGGAGCACCCCACGAACACGCCCCCCTCACATTCCAGGCGATAATGGCCATTAATTAATGAGAGGTGGGGCCCCCTGAGAAACTCCCGGAACGGCACCTGGGGAAGGTGCCGCATCCGTCGCTAAAGGATCCTCATCCATACCAGTCGGAACCGTCTGATGGGGAACGACCTGAGATAACACCAACGCCCAGGCAGGGTTGTCAACACACACCGCCTCCTCTCTGTCTGTGGTACGTCCCTCCATCATGGAGGGGACATCACGCAGCAGGCCGACCGCACATCTCTTCCTACAGTAAACCTGCCCTCCAGTCGAACCGCCCTCCCCTCGTGCCTCAGTCTCCGTCGCAACCATGCTTCTGGTAACTATACTACTCGGCCCCTGGCCAGTGGATACCACCCCACCTGTAGCAAGTTGGGTAGATACAACGAGGCTCAAACCGACATCACTCCCCTGATTAGTACCTCCTCCTCCACGACCACCACTCCGCTATCATCTCTGAAATCCATATCACATGGTACTTCGGGGACCTCACTAGACGGAATACAAGGCTCCACCGGAGGGCCAGCCTCTAAGCAAGCACTGGCCAGATGCCCGAAACAGGAACAACGTGAACAGGTAGGCGGAACCCATTCATACTCCACCTTCTGGGTAAGCACCTCCCCAGAAGGGAGCTCATACTCCACCATCTTCGGGAGCTCCCCCCTGCCCGAATTCCACAAAAATCCTCGCGTACATCAACCGCGTCCGAAAGGTAGTAGCTTATCTGCCTTGATCGGGGTGCCCACCAGACTTGCAAGTCGCATCAACAGGGGATGCTCCAAAACCCAACCGGGAACTCGGGAAATCGGATCCATACTGGGATGGCATTCAGAACTTCCTCTCGCATCGCAGCTCTGGAGTTCACTCCTTGAGAATGATCAGTCGGCCGTCGAACGTCCAGGGGCCGCCTTGGAGGATCCTAGCGACAACCTCCGCCAGCCCAACTTCACATAATAGAAGCGTTCTCACGAGCATAGAACTCCATACTCCCCTTAGGCTTCCAGACTCGCGCTGCATAGCCCCGGATCTGTCCGTAGAAAGGCTTGTTGCCCAAGACATAGGACGAGGGTATTCTCCCAGTAAGCTGTCACCTGCTGGATCTCCTCCGCAGGAAACACAGCCCGGAAACCCCTCCCTACCTTGAGCGGCGGGACGTACTCCATCGATGTGGGGGATTTAGGCCCCACGGTTTGCAGATCTCGGCCCAGGACCGTCCAGCAGGCCGTGGGGTCGTCCCAATAGGCCTTGGGGCAATCACCGGACGGGAAGTCTCAGGCCCCTGAACATCCAGATCCACTACCTTACTCTTCCCCTTAGCCGCCGCGGTCGCCTTAGGCCGCCAACCCATCGATCGCCCAGCAGACACCCCCGGACCCCGGCTAGGCCGAGACCCAGTCCCGTTCTGACGATTTTCGGTATGGCGATCCCGAACCTGACCCTGTCCGCCACCCGTCTTCCCTCCAGTCTTCGCCACCAGATGGCGCGTAACCGTCGTCCAACCACCTCCCTCTGTTTGGGTCCCCAGAGATCCGGACCCCGCTCCGAATTCAAAGTTCGGACCCCCCCCCCCCTCCTGTGCTCCCGCCCCCCCGGCCTCCTTGGGGGGTGGCCGCCACGCGCCGCGCCTGTGGGGGTCCGTCCGACCCCCCGAATCTGACTCCCGCCCCCCCCAACGCCGGGAGGGGAGCCGCCCGTCGGTGCCGACGCCCGCCCGCCGCCGGCCAAGGGGTCCGGCGGCCGTGGGGGCAACCCACGAGGAAACCCTAGGTCAGACTCTAGCCTAGTGGTTAATAGAGATGCATGCGACCCAAGTGGTCGGGAGTTCGAGCCTCAGTGGAGGCGAGTTCGCCACAAGTACCCATTGCTTCAAAATATATATATATATATATATATATATATATAATATATATATATATATATAATATATATATCATGGGTTAGTATGATTGGTTGGTATCACAGTTGTCTTACACTGTCCATTTTCGTTCCTTCATTTCCCTTTTGGGTGGTGTACATCTAATTCTGTTGTTTTGAATTTTTTAATTCTACTTTACTCTTTTTTAAAGGGTTGTTTATGACTTTACATATATAACTTCTCAAGGCCTTTTGAGTACCTATGTTCGACCGATCACACGGGGAAATGGTGTCCGTATCCGAACCGTGTCTGTACTCATCCAACATAGGTCACTACTTATTGTACTATTTAAAAAAATTGATTGTATCTCGTATCCGTATTGTGTCCTTATCCGTATTCGTTCATATTTCTCTGCAACATAGTTGAGTACCATCATGGAAGTTATGAGGTTTAATCTGCAAAGGTTTGAATCTGCTCATCTTATGTTGGGTTCTATCTTTATCCTACAATGAAGTTCTCTATATATACATTTTGACTCTGCATATGGTACTATATCAGTTTGAAGATACCTATATCAGTTTGTCCTCTAAATATCATGAAGGTTTTAGGACTAGTCCACACCGATCTCAGTTTGAAGATAGGTTCGAACTCATAAACTTTGTTGTATATCGGAACCTATCCTAAGCATATGTTTCTGCACTCACGATAAATGGAACTTAGGACCTTCTTTTGATATTTTAACTTAAAATCCTAAACATATGCTTGTACATATATATATTTATAGGCAAATAAATGGACACAGCTTGTACATATATATATTTATAGGCAAATAAATGGACACACAAATGACATCTAGACCTCTAGCCTAGCAGTTAAGGGTGATGCATTCCCCCCACGAGGTTGCTAGTTCAAGCAATGGGGGTGCCATTTGATTCCCCGAATTAAGTGGGGTGGTGGTTGGTGCAGTGCAGAGGCAGTCCATAGGAGGCGGAAGCAGTGCAGTGCGACCCGAGTGATACGGGAGCGGTGTGGTGCGGCTGCAGTTGCGTGAGGCCTCTGGGCTAGGATGGTGCCTTCGGGCATAGGGATTGTATATATAAGCCTTCGGGCTGGATTGGTTGTAAGCCTTCGGACTGTGTTTGTAGCCTCTCGAAGGGTTCTGGATAAAATTTATCTTCTTCGAAACAAATAAATAAATGGACACAGTTAAATCCTATCTTGAAAATTTAACTTAGAATCTTCTTTTGATGAATTTTCTCTTTAAGATCACTTTTATAGGATCTTCATACTGATCTTGGGCTTCATGGTTGAAAATATAATTTCTCATTGCTAGAGATATTGGCTGTTATCTGCCATTTCTCCATGAACCCCCTTTCAGTATCTTACATTACGTGAGTGACAGAGTCTGGTGGTTCTTTTCTTTTCCTTTTTCCTTCTTCTTCTTTGAATTGATTATCAATGAAGATATGATGGTTTGGGGTGGGGTTCCCAACCTATATGGAGAACACCCGAGAGAGCGATTCCTTATGTACCAATACCGATTTTCGTGCCTTACCTGGCAAATCCACGGATCGCTGCTTCATTTGCTGCACTGTTCAGCGCTCGTTCAGGGAAGCAGAAGCAAACATCAACAGATTCCAGCCAGAACATGTTCAGGGTGACACCTCCGAGGAAGTAGTCGATGGAGAGAGTGGCAGGTGATGTAGATAAGTCGTCAAGTGAATCCAAAGGCGGATGAAGTTTCAGTTCATGTCGAGGTTTGGTGGCTGATGAAGCTAACCAGTCGAGTAAAGGAGAACACGGAAGGTGCAGGCACGGCTATATTGTTCTTGGCTCGAAACTTGGGATACAATTAGAACTGGTGATAACCATGAATATATTGGATGGTCTCTTCTGATCTTCCTATCAAAGAGAGGCAATCTATAGCAATTTGTACTAGATATCTGGAAATATAAGTAATGGTTTTGTAGCTTTTACTAGGAAGAGAAACATTGGTCTACATCCTAACCAGTTGCAGCATTCATTGTACATAATCTTCTTTTGATTTTGTCAGAACATAACTTCTTAATTTTGTTATCAGCAGAAGTAAGCTAATTCCTTGAAGCTGTGCATACGAATATGCTAATATTAGAAGATCTTTATAAATGAATCTCATTCTTATCATGCTAACTACTTTTCGCAAAGTCGATTCTGTAATTTGCATTACTGTTGATCACTAGGCATCAAGTGAAATCGATGCATCATCATACGTTGACAAGTTGGGTTGGGGGGTGTGTGTATGTGTTGGAGAGAAAAGGGGAGGGTGTTTGGTTTGGTTGTTCCATGAATTACGCTTATTCGTTCTTCAATTCCTATATTTTCCTATTCCTGCCTATAGGATGGACAATGGAGGCTAAGTCCCTTGCTTGGTGAGAAAAGGAAGTCCACGAATCAAATCTTAGAGGGACAACTTGAGTGTTGTCCCTTAGGAGACCAAAAAGAATAAGAGAAGAACAAAAATGTAGAATGGGGAAACAAGTTCTGATCTCTTTGCTTTGTACAAAACTAGTTTTACTTATAAAGGAATTAGTAGTTGTTAGATTACTGATCGGTTTTCCTATTAACATGCAACTCATGTTGTGTACACGCAGAAGCAACACAAACTTTAACCTTAATGACAATGGGTAAATAGAAAGATGAAATGCTACGACCCTCTTATCGAGACCTGAGAACCTTCCTTTAACCAAGAAACTTCTTTTAACCGGAGTACTTGAATAGAAGTCAAGGACTTGAACTCCTATAGGAATCACCATAGTTAGCAATGTCCACCGGGTTCACCTTAGTGTCAATCTTCAAAAGATCAATCTCCATATTGTATCTTCATGGTGTCTTGTGATACCGCACATAGATGTGTTTCGTCCGACTGTGGTATATTTAATTCTTGATGAGATGAATTGTGTTGTACAACTATTACAAAACACATGAACCTACACCTTTTCGAACCAAAACTCAATAACTAGTCCCCTTAACCACAAAGTCTCCTTAGATGCCTCGACTGACATCGTGTATTATATGACTCCGTAGTGAAAAGTGTCACAATATTTTGAAGTGTTGACTTCCAACTAACTGGAGAATGTGCAAGTATGTATACGTAGCCCGTAGTTGATCTTTTTTTCGTCCAAGTGACCAGCATAATCAACATCCACATACCCTTGCAACTAGCTCGATTCGTGTTCTGACTTGTGAAACAAAACAAATCGATCATTAGAGCCTTTAAAATATCGAAGTATACAATTTATGACCTCCCAATAAGCATCCCTAAATTTGATATGAATCGCAAACTGACCACACAAGTATCATACTCACGTATGGTGAAATTGGTCTTCAAATCGAAGCGCTTGTACCATTGCCGGAAAGATTGTTTCAACCTATTTAAAGACTGTTTGAACTTACATACATCATCCTCCTTGTCAGGATCCATAAATCTTTTACAATGCCTCATGAAGATCTTCTATTCCAACTTTGTGCATAAATGTTGTTTTTATATCCATGCTAACAATACCTAAATATATTGCATGCTTGACCACAGATGAGAATTTCTCGTTGTAGTCAATCTCCTCCTTTTGAGCGTACCCTTTCGCGACTAAACATGCATTGTATTACTCACTCTCATTTTTTTGAATATCCATTTGCAGCCAGTAGTTCTACGTATTATTCTTTCGAAGGACTCCATCTCCTATCTTGGAAACTATCTAGCGAACTCTATCCTTTTGCCAAATGACCTACTTATAATCATTTGGATCTTTCATTTTCGTGACTAAAGAAATGCAACCATGTTTTCGAAGGCATTGTGCATTAGTATCTTGTTTGTACGACATGATCTCCTTAATACTATTGTCAATGTCCTCTAGGGCTGGTCATCATCATCTATCTCTGTAAAATGTTTGTCCTCCTCTACAACAATAGGCTATAATGGTGCTTTGAAGTCTGTAACAGTTTGAGTGCCAGAAATCTCCACCTCCACCGAGTCATGGTCGCCTAATGTATTGATCACTTGCCTTTTTAGACTTTTCTTCCACATTATCAATATATGAGCATCATCAAAGATTACATCACGACTCGTGATTACCCCTTTTTCTGGTTCGACAGCTCGTAGCCTTTGGCTTCATGTTTAAATCCCAAGAAAATCTATGATCACTTCAACTTTGACGCCAGTTTGGATATGTCATTCTGATTCATGAGCGAATATGCATGGCAACCAAACACATGCAACAAATCATAACTAAATGACCCTCCACTCCATTCCTCTTCAAGAATCTGAAGGTTGATATTTGTAAATGGTGACCTATTGACCAAATAGTAGGTATGACTCATTGTATAGGTCCCATAAGTCATCCAAAAGGCTGGATTGCAACCGCATGCTCTTGGCTCGCTCTAGTGGTGTCCTGTTCATGTGTTCCGCTATCTCGTTCTCCTCTAGACATCCTAGAAATGTCTATTGCTTATGTATGTCCTATTTTATATAAATCAAATCTTGATCTCGGTGAGTTAGAGCACTCAGTCGGATGTGAGAAACCGGAAAATATTGTCTATATGATGGTCTACTTAAACAACAACAATATATATATATATATATATATATATATATATATATATATATATATATAAAAATAATAATATATATATATATATATGCAAAATATTGTCTATATGATGGTCTACTTAAACAACAACAATCTATATATATATGCAATAGTAGCTTTGTGCCCAACTAGTTGATTTTCTTAACCTCTTATACATGTGTTTCGATGTTAAATGATGCATCGATATGAATATAACTAGCAACTTTGATCAAATGGTAAATCTTGTTGTCGATATGATGGCTAAAGCTTTTTCAATTTAAATATATGCAACAGTACCTAACTTTGCAACTAATTGCTCTCTCTAGGGAGTTTTGATCATAAATGATAAAAGGAAAGCAACAAAACCTTGTACAATAATATACAGAGCCAGGCCTGGAGTCGGGTTGTTCAAACCGGAGCGTATCTTGCTTGTCCCTTGATCTTTGTTGTGGGTTGGTCCTGGGAGGTCACATGCAACTCCGACCCATTACAGGTTACGTACGTTGGACCTAGAGTTGCCCTAAAAGAACGAGATTGTCCAAGTTCGAAGTCTTGTCGGACTTACTCTTAAGCCGGCCCTCATATATGAATTGATTAAACTGTGAATAATTCACACATGAGAAGAATTCTCGCACATGAAAAGACCCCATCTATTGTGTTATAGATGGGTATATGTATATGATGAGAAGGTGTGTTGGAATTGTGGTAGGCCAACTAGCTAGGATGAACAAGTTTTGAGAGGAAGAAAAATATAGAGAAAAAATTTGATGGAAGAGAAGAATGGAAGAAAATAAATTTTATGAGAGCACTAACTTGTATTTTTTTTGTTGTGTATAAAATAAGGGAAGAGCACCCCTTTTTATAGGACTTTTGGAAGAGTCTACACATTTATTAAAATATAGTATGGAATCATTCTAGACTATTTTACAATTAATATTAGAATCTCTCTAGAACATAGATATTTTACCATGAACATTCTAGATATAGAACATCCTAAAATATGGACTAAACTCAAAACTAAAAAGGGCATAATGAACAAAGTCCAATGATGGTATGGGTGAGCAAATCTCAGGTTTAACCCAAAAAAATTGAACCAACCGACCCATTTCGGTTATCAGGTCAGTTTTGAACATATTGGGTCGGTATTCGGTTATTAGGATCCAAAAAAAAGGGTTTCGGGTTGACTTAAGGTTATGAGTGTCGGTTTTCGAACCGAACCGAAACCCGAATTGTATAGAGGATATTACCATTTTACTCTCAACTTTATATATATACTAAAATTCTATTCTAACCCTAACTATTCTTCACCTCTGCTCCTCTCTTCATTTCTTCGCCGGCTCTCTCAAATTCTAACTTAACCCTAACTATTCTCCTTTCTTCTGGATCGACGGAGCGTCGAAGACCGAGATTCTTCCTCTCTCTTTCTGATCTTGTGGACCTTGTCTCTCTCATCTGTCGACTCTCTCTTGAGTTTGAGTCGCTCTCTCTCTCTCTCTCTCTCTCTGAGGAGTACGAGTTTATTGGTCTTCCTCTCTGGTTTTCTGAGGAATCTAAGTTGAAGCACCTAACCCTAGTAAGTAATCTTTGAAATTTTTATTTCTTGTAATTTTTTTATATTGAGCATACTATTTTAATTTTTGATTTGGAAAAAAATTATACATATCGTGGCAGGTTCATATTGGAGCTCAGTTACAGACTTACAGTGTTCTATAATTGATTCTACATTTCTATTTTCTCTCAAGACTCTGAGTATAGCCATTGTAAGTTTACTGTTTAAATGTATACTTGTTCTATAATATCATATATGCAGAAAAATTGATTACTGTTTGCTTCAAAAAAGTATATAAAAAGGAAGAAGCATTTAGCATTGCACTACTGCTTGCAAAAAAAAAAAAAAGGTGGTTTTTGTTGATGTTTTGGCCTATGGGACAGGTTATGATTCCATTTATATTATGTCCCTAATTCTTTTTATATTTGTTAATGTTTTTGGGATCCAACATTCAGTTTATGATTCTATTTATATTTTGTCCCTAAAAGTGTTTATGTAGATTAGTTGGGTTACCAGTAGGACTGTTTAATATTATGTGCAACATTTTTTAACATGCAGTAGCACTTAGGTTGGGTAAGGGTTAGGTAGCTTAGGTTACTCACTTAATTGTGTGATGTTTACTAGGTAGCACCAATCAATGACAACAACTTCATATTCATACAATGTGCATATTGCTCTATTTTTTATTGAGAATTGTTAATTATAGTTCATATATTGAAATCCACAAATTTGTTATTTTAGATGTCACAAGGCGGTGATCATCCTCAACAACCAACTAGTTCTGAAGCCACTAATGAGCCGATTTCCAATCCTAATTGGAGGCTTCGGGTTATTAGAAAACCTATGAAGAAACGAGCTTCGTTTTGGATAGATTTTAATGAATTTAAGGATACGAAAGTCGTCGAAAGCAAGTTGCAAGCATTGTGGAAAAGAATATTACTGTCATAGTAAAATATGGGACAAGCAATGTGAAAAATTATTGGAATGTATGTCCCCTTAATCCAAAGAATCATGATCCTAATCAAACCATACTCAACTTGCAATCAAATGCAAAATGCATGGATAAAATACTCGCTGCTTGGAAATTTAATCAAGATGAGGTGAGAAAGGCCTTGACACATATGGTGATTGTTGATGAGCTTCATCTCGATTTGTGGAATGTGAGGGCTTTAGACACTTTATGAGTGTTGTGTATCCCATCTTTTACATTCTATCAAGATGGACCGTGGCACGAGATTGTTATGATATTACTCTATTGAAAAGAGTAAATTCAAAGCATACTTGAAAGAGTCTAAACAAATGGTTTGTCTTACTACGGATTCGTGGACCTCATTGCAGAAGATAAATTATATGTGTCTTACAGTACATTACATAAATAAGGATTGGAAATTAAAGAAAAATTATAAATTTTTGTCCAATTTCCAGTCATAAAGGGGAGGTGTAATAGCCGTACTCCATAATACATTTTTATTTCAAACATTTCTAGAATAATAAAAATGTTTTATTATGACAAAGTATTGGATTCTTTTAAAAGAATTATATATATATAATATATATATATATAATATATATAAGAAGTTATATGAATTTTCTTTTCATTTGAGTCCTTAGATTAATTTTGTAATTTCATATTTGCCTTGGACACCTCAAGCACACATGTCTTCACACATGGAAGAGGAGGGCAAATTGTTAATCTTATTCTTGTCCCCTTAATGATGACTTTTAAAGTCCGAGCTCTCTAGCCTAGTGGTATTAGAGCGGACACCCGGAGGGACCGGCAAGGTTCGAGTCCCCCAATTGTGTGTGTGCGTGGGATTTCAAAAAAAAAAAAAGGTAAAGAAAAAAAAACTTAAAAGGAAAGGGGAGAGAGAGAGAGCATCCATTCTCTCCATCCCTTTCCCTCTCCCTCACGTTTCCTTCTTCCCTTCTCCCTATATACATTCATTTCCTTAACCACCTCTCCATCTCACTCTATATCATCGCTTTCCCTCTCACCCGTGGCCACGACCACCATGTCCGGAATCGAGCCCGCGGCACCGCCCCCGCCGTTCACCGGCCCCACTGTTGTGCGCCTTCGACCGTCGGCCTCCCTCCTGGCCACCGCCGTCACCTCCATCATCATCTTCTTCATCATCATCACCACCACCATCAAAATCTAAACCCAACCCCCCTTCTTCAAAAAGGAAAATGAGAAGAAGAAGAAGAAGAAGAAGAAGAATTTGAAGGAGGAGGTAGAAAGAGAAATTGGAAAAGAAGGCTCAAGCCCTAACCCCTAATTCCAAATCTTAGTCTCAATTTGGAAATCAAAGCAAGGCAAGCCCTCCTTCCAAATTCGTTTATATACTCAAATTTTTATTTTCAACTATGGATTATTTATTTAGTTAGCTTTATCTCCATTAGATTTATATAATTTTGTTTAAATTATGATTATAAACAAATATGAGTCTAAGAAAGAAAAGATTTTTTTTTGAAAAAATACACAATTAATGTACACACACTTATTTTTTTATACAACATGAATTATCATTATGGGACACAAATCGGACACATCCGGGTTAAAGAATTTGTTGATACGATATGCATGAATGTGTATAAAATTGGTTATATATATATATATATATATATATATATATATATATATATATATATATATATATATATATATATAGGATACATGCATATGGTTCAAAAGAGAAAAAGAAAAAAAAAAAAAGACAAATGCATGTTTTACTAGTATATTTTAACCATAATTTTGATAGTCAATTTAAAGGAAATAAGTTTCTTGAACCATAGTTTTTGATAGTCAATCAAAAGAAATAAGGAATAATGGTTTCGCAAATTTGTGTCATGATATTTAGCTCTTGATACCTTGTATGATTAAACCACATTTGAGTTAGCCTAGATTTTAGAAATTAATGGGGGAAAAACTAGCATTTACATACAAGTTTTACATATATTCAATTATGTCCAAGTTTTAGAATACACTTAATTAGTGTAAGTTATTATTTGTACTAGCTAAAATAAATAATTACGGACACCGGACAATGGGGTAACCTTAGGGTCAATTTTTAAACTAGGATATACATATTAGATCTCCGAAAAATAGTCTATAATACACTCATTTTAATTTGTGGCTTTACAATCAATTCGTATATATATTAGGAGTCAAGGGATGAATTTTAGGGTATTCCTTTGAAAATGAGACATTTTTAAACTAAATCATAGTAGATTTGGAATTCTAGAAAATTCAGTCTTATTAGTTATTTTTTAATGCAAAATAGTATCCCAATTATTAAATACGCTTTCAAAAGTAGAAATTTCTAAGACCTAGGAATTATTGATGATTTCCTTAACAAGTTTTGGTAAATTTTGATTTCACATAAGGATTTAATATCTAGACTAGTTTAATGATCAATATCTTATAAATGATTTATAGTTGTTGTCACGCCTCGGTTCCGTAGGACCGATCGTCCTCGCTAAGGCGTGATGCCACACGAGCCTAGATTGCGCTCGTGCAAGGCAGTTTCATAACGGCCGATTACAACAGCTTGTGACGGGGTCGTCGCACAGAAGTTCCAAGCAAAAATATTGAATATACAAGGCAACACAAGCATTGAAGCAAAATCAGAGTCTTTATTGATAATGAACGTAAGATTACAAAGGCGCGTAGCCAAGATTACAATCACCCAAGCTCACTTTTATCTCTTATTACAAGTCACTTAGCTCTCTCCCATCTCTCAGTAAAATTTGACGAGCCAGCGGATGCTTCAGATAGGCAATGTAAATATATTATGTCCCATATAAGTTCCGACTCCAAGCGGCCGCACGTCTCAAAACGCCAAGAAACTCCGTGCCAAAGAGCTTCTTCCTGCGCCTGTACATAAAAACTGTGTGGGTGTCAGTACTCAATTGTACTGGTGGAGTGAGCTCCTCTGTCACGACCCGCACCCGCTTTTCGGATGCAAACACGTGAGCAAGCCAGCTACGTATCGAGCGAACTCCAGTCCCTCTCGAATACGTAAACGCTGTCAAGGCTATGGTATACTGCCAAATCATGGCAAACAATCTATATCTCAAATCCACAATAAGTGTACGAAACCTGAATGAACACTATAGGTCATGGTCTGTAGCCCACTAGCATATATGTCTGATAAGACTCAAAGAATATAACAAGAGTCTCTAAAGTGAA
>JANAVB010017800.1:7864187-8171558 GCA_029216955.1 Iris pallida | reverse complement strand
AAATGCAATCGGAATTAACCGCTCCATGAATACGTGACAATCATGGCTCTTCATACCTGTCACGGCAAGTAGTGCATCGAAGAGGTAGGCTTCCTGGCACCGACAGACTTTCCTCTACCACAGGCCTTGTAGCGATCGACACCACAAAATCTGCAGACGTCTTCATCCTTGTCGTCTTTGTAGTACAACATGCACCCGTTGCGACAGGCATCGATTTTTTCATATCCCATCCAGAGCGATCTAACCATCATCTTAGACCGGTAGAAGTCTTTAGGCAACTTCGCACCCTCAGGCAATATTTCTATAAGCAACTCCATAATACGGTTGTAGCATCTTGCGACATGTTAAAATCGACTTGATGCTCAACAATCTTGTAACCACCTCCAACGGTGAATGATCCTCACAACCAGGATATAATGGAGTCCTTGCATTCTCCAGCAACTCCATGAACTGTGCCAGCATCGGGGTTCGGTGCCTCCTCAGGTGCATCATGATCATCCGGATCGAAACTAGGCCGGCCGCGTCAAAAACCATGTTCACCAACCCATCGTCGTAAGGAGCGTTGTTGTGGACATCCACATAAGGCTCGTACTCCGATGCTAAAGACACAAGTTCTCCGTGCTCGCTCCACTGATAGTAATTCGGCGTGAAACCCTTCGAGTACAAATGATACGTGACATCCACTTCTGGATGATATTTCAAGTTGTGACATCTCACACAGGACACTTAATTTTGGTACCGTCCATGTACTGAGGGAATGCCTTGGAAAACTGTAGGAAACTGGTGTACACCCTCTATGAATTCATCCTGCACACCGCACATGTCATCAGGATGACGGTTGTACATCCAAGTACGATTCCGCAGATAGTAATTCAGCTCCATAATTTTGTAAGATAGATACATCAAGGTAGTGAATGATATGCAAGTGTCAAAGCTTTTCGATGGATTGCATTTATTTTTCATCATTCATTCATGCATTGCATTTATCTTTTCAGTTTTGCATACCATTACCTACTATTATACATGCATACTTTATACATGCAAGTGAAAATCTGTATCGTAAGACAAACTAAACATAATTAGTATATAATCATGTAATGGGGATCCGCTAGCTAGTAAGCCGGATGTACTTAATATCAGAGAGTAAGATTAGTATCAGTATATAGGTTAGGTAGACCGTATCAAACGCATATCGGAATAGTAGGCCGAATAGGAGGCCGAGATAGTCGAATGAGAAGAAGGGAAGAGGGAGGAGCAGATGGGTCCAGAGCCATGGTGGAGGAGGAGAAGTAACATGAGAGCAGTTTCCGCCGTAACATCTCCTGGCTCTGCTGGCAACTGAAGTCCAGATGCTACAAAGGACGATCTTCGCTGAAATCGACTACAACACCCATCAGTTCAAGTTCATTCCTATATGAGTATATTCCAATGCCATAGAGGAAGGTCAACAAACTGATGGCTTCATGGCATTGGATACTGATAGCGATAGTCCGATACCGATAGCGATAGTCCGATACCGATAGTTCGATCGATACCGATAGTTCGATACCGATAGCGATAGTCCGATACCGATAGCGATAGTTCGATACCGATAGCGATAGTCCGATACAGATACACATGGACCTATATATCTATATATCACTAGTAGCCATACTCCTCTACATACTACTCTACATAGGATCTAGTACCATATACTAAGTCAAAATCTCTAGGGTTTACTGAATTGGGTTAACTTTCTGGTCAAACTAAGTCAAAATCTAGGGTTTGGTCAACCTAGACTAGTCACAAGGTCACTTAGACTATTAAGTCAATTCTATGATATACTACTCATAACTAACTATAGGCCAATATAACTAGGAATCCTAGGATACCATAATACTATATCATATATACATCAAGGTATATATACCCAATGTCTATAGTCTAAACATATATCCCTTACAAGACTCTCAACACATTACATAGTGTCATCTCATTAGCCATATACCTATACTCTAATCCATTACCTACTCTAATAACGCAACTGTTATCCACCATACTCTAAGAGCATCTCCAACCCTATTGCTTTTTATTTTGTGAATCATATGTGGCATTAGGCACAAGACATGTCTTGTCTAGGTGGCAAGATTATATTGACAAATGACAATGAAGTAAGAAAATCTTCTCCAATGCAAAATGTTTACTTTTTTCAACTTGGAAGATAAGTATTAAGAGATTTTACTTCTTTCCCAACTTTCAAGACAACTACTCATATTCTTTCTTTTCCTAATATTTTTTTATTCATAATTGATGACATGGAGAACAGACATTGTCTAGAACTAGACAACCAACTTCACATGTCTTGTTTAATTTTTGCTACATAAGCTTCACAATTGACTTGACCAATTGCATTTGAGAAGACTTTTGAATAAAATTTTTTCATTCCTGTGGCAACACTTTTTTCCAAAGTCACAATAGGGTTGGAGATGCTCTAACTATCTACTTGCATTCACACACATTTATAGCAATATGTATAATACTCACTAACATCTAACCCTCCCTTCCATTTGTTCCTTTAAATCAACACATATCTATATATAGATAGCACAAATCTGTAAGGTATACAACCGATTAGGGTTAGGTTTACCTGACCGTCACGGCGAGGGGGAGCGACGACGGCGAGGGGGAGCGACGACGGCGAGGGGCGGCGGTGGAGGTGGCTGCCGGGAAGGATAGGAGGAGGAGCGGCGGTGGAGGTGCTCTGGCGAACGGCGGCGGTAGGGTCGGGTGTCGGCGGGGCTGCCGGGAAGGAGGGGAGGAGGAGGAGGAGGAGGAGGTACTCTGGCGAACGACGGCGGTAGGGCGTCGGGTTCGGCGGGGGCTGCCGGAAATGAGGAGGAGGAGGAGGAGGAGGGAGGAGGTCGGAGAGCGGTGGAGGAGGAGGCTGGGCGGTGTAGGAGGAGGCTGGACGGGGTCGGTGCTCACGGCGGTCGGGGGTCGCCGAGGCGCGTCGGACGGGGGTCGAGGGACAGGGGGAAAAATGGGGGAAGGAAAATATTGGGGGGGGGAAATGGGGGGAAGTAAAATCGAAACTGACCTATATTCGCACATTAGCGACGTAACATAAGGGCGTCGGTAACCGTCGTAACTTTATTGATATTAACGACGCCATAGTAAAAACGTCGCAAACGTCGCTAATATCAATGATATTACAACGTTCACCGACATATCCGCGATGTGAGTTTTTTCAATACGTAAACGTAGTTACTATACGACGCTGAACGTCGCTGAACGTCGCTAGTAGTGACGTCTTGCGACGTCATAAAAAAAACGTCGGTAAATGTTTTTTATCTGCGACGTTTTCGGGAAACGTCGCAAATTACGTCGGTAATATGACTTATTTTGGTAGTGTATTGGATAGGAAGAACAGTTCCTTAACGTATGGGTCCTTTATGCACTTTCCTATTACTGATCCTGCTGGCCTCTGACATTCGAGGAATGTTATGCTTTGAGGTCCCTGGTATCCTGATGGGACCATACCTTAGATTACTGCTCCTAAGCCAGATGCCCATGCGTTGGAGGTTTGTTCTTAACTGCATGAACACAGTAGTATGGTTAGATTACCGTATTATTGTCTTGCCACTTATATTCTTTGTGGCATATTTTGTATTCAGTATTTATGGCATGTTCTTCCTGTATCTTGTTATGTCCCTCTGAGGACCTGGTTATCTCCCAGTGTGTGTGCTTCTGTGATATTGTAGGTGTTCTAGCCGAGGCCGTGATCTTCGCCATCCTTTCGAAGATGATTGCCTTGGGTCGTCTTGTTATTTCATTTATTCATTCTTGTACATTTTATTTGAAATAGTTGGTAGTGGACCTTGTCTCCTCCACACTTTTGTATAAATTATAATTCTGTGTTGATTCCTATTCTATATTGATTCTTTTATTGTGGATGGAATTACTATCATGGATTACTGTATTTTACAGCTTATGTATACATACGATGGTTCCATAATTGGAGTATACTTCGTATGTATGCATGCGGCATGATACGTACTAGTCCTAAGTATTTTGGGACTGGGGCGTTACACTTGTTAACAAAAAAAAGCCTTGCTGTTGCTTCCTTAGCAAATGAAGGACCAAAAACATTACAAAGGAGATTTAAAAGGAGTCGAGAACAAAGTTGCTTCTTCTTCTTCTGTTGCTGCTGCTTCTTCTGCTTCCTTAGCAAGTGGTGTCACGACCCGCACCCTAGAGTTAGGGCACGAGAACGTAACAACGCCCAGCCTATGCCGCAGTGTCGGCGGTAGAACGCTGTCCTAGGTCTCATGCTATAACAGTATAAGACTAAACAGTTTATACTCCCCGAATGGGGGTGACATAGCAGATACAGTCCAATCACACTAAGGTAGAGCATGATAAGATAGATAAAACATAAAATCTAAAAGAGATACAGAGATAGAAGTCTAAGTGTCTATGATACATAAACCCATAATACATCTCAAAACTCAATACAGTAATCCACAAAGTAAAATACAACTCCAGACAAAATGAAATACTACCTAAACAACCTCTAATGTGTCTCCTCTAGGCTAGCAGCACCTCCAGGCTATCTGTAAAATTTATCAACAGGTCCAGTCAGGACGGGAGCGAGCACAAAACATCTCATGCAGTTCATATCGAGTTAGGAAATATAAAGCATACAATAGAGTAAAGTACATGAAACGCTGAAAGAAGAATGTATAAAAAACAGTAGAGATTTAATAACATGAAATATCTAAATATGATAAGTAAGAACTGTAAGGAACATGTGATTTAGAGTACAATCTGGTTATGTAAACGGGCTAGGAAAATGCAATGGTAACTCCATTGTACGTGGGTATACAATAGACATATACAATAGTTATACAATATTGTACAATAAGATTTGAGTACATAACCAATTCTACTCCCCCTCCCCAATCAATATACAAGGATCTACTCCAGTTACGTTATCTTATACAATAGTGTACAATGTTATACAATGGATGTACAATATTATACAATAGTGTACAATGGTCTATCCCTGGGGCTCATGTGATAATGAGAGTACAATATGCATAATGAGTATACAAGGATATGGGTATTCAATAAATACAATATGAAAGTGAAACGCACGTCACAATATGTATTTAGTGAATACAAGGAGATAACATCTCAAAAGAAGATCCATATAGTACCAATCCGTGATAACAGTCGTGTCAGCATCAAGTACAGTAATCTAGAGCAAGAATGTAAATCCATACAAGTATGAAACGGTCAGAGAATGTACTCGCCTGATGTCTGAATGTCCAAAGTAAATATACTGTCCGAGGAGAGGTGTCTGGCTCCTAATTAGAACAGCACAAGTCACAACATGTCCAGAAGGGTAATATAAAGTACTACAATACATTCTACATGAATCTAGGTCAAGCTAGGCCAAAGTCAACCCTTGGTCAACTCTGGTCAACTGTACTAGTCAAACTAGGTCAAACTAGGTCATGTCCTAACCCAGTAAGTCTTACTAGGCCTAACCAAGACTATCCTAGCAAGTACACATCAATACAAGGCTATACAAGCCAACATACACCCAACTCTATATAGTATGCAATTATTCAATACTTAAATAGGCAAGAATTCACATTGGATATACACTAGGTAATCTATTACTTTAAGCTATATATGTCTACATATATATAAACATGCATATATTAGTATTCAACATTAGGTCTATAATCATGGCATTTCAAATGGTTATATAAACTTATATATTACAACACAATATGCTAACATATATATAATATACATACATAGCTAAGTTAACTATATTCATAAATACTTATTTAAGAGGCTATGTGTGTGTATGTGAACATGTCAAAGGGGCAAGTAAGGGTTAAATGGGCATACATAGTGTGTACATATCAAAGAGTGTCAAAGTGTAAGTAAACAATGTGTCAAGTGTGATAGTGTCAACATAGTGTAAGGGGGTACATGAGGTAATATAGGATTTGTGTTAACATAGAACATTACATCTCATTAACTTGTATATTGCATACATTACATCTATTATTACATTACATTCATGCTTGCATTCATTCATCATTCATTTATTCTCTTGCACTACTATATGTACCATACATTACATACTATGGAACCTACATATTCATTACAAGCCATACTTATACATGCTTACATTAGATAGGATACTTACACCTCATACATCATTTATTTAAACATTTACTCATGCTTGCATTCTCTATTTAGTTACATAATGTATATACATTAACATGGGTAAAAATCAAATAGAACATTATATTACACACAAGGGTGCACAAAATGCATATGCCGAATAGTAACTCCTACTAATAATGAATACTATACTATCTTAGCATGAATTAAACTCTATGATTAAAGTATGTTATAGATCTATGTGTTAGCTTTCCGAAACTTTAAACGGATCGCGTTTTCGTTTCCGGAAACTCCCGGAATCGCGAAAACACCGAGAACGCGTTTGTTTTTCGTACAGCTGACACTCAAATAATTCTATAGAAAGTTACAGAAAGAATTAGGCTTATTAATACATGTTTTTGGAAAGCTAACTTCAATACGCTTCTTTTAAAAAAAATAGGAGATTAAACCGAGCTTTGAGCTAGAAGTTATGACATTTCGAAGTTAGGGCTGAAATTAAAAACGTGGATAAAAATCATGACGGATTTAGATAGTTTGAGCCAAAAGAATACACAATATATATCCTAATTATCCACAACAATAATAGCAATAATAATATGAGGAACCACACTCACAAACTTGATTATATAATCATCATAAACCATTTATTACATATATAAATATAGATACACTCTCATTACAATATATATATATATATAAATCTATATATGTAACATGAACACATCCACAACACAAAGGACACTCCTATGACCTCCAAATGGACATAAATAGACACAAATGGAGATATAACCATGGGGGTCATTCCTATGGGTTCAAAATAGACCTATATGCATGAGGAAATGAAAAGGAGAAGGGATTTATACCTTCCGGTAGATCGAATCGAAGAAAAACCTTCCCGGAGCGACACCGACACGTAGAGATTCCAAAAGGACACGAACGAGCTCCGAATCCTCCCAAACTTGGGTAGCTTTCTCCTTGACTAGAATGGAGAAGGAAAGAAGAAGATTTGGTGGTGAAATGGAAGGATTTGGTGGAGAAATGGAAGGATTTGGTGGAGAAATTGCTAGGGATTGCTCTCTAGAAATTTGGGAAAGAACAAGAGAGAGAAAAATAGATGGATAATGACAAATGGGAGGCTCAACCCTATCCTTATTGTGGCTGGCCATAAAGGTGGTTTTGTCCTATTAGGAAAAGTCCAAAAGCCGCTACTAACCTATTCTATGAGTATTAGGAAAGGGCTAATTGGTTGGGGCTAAATTACTCATTCTAAAGTCTCTAATCACACTAACCTTATCCATAATAATTAGTCTAATCTCTAACTAAAATATTTCTATCATGTGGACTAAAATTAATATCATGTGGGCCATGCCTAACTAGTGTGTGGGTCCCACTAGAGTCAAACTACCTCCGGGTCCCCGTTTCAAGTCGGATTGAGTTGAAATTCGAACCCGACTCAAATAACCCCAAAACAATATCATAAATAATAAAATAATATCAAAATAATTCAAAGAGGTCAAATGCAAAAATATTCTTAGGCCAAAAATGATATTAAAATATCATAATCACATGGTTAGGCTCTAGGTCAAACAATCTCTAGGATTTCACTAGCAAAACGTCAAAACCACAAGTCATTGATTTAAATAATATTAAAATGATTTAAAATCACCAAAAATCATATCATGAATTAAATATCATTATTAAAATAATTATAAACACGAAATTTCAAAATTACCCCCAATCAGAAAATTAAAATAAAATGAAAAAAATCAACCCAAAATTTAGGGTGCTCACATCCTACCCACCTTATAAAAATTTCGTCCTCGAAATTAAAATGTTCGTAATCCTTCTAGGTCAAACCTCCACAATCAAATCCCAGAACTTAAATAAATCATACCATCAAAAGGACGACATACAGGGTCATGGCATACGGTGGTAGTGAAAGTCTCATCTAGGTATTCTAGTCATGCTAAACCAAAACGGTCATAGGGTATCAAAACACACAAGCAATCTAGGGTGCTAAACAAAAGTTATAAAAACAACAAACCATCAAAACTGTAAGGCAGTCTACCATCCTATATGAAAACTGATACTTATCATAAAAATAAAGAAAAGTAACTACCCATTATCTTTAAAGGGTTCAGAAAAAAAAGAAAATCAAAAGAAAATCAAAATCAAAGTTAAGGAATGAAAGCCAATTCCATAGAAAATTTCCAATCACAATACGTATTAAGAATATTTAGTCTTGATACGATCTAAGTTGATCAAATTGGGGGAAATCAAGATTTAGGCAATATAGAGGACAGGTTCAACAAAGTCTGAGATCGAGCATACAAGGATAGAGATTCAGGTCACAATCAAATTTAATTCAATTAAGTACAACCCAAGATATAAATATGATAAGAAAAGATAATCGAAGTCGATTTTGTCGGATTAAGGAAACCAGGATTCAATGATATTGAAAAAACCCCTTTTAGAGAAAACAGGAAAAGATTTCATACGAAGTCAGCAAATCATCCCTCTCTAATACTATCAGTTTATCATTTGCTAAACCATATTCTTTTTTTTTTCTCACAAGTCCCAATATGAAAATCAACCTCTATATAACTATCATCGAAATTTTATAACCTTCAGTCATCTAAACCTTTACCACAATCACCATAGACAAAATCTTTAAGTTCCAAAATATTTTCCACGAAACATACCCCTCTTTTTAGGAGTCAACACTTATTCATTTAATCAAAATTTCAAATTCCTTCACCTCGTTTTAAATTAGATCCAAAATATCTAAATCTAGTTTATGGAATCCTTGGACTTGTTTAAATCGAGTCTCGTATTCACTAAACTCCAATACCACTATGTCACACAAAATTTATTCTTTTTTTTTATAAATCAACCTTCATATTTTCTTCAACGTTCACCTTCAAATATTTTTTTTTGAATTCTACAATTTTCTTCCAATCATCTAAAATAATTTCTATAACGTAAAATCCTTGTGTTCTCTCTGTCTCTAGTCACCATCTTACAATATCTAGTTCAATTTCGCATAATCATTTTATTCGATTAAATTCTCCTTTCCATCTTTAAATTTCTACATAGCCTTGTAATAGTTCCCAAGAATCAATAACAAAGATTTTTAAGTTCTCAAAACTAGGTTGACCTTAAACATCCTCATTAGTTTTGAAATACATCCATGAATTATTCATAACCCACTTTCTGTGATTGTTTCTAAATTGATAACATTTATCCCTCGATTTCATTTTAAACCTTTACCACATCTCCATTTCAAATTTTTCATATTTGACATCCAACACTCTGATTCCTATAAAATTATCATATGATAACCAATTACATCATTTCCGAACTAGATGATTTATATCACTTCCTCAACATTTCTCAGATAAAAATGATATAAAGATTCAAGAGTTTTCAAGGTATAGCTGACAGAATTATATATGAGACAGGGAATTGATATAATCAGGACAGGTATATAAGACAAGAAATGATGGTAGTAAAAATATTGGCAGGAAAAGAATGATAATAGAATCTGTTCTGCTTATCTATTTAAAAGAGGGACCCATTTTTTTTGAAACAAGAATTATAATACCAAATCCAAAATAAGGCCTAGCAAAATCATTGGTTTATTGTATTAAGAAGAAATAAATTTTTGTAAGAAGTTACACAAGGTTTATAAAAATAGCTAAAGCTACATCCTAAGTAAACAATGAGAAACAAAATAAAACAAAACAAAACAACAATAATTCCTTCTTTTTTTTTGAATGACTAAAACAAAAGTAGCAAAAACATGTTCGAAAACATTTAAGGTACAATCTGATAATCATATGCGTCTATCCAAAATTATGGTACTCTAAATTCTCGTCATACTAGTGAGCAAGGCTACGATAATCACAGAGTCCTTGACTTATGCACATACCTCTAGAATCATGGTATTTAACATTTTCGCGATGCCGCTAGCTTGGCTGCGAAAACCTTAAATTTCCACACCCGAGAAATATATCCAAAATCAGACTATATGTCCTCACCATGCTGGCTAATGTGACTATATAAGACAAGATTTCCATAACTTAGATGACCTAGCCCATATAATTTCATCTTGCCAAAAATTAAATTAAATCAACAATGAATACAAAAAAAATCAAATTTATCAACGAACATCAAAATTCAAAAATGAACAAAATCCATCAAAATACAAACTCGAATGCAACAGCTATCATCAAAATTCAAAATTCGACAATCATCCATCAAAATTAATAAATACAAACTCAAATTCAATAATAATCTATTAAAATCAAATTTAACAACAAAAAGTAAAAATAAATCAAATCAAGGAAAAAAGAGAGTTTTCAAATCGAAGTTAAATAAGATTCTCCAGGGTCGTCCCAGGAATCTCTCAAGGGTTTCTAACTGTGATTGAGTACCTTCAAAATATATCCTATTCCTAGTGCAGGCTGTAGTGGTACTCAAGTTCGAATACCACTACATAAACTCGACCTGCATGGGCCACCACTAAAAACGTGTCACGACCCGCACCCTAGAGTTAGGGCACGAGAACGTAACAACGCCCAGCCTACGCCGCAGTGTCGGCGGTAGAACGCTGTCCTAGGTCTCAATACATATAACAGTATAAGACTAAACAGTTTATACTCCCCGAATGGGGGTGACATAGCAGATACAGTCTCAATCACATCTAAGGTAGAGCATGATAAAGATAGATAAAATATAAAATCTAAAAGAGATACAGGAGATAGAAGTCTAAGTGTCTATGATACATAAACCCATAAATACATCTCAAAACTCAATACAGTAATCCACAAAGTAAAATACAACTCCAGACAAAATGAAATAACTACCTAAACAACCTCTAATGTGTCTCCTCTAGGCTAGCAGGCACCTCCAGGCTATCTGTAAAATTTATCAACAGGTCCAGTCAGGACGGGAGCGAGCACAAAACATCTCGCGCAGTTCATATCGAGTTAGGAAATATAAAGCATGCAATAGAGTAAAGTACATGAAACGCTGAAAGAAGAATGTATAGAAAACAGTAGAGATTTAATAACATAAAATATCTAAATATGATAAGTAAGAACTGTAAGGAACATGTGATTTAGAGTACAATCTGGTTATGTAAACGGGCTAGGAAAATGCAATGGTAACTCCATTGTACGTGGGTGTACAATAGACATATACAATAGTTATACAATGTTGTACAATAGGATTTGAGTACATAACCAATTTTACTCCCCCTCCCCAATCAATACACAAGGATCTACTCCAGTTACGTTATCTTATACAATAGTGTACAATATTATACAATGGATGTACAATGTTATACAATAGTGTACAATGGTCTATCCCTGGGGCTCATGTGATAATGAGAGTACAATATGCACAATGAGTATACAAGGATATGGGTATTCAATAAATACAATATGGAAGTGAAACGCACGTCACAATATGTATTTAGTAAATACAAAGAGATAACATCTCAAAAGAAGATCCATATAGTACCAATCTGTGATAACAGTCGTGTCAGCATCAAGTACAGTAATCTGGAGCAAGAATGTAAATCCATACAAGTATGAAACGGTCAGAGAATGTACTCGCCTGATGTCTGAATGTCCAAAGTAAATATACTGTCCGAGGAGAGGTGTCTGGCTCCTAATTAGAATAGCACAAGTCACAACATGTCCAGAAGGGTAATATAAAGTACTATAATACATTCTACATAAATCTAGGTCAAGCTAGGCCAAAGTCAACCCTTGGTCAACTCTGATCAACTGCACTAGTCAAACTAGGTCAAACTAGGTCATGTCCTAACCCAGTAAGTCTTACTAGGCCTAACCAAGACTATCCTAGCAAGTACACATCAATACAAGGCTATACAAGCCAACATACACCCAACTCTATATAGTATACAATTATTCAATACTTAAATAGGCAAGAATTCACATTGGATATACACTAGGTAATCTATTACTTTAAGCTATATATGTCTACATATATATAAACATGCATATATTAGTATTCAACATTAGGTCTATAATCATGGCATTTCAAATGGTTATATAAACTTATATATTACAACACAATATGCTAACATATATATAATATACATAGCTAAGTTAACTATATTCATAAATACTTATTTAAGAGGCTATGTGTGTATGTGAACATGTCAAAGGAGCAAATGAGGGTTAAATGGGCATACATAGTGTATACATATCAAAGAGTGTCAAAGTGTAAGTGAACAATGTGTCAAGTGTGATAGTGTCAACATAGTGTAAGGGGGTACATGAGGTAATATAGGATTTGTGTTAACATAGAACATTACATCTTATTAACTTGTATATTGCATACATTACATCTATTATTACATTACATTCATGCTTGCATTCATTCATCATTCATTTATTCTCTTGCACTACTATATGCACCATACATTACATACTATGGAACCTACATATTCATTACAAGCCATACTTATACATGCTTACATTAGATAGGATACTTACACCTCATACATCATTTATTTAAACATTTACTCATGCTTGCATTCTCTATTTAGTTACATAATGTATATACATTAACATAGGTTAAAATTAAATAGAACATTATATTACACACAAGGGTGCACAAAATGCATATGTCGAATAGTAACTCCTACTAATAATGAATACTATACCATCTCAGCATGAATTAAACTCTATGATTAAAGTATGTTATAGATCTATGTGTTAGCTTTCCGAAACTTTAAACGGATCGCGTTTTCGTTTCCGGAAACTCCCGAAATCGCAAAAAACACCGAGAACGCGTTTGTTTTTCGTACAGCTGAAACTCAAATAATTCTCCAGAAAGTTACAGAAAGAATTAGGCTTATTAATACATGTTTTTGGAAAGCTAACTTCAATACGTTTCTTTTAAAAAAAATGGGAGATTAAACCGAGCTTTGAGCTAGAAGTTATGACATTTCGAAGTTAGGGCTGAAATTAAAAACGTGGATAAAAATCATGACGGATTTAGATAGTTTGAGCCAAAAGAATACACAATATATATCCTAATTATCCACAACAATAATAGCAATAATAATATGAGGAACCACACTCACAAACTTGATTATATAATCATCATGAACCATTTATTATATATATAAATATAGATACACTCTCATTACAATATATATATATAAATCTATATATGTAACATGAACACATCCACAACACAAAGGACACTCCTATGACCTCCAAATGGACATAAAATAGACACAAATGGAGATACAACCATGGGGGTCATTCCTATGGGTTCAAAATAGACCTATATGCATGAGGAAATAAAAAGGAGAAGGGATTTATACCTCCCGGTAGATCGAATCGAAGAAAAACCTTCCCGGAGCGACACCGACACGTAGAGATTCCAAAAGGACACGAACGAGCTCGGAATCCTCCCAAACTTGGGTAGCTTTCTCCTTGACTAGAATGGAGAAGGAAAGAAGAAAATTTGGTGGTGAAATGGAAGGATTTGGTAGAGAAATGGAAGGATTTGGTGGAGAAATTGCTAGGGATTGCTCTCTAGAAATTTGGGAAAGAACAAGAGAGAAAAAAATAGATGGATAATGACAAATGGGAGGCTCAACCCTATCCTTATTGTGGCTGGCCATAAAGGTGGTTTTGTCCTATTAAGAAAAGTCCAAAAGCCCCTACTAACCTATTCTATGAGTATTAGGAAAGGGCTAATTGGTTGGGGCTAAATTAGTCATTCTAAAGTCTCTAATCATACTAACCTTATCCATAATAATTAGTCTAACCTCTAACTAAAATATTTCTATCATGTGGACTAAAATTAATATCATGTGGGCCATGCCTAACTAGTGTGTGGGTCCCACTAGAGTCAAACTACCCCCGGGTCCCCGTTTCAAGTCGGATTGAGTTGAAATTCGAACCCGACTCAAATAACCCCAAAACAATATCATAAATAATAAAATAATATCAAAATAATTCAAAGAGGTCAAATGCAAAAATATTCTTAGGCCAAAATGATATTAAAATATCATAATCACATGGTTAGGCTCTAGGTCAAACAATCTCTAGGATTTCACTAGCAAAACGTCAAAATCACAAGTCATTGATTTAAATAATATTAAAATGATTTAAAATCACCAAAAATCATATCATGAATTAAATATCATTATTAAAATAATTATAAACACGAAATTTCAAAATTACCCCCAATCAGAAAATTAAAATAAAATAAAAAAAATCAACCCAAAATTTAGGGTGCTCACAAGTGGCAAGGATGAAATTGTTGCTTCTTCTTCTTTGTCAGAAGATGGAGAGGATAAAGCTCATGCCGGTTCTGAGACTGATCTCAGTGAGGAAACCAAGGAAGGAGAGAAGGAACCGACAGACTAATATGAACTGGTGATTTTCTTTATTAAAGATAGTGAAACAGGAAAGATATATACATAAATATGTATATATCTTACTTGATTGCTATGTGACAAACATAGAAATGTTGGAGTCCAGTATGGATTTGGTAATAGCATATTTATGGAGTCCAAATTTGATTAAATATTTGATTTAATTTGATTTGGATGTCCATAATTATTGCTGGGTATTTTAGATATAATAGGATTCTTATTTGATGGTTTACTATTTAAGAGATCCTATTATAATCTAAAATAGGATGTTGATGGGCTATTTTAGGTGTAGTAGGATTCTTATTTAAGGGCTTCATATTTAAGAAATTCTATTATGACCAAAAATAGGTTTTTCTCATCCTATATATATGGGATGAGGGTGGAGGCACAAAGCACAACACAAAAGTGGAGATTCGAGGTGCTCGTCCACAGAAAATCTAAGAGAAAGTTCTGCACTTTGCTCTTAGGACTTCGCCATCCAAGACAGAAGGAAGAAGATATCTAATCGAGGGGTCGTCAACTTCGGTTAGGAAAATTGCTACGGGTTGGTGAGCGATTTCAATTGTAATCTCTTTTTTCTTCTTCTTGAGTGTAGTGAGGGGGTTGAACATATTAGGGCAAAGGGTTCAGCATTAGTTTTTGTCAATCTTGTAATTTCATCTGAGTTATAGAGATTAGAATTTGTCCAGGTAACGTAGTCACCGCCATATACTTGTCTTTATCTGTGCTTGGCATCCGTTAGACAGGGGTTGGTTATTTCAGGTGGGTTGGCCTAAGTTTCCGATGCGTCAACGTCTCAGACACAGTATCAAAGCGCAAGAGGGCGCGCGTATCTAATTCCCAATATTTGGTATCAGAACTTTGGAGGTTCTGGCAACCATATCTATGGAGCAGATGAACACTCGTATGATCACCCTCATACGGGAAAACTGGGCGATTTAGAAGCCAAGGATGAAGGATCTACTCTGGTGCAAGGACTTGCATGGTCCGTTGGAGGATGACAACGCAAAGACAATGGACAAAGCTGCTGAAGAATAGAAACGACTGGATCGGAAGGCCGTTGGATTCATCCGCCAATGGTTGGATGATTCGGTGTTTCACCACATGTCCATCGAGAGTTCAGCAAAAGCATTATGGGAGAAGCTGCATTAGCTGTACGAAAGGAAGACGGCCGACAACAAGGCATTTCTTATTTGTCAACTCGAAGTACACGGTGTAACCACCACTTTTCTAAATTGAAGGTAATTTTGAACTTTTGTAAAATTGATTGTTTAATAATATGTTTAAATCATGTTATTGATTTATTGGTGAATTTTGATTATTTTAATATCATTAAATTAGTATTTTGTGATTTTGTCTTTGGCTAGTGTAACCTTAGAGTTGCCTAGCCTAGAGACTAACCATGACCATGGAGGCCTAACCCATGTGATTAGATTAGCTAATTACCACTTTTTAGGCTAAGGATATTTTGGTCATTTTGTGACTTTTGAATTATTTAGGATTTTTATTAATTGGTGAATTTTAGATTATTTTAATAATATTTAAATTGATGTATTATAATTTTGGTCATTTTTTATATTTTAATATTTTGGAAATTTTATATTTTAATATTAATTTTATGGGATTTGTTTAGTCGGGTTTGAGTTTTGTTTCGTTCCGACTTGTGTTAGTGACCCGGGTAGTTTAGACTCTAGACGGGACCCCAAGATTAGTTAGTCATGGCCCACAAATCCTACTAATTAAGTTAGTAAGTTTAGACTAATCTCACTTGTTAGATTGGTTAAGTTAGAGGCTTAAATTTAACCCTTTTGATCCCAAACTTGAACCTAACTTAAAATTAACCAAGAGGACTAGTTGAGGCCTTATTGGGCTTTCCTCCAAGGTCCAAATAGGGTTTAATGGCAGCCACTATAGGTAGGTTAGCCTCCCTTCCTTTCATTTCATTCTATCTTGCCTCTTTTCTTTCATAAAGTGTTCTTCTCCAAATTAGAGAGCTTCCCTCTTTGATTTGATCTCCAAATCTCTTCATTCCTCCACCAAAACTTCCATCCAACCTTCTCATACTATCAAGGGAGGGTGCTAGCAAAGATTTGGATCAAAGTGCAAGAAGGAGTGTCCATTTTGAAAGGATCTTCATATCGGAGCCGTGTCCTTGAGAGTATCATTGGGATCCCACTCCCGATAGGTATAACCATCTCTCTATTTCACTTTCTCTTCCATTTTAGTTAGTTTTGCATTCATAAGAATCACCCCCATGCATGAACCACCATTAGGAATGTTTTAGAGGCTCTTTTGAGTCCTCTTTAGGAGTTTGGGATAGTTTTGGTGTCCCCCATGGAGAGATTCCAAAAGGGGCACACCATGTGTTTGTGTTTATGCCCCATACACTACAAGAAAAATAACGATTCTTGACGGTTTATAAGTTGACGGTCGTCAAAAACTGTCAATAATAGTGGTTATCTTGACGGTTTTAGACTTACGTCAAGGAAAGACAAATTTTTGTCACTTTAGCAATTTTATAGCATATACGTTGACGGTTTCGAATGATCCGTCAAGAAAGAACATTTTATATATTGATGGTTTGTTGATAACCGTCAAGTAATCCATGTGCGAAAAAATTGCCGCGCATATTTCAGCTGCCATTTTAGTAATTTTTTGAATTTTTTTAGTGTATCATCTATGTTGACGATTACGTAAAACCTCAAAAGCTGCTCTTATGGAGTGAAACTCCCGATCCCTTAAAAAACCCTCGAAGGGCTTCATTCATCTCCCTCATCCTCCTCCCTCTCCCCCAGCTCCTCCTTCTTCAAGTTTCCTCATCCTTCCTCTTCATCCCCTCCACCTTCCTTCTCCAAAATAAAGTGGCTCACCACTCGCCTCCCGTGCTCCTGCGGATAAAACCAATAATGGCAGCTCTCCCCCTCTCTCCGTGTCCTCCTCCTCTTCTTCCTTTCTCTGATGTCGACCATCGTCGGAGAGTCCTCTCACCAAACTCTAGCTTCTCCTGCCTCTGCTACATCGGAACCCTATATCCCGAGCCAACCCCCAAAAACCCTAACCCCAACCCCAGGGAGCGACGGAGGGCTGGTGCGGTGGTCCAGGTCGTGGAGATCCAAGGCCAGGACCGACGTGCTTGAACGCACCAACAAGGTGACTTCACCACTTCTAGTTCTTTAGCATGCTTACCTAGTCGATTTGGTGAGCAAAGATTTTTCATTTTTAGGGTTTTTGGCCATTTTTTTCTTTTATGGGTGAAGAAGTTGAGGGAAGTGGTGGAGGGGGAGGAAAGGGGAAGTTGGAGATGGGTTTCTACATTTTAAAAAAGTAAAAGCAGTCAACAATAAGCAATCCCACATCCAGCCTTGGAAGAACCCTACCAAAACCTGAAAAATCACAGTTCCAAGAAAAAACAAAGAAACCATGTCAGCTCCTCCCTTCTTCCTTCAATCTAGACTTTTACTCTGCTCCATTTCTTTAGCTTTGAGAGCCACTAAGTAGTCCATCCAGTCCGAGCTCTCTCCTTCCATCTCCAATTCCCAATCGCAAATTTCTTCCTCTTCGGAGAGGCGCATCTCGCTCATCGCCAGGTTCGACTCTTTAAAAGTAAAAAAAAATAAAACCTTTTTCCAGTAGTCGATGGGTTTCTTGAAGTTGATTCCTTTGTCGTTCAGATTACTGCTGATTCGACCTGCTTACTGTCGATGCTTCCTCTCCACAATGCCATCGCCATCGCTCGGCTCAAGTTCGTGCTCTTTACGGAGTCTCCGAACTGGGGTCTGGTACCTCTGGGTACGTATTTGTTTGGTTTTATTTGGGTTTGTTGCCGAGCTAAGGGTTGGTAGAATTTCCCATATTGATTTTTGGACAAAATTGTTATTTTGGGATCTCGGTGTATTGATTTATATTATTTGTGTTTGGTTCTAATGTTGCAAAATACGTGGTAGGATCCCTTCCCATAGCACCTGGGAAGGAAGGAGATCGAGGTCCAGACACCATGTTGGTTCTGAAAAAGAAATAATTCGAACAGGAAAAAGCAATCTGGAAGAGAAAATTGAGCTAGGTTTGATATTAAAATTAGGGATCTAGGAATTACAAGCAGCTAAGAATTATACTAGCTAAAGCTTACCAAATATCATTCGTGCCCCTTACTCAATAAGCCTGGGTATTTATAGAGGATACCCAGGCTACTACATTCTCTACTGATACGCGGATACATGAGTATCGACGGTTAATTTTGTTAGCCTTATTGCTAAGCTGGCTTATACTAGCTGAATATGCTAAATATGCTAAATATGCTATATAGTGATGCAAACCTCCTGAGCTGGCAATGATGAAGGGATCCCTCTCTGAGCTGGCAATGAGGAAGGGACCTGGCATACTTGGAGTTGCAACAATACTCTCTCCATCAATTTAACCTTGTCTCAAGGTCAAAATGAGGAATTTTTTGATGAATTCTTCATATGGAACCCATGTGGCTTCTTCAATTGAGCCTTCTTTCCAGTGAACTAGCAGGTCTACTGCAGCTTGGTTCCTCCTCTGCACAAGTCTTCTTTCGAGCACCTTGTAGTTCCTGGATAATTTCTTCCCTGTGAGTTGGAATGCCATTTTGAACTTCAATACGATGGCTAACCTTCTTTTTAAGCTGGGATACATGAAAGACAGGGTGGATGAGGGCTTCCTCTGGTAATTTAAGCTTATAAGCTACCTGTCCAATTCTTGATAGGACCTGATATGGCCTATAATATTTAGGAGATAGCTTTTGTGGCCTCCTATGGGCTATGGTGATTTGTCTATAAGGTTGAACCTTCAGATACACCCAGTCTCCTTCCTAAAACTCTCTGTCAGTCATGTGTAAGTCATGATGTTAGTTCACTTCAAATGTTCTGTTTCGGTGTTCAATTAGCTCTGCTCAGTTGTGAACTCTAGGTCCAGATTGTTGGTATCTCAATTTCCTTTGTACTCAGTCTACTTATTCACTTCTTTTTCATATTCAGACAAAGAACTGAGTGTAAGAGGGGGGAAAGCAATGAGGGTTTGTTAAGGAATTACTACTCTATTGTTTAGTCTGATTCTGGCGTAAGTGCTTGTCTGATTACGTTTCTAATTTCTCCAGAATATTTGGTCATATTGTGTAGCCAGCTTTATTTTGATTCTCCCTTTACAATATTATCTTCAAGGCAGGGGATGTTAATGCAGAAAACTCTGCAGCAGAAGTTAAGGTGGTTAAGCTGGCAGCAAGTGATGAATCAGAAGATGTCTCCAGGGGTCGACCGTCCAAAAAGAACAGAAAAAAGGAGAAGGAGAAGGAAAAGGAAAGTGGAGAAAATGCTCCTATCATGTCTCGCAAGGAAAGGCGTCTCCTTGTTTTGCCACTAGGAGCATCTGCTTTTGCTATTCTTCTTCTGGTTGCACTTGGGAGCTTTTATGTGGTATGTCAAATATTTTTCTAAAATAATAGATACATTCTGTGCCTGTATTATGTTTTCATTTTAATTACTAAAGAATGGCTATGAACTGATTACTCAAGCCGTATCCCCATTATAAGGGGTCTTTAAGGACCTGAACCGTAAGCCAGATTGTTCAGAACTTTGATACTAGTTTTCAACCCTTTGTTATTCAGAAGGAAAAAATGTTAATTACAATATATGTCCAAGTTTTAATAGGTTGTTTTCTGTGGATGGTATAAATTAACTACAATGTTTGCATATATCCAATTCGTGAAACTGTAAGGAGAAAGCAAGAAAAATATTTTATTTCATCATTAAGCTAGAAATTAGGAACTTACTATTTTATGTCTAAAGTTTTTCAATAGCATCACAGCACCTTCCACTTTTCAAGATTACGATACTTGTATTACGTCAATACTCCAGAGAACATGAGGAAATGGCCCTTAATAATGTCAAATATAGGAAATAGATTCACTTAGTTGACCACAAAAAAAATGATCTAAAGGCTTTGTTGTTTAAGGAGTCCCAAGAATATCTGCCAGGAAGCATGTCCAAGATCACCTGACTTGTTGCATATTCAAAAAACACTGTACAACTCAACAGTGGGCTTGCAATTCCTAAAGCAGTTTAGTGCATAAAAATGAGTATTGGATCCTGGACTATGAGATTTTGGTTCATAATAAAGTCGAACTGTCGAAGTGGTCATGGCTAGTGAGTTTACCTCACTATGAATTTGTAGAGATATGCGTCAACAATGGTTGGACCATCCTCTATCTGTTCTATAATATGCAAAATTTATTATTGTTTTCTTTCTCTTTCTATTTTACCATTTCCCAGAGTCGCATGACATTTTCTGCTTTACTGGTTTTGTCAGCGAATTAGTTCAGTGAGGCATGCGTCTCTTTCCCCAGCTGTAACATCTTTCAGTATTTGTCTATTGAAACAAAAGACTAGGATTTCCTGTAAGCAATTAACCAACCAGTCTTCGTGAGCATTCATGCTTGTTTCTTATTTCCACGATATTTTTTGCTTCCATGCCAATAGCCCCCATGCAGGAAAGGTCGAGACAACATAGTCGAACTAGGAAGCTTGTAAATCAGAGAACAAGGATACTTGAATGAGAAGAATTAGGAAGCAAGTTCACAAGGCCTCCAGTACTTCACATTTGTGCTTAGAGGACTAGGCAAGGAGGCTGACCAAACATCCAAGTCTGGTACTAGTCCAGTGAGGCCCAGGTAGTTGTCGTTCTCATTTTCTTCCAACCTAGTTGCAATAAGCAATGCATCAGAAAATATGTTTTTCAGTTGGAACATAAGAAACTTGCACAAATAGTTGATACGCTGTAGTTTATTTTGAGTTTCAGTTTCTTATAGTCATACACTAGGCTATCACTTTAAATATCACTTTTTTTTCAAGTATCAGTCTTAATGATACACTGGACTATGTAGGATACCTGTATTGACAATTCTTTAATAGTGAGTTGAATATATATATATATATATATATATATATATATATATATATATATATATATATATATATATATATATATATATATATATAATAACATGTAGGAAAGTATATCTATCATTTGTGTTCTTGTTCTCTCAGAAACTTGCTGAAAAATGAAGGTGCATGCATGCTGTGAATAGGAGAATGTTGTGGATATGGGAGGGATGTGCTCCGATCTGGTTTGCTACTTTTTTGGTTTTATTTTGTATGTTGGATTATGTTTTGTGGTGACAAGTAATAGATGTTTGCGGTTTGGATGTTTAAGGGGTATGAAAACAACAGATGTGGGATATGTGTACTTTGTAGTTGGATTATGTTGTGGTTGGACAAGTGAAGAATACATGTGGTAGGATGTGTATTGGAAGTTTTTGTAATATGAACAATACAGTTTGTTAATATAAAATTTGGGTTTTATAGTAATTTGATGTTTGTAGCTTCTGGATTGATATATTATATATAATTCTTGATGGGATTTTGGCAAGCTTCTCTTAACGGTACTTTGGATAGCTTCTCTTGACGATTGTCAAACGTCAATTTTAATTCAAATCATGTTGCATAATAGCCTGTAAACAAATACTTTTATTGACGGCTAAAGACCGTCAACTAGGCCGGAGTCAAAAAAAATTTTTGCCTATGTTGACGGTTCCTAAAAAGAGCTATCTTGACGGCTAAAAACAGTCAAAAAAAAAACTACATAAAATGACGGCAAAAAATCGTCAAGAAAAGCCATGTCAGGGACCGTCAAGAAAAGGGGGGACTTTTCTTGACTACGACCTAGTTGACGGATCTGCAGCCGTCAAGATACCCATTTTTTGACGGGGAATCACCGTCAAGAAAAGCCCTTATTCTTGTAGTGATAGGATTTATTATCTTTTAATTTCAGATTTACATGTGTTAGAGGATGGATTGATGTTAGTTAGGATGGTTAGAATGAGTTTCATTTGGATACCCATGGTTAGATCTAAGTGGTTTAGTCTACATGTCATATTTTTAGCCTCAAGTTGTCATTTTAGTATCTCTTTATATAATAGACTGCTTTATATATATATAATAGGTATGTTAGATATATTTCATATATTTAGATGTGTGTGGATACGTTGTTAGTGGTATGCTTGTGTTAGAGGAGAGGGGAGTGTGGTTTGATGTGTGTCTTGATTGGTGTGGAGAGTGAGATGTGTTTCTTTTGTCCAAACAACCCAAATTCGTCATAATATTCATCCACATTTTTAGTAGCCATAGCAACTTAGAAATGTCATAACTTTTAGCTTAGATCTCCGATTAATCTTCTGTTTTTTTAAAAGAACCATATCGAAGTTAGCTTTCCAAATATATATATTAATAGGTCAAATGTATTCTAAAACTTTCTGTAAAACTGTTTGAGTGTCAGCTGTCCGAAAGACGAACGCATTTCGGTGTTTTCGCGATTCCGGGAGCTTCCGGACACGAAAATGCGATCCGTTTGATGTTTCGGAAAGCTAACACAAAAGGCTACGACATAATTTAATCCTAGAATTTAGTGAATGCCCAATTGGTACAGTATTAGTTTTAAGTAGAAGAGTGACTATACGACATAGGCATTTTGTGTAACCTATGAGCCTATGTAGTATGAATATTAAGTGAATGTAGGCATCATATGTTGTCGAGTATATGTATGATATAGTACACACACACACACACACACACACACACACACACACACACACATACACACACACACACACATATATATATATATATATATATATATATATATATATATATATATATATATATATATATATATATATATATTTGTTAGGTAATATTTGTTAGTATGAGTGTTAGTTAGATAGTAGAGGTTAGTATTTTGTTAGATATTTGATATGTTGTTAGATAGTTTGATGTTAGATATCTAGTATGTTAGACATTGATATGTTAGTAGGTTATGTTAGTTCTAGATATTGGTATGTTAGCAAGTTAGTCTCTATAGGTTATATGTTAGATATTAGTTAAGATGTTATGTTAGTATATTAGATAGTTAAGGGGTATCTTAGTATCTCATGATACTAAGGTAAATATGAATTGCCTTTACCTTCAAGGTAAATGATTAGCTTACCTTATGACAAAGGTTGATATGGTATCCTAGTGTTAGTGAGTTAGTGAGTTAAGAATGTGGTTTAGATTGTTGATATAGAGTTGTAGTTGGATAGTAGATAGGTAATAAGTTAGAAAAGTTAGATGGTATGATATGAGATAAGTTATGATATGAGTTAGATAGTAGGTAATAGATATATGTTAGTATCCTAGATAAGTTAGAGTGTGTGTTAATGTCTAGAATAGGATACCAAGTGGTATCTTGGTTAGAGTGCTAGTTAGAGTTTAGTAGAGTGGTATTTTAATGACACCAATATGGTATCTCAAAGTTACTATTTACCTTATGGTAATTAAATATTTACTTTATTAGCAAGTGAGATATCAAGATACTATGGTACGGTATCGAGATACTAAGATAGGGTTAGAATACCTTGATAGGGTATTAGGGGTTACGTAGAGTGAGGGTAAAGTAGGTTAAGGTGTTGGTTAGAGGCTAAGGTAATGGGTTTACCTTGGTAAGGTAATAGGATAAGAGTTAAGGTAATATCCTATATTTAAGATGAGATAACATGATTAAGATATGGTTAGAATTAGGATAGCTTGGTTGGTAATGGTTAGGAATAGGGTATATGACTTAGGGTTGACCCCGTTTGACCATGGTTGACTGTTTTGACTAAAAGTCAACCAAAAGTCAACTTTAGCCTAAAATTGGCCAAAACTTGACCAGAGTTGACCAGTTAACCAAAAGTCAATTATGAGTCAACCATTGACCTAGAGTAGACTATGAGTTGACCAGGGTTGACCTGAGTTGACCGGTTGACTAAAAGTCAACTGTAATCAACCCTTGACTTAGATTGACTTAGTTTGACTTAGATTGACTTAGTTTGACTTAGATTTACTTAGTTTGACTTGCTTTTACTTCCAAATCTTTATATTGATACAGTATTCCATATTTAGGTACTCGACGCACTGTATTGGACTCAGTTGACATTCTACCAGATCTCAAGCGAGTACATTTTCTGATAATATTTTTGTTTTATGATATCGTCTATGTTTCTTGTATTTAGTGTAGATATTCTTGTTCTCTTGACACATTATTCACACGGATTGGTATTTGTCTGGATCCCGTTATGAGATATTATTCCTTATATTATTTGGTATATCTTGTGCAAGTCTTTCTTGTTCCTTGTGCATTATATAGACACGATTCCTGCGAAGGCTAGCTACCTTCTCAGAGAATCACGTATTATGATGTGTCATGGTTGGATCTACTATACTAGTCGGAAACGGGGAGTATTAGTGTAGATGTGTGGTCATTACCCTTCTTGCGCAAGTATTGTAGACCTTGTGCATGTATTGTAGATCTTGTGAGTGTTAATCAAACACTCCACGTATGATTAACCAGGCCAGTAGACCTTGTGCAAGTTCCCAAGCCGGCCACATGTCGTAGCTAGTATTCACTCACGTAGATGGTATGATTCTCGACTCTTGTACATGATATGATCGATTTTCTTGCCATTGCTCTAGCTATAGTTTACAGCTTTAACCTTGCCATGCTACTTTCATGTACTTTCCACTTTATCTTGTATATTCTCTCTATTTACTGCTACATTTTCAATATTGTCTAACTAGAACTGTTATTTGAGATTTGTGCTCGTTCCATCTTGACTGGATATGTTGACAAAATTTTACAGATTATGGCGAGGACGAGTGTCCTACCTACTACGGTCCTCATGACGTAGTTGGCCTAGACTTGGAGACCCTAGTTCAGCAAGGGTTAGCTCCAGCCGATGGGGCTTTAGAGTAGCTTAGCTGATTTTTGGTACTTGACTTTGTCTCCAGATTACATTTTGGCTTGTTATCATTTTAGTATTTGTATTAGAGATTGTTGACTCTAGACTTGTATTATTTCTGTGTCGGATATTCTGGTTGATAATTTCATATCTTGTTGTCTTTATCTTTCGGTATCATCTATCTTTCTTAGAGTTTGTGATTGAATATATTATATTGTAACGCCCCAGTCCCGAAATATTTAGGACTAAGTACGTAGTCATGCCAGCTGTATACATACGAAGCATACTCCAATATATGAAAACTTTGTATGTACACATAAGCTGTAAAATACAGTAACCATAAAACTAATCTCATCCACAAATAAATATATCATAAGATCAATTCATAAATGTCATTGTACAAAATGTTGGGCGGAGACAAATCCACTACCAACTAAAAAGAGAGATACATAGGAATGAAGAAAATTTGTTGAACGATGCGAAGACGATCTCAGTGCAATCATCCTCGAAGAAAGAGTAGGTCATGGCCTTGACTAGAGCACCTGCGAAACATCACAAAAGCACACACCTGGAGAGATCACCAGGTCCTCAGAGGGACGTAACAAGACACATAATATCATGCCATAAACTGAATATAGTTAGCTCAACAGAAAATTGCATAAGTCTAAACAGATGAAGTTCCTTCACCATTCTATGTAAAAATGTACTTTGAAGACAACGTTCCACACAGGGGCCTTCCGAAGCTAGAAACACGGCGCGTTAATGTTTCAACCGAGGCACTAGTGGCATCTAGATAAAAGTAACAAATAAATGCACGGCACACTAGCTCTCGGGTGAGTCACTAACGGCAGCTAGAGAAAAGTAAATGCACGACCCACTAGCACTCGACTGAGTCACTAAGGGCATCTAGAGGAAAGTAAACGAGTGAAAACCCCGACGCCTAATAGCTGTCTTCTCCCTTCCCATGCACTACACGTGCTATATCCACATCACGATATTCCTAATAACCGCTAAGTCTTATAGACATCCGTAACTATTAACAGTTATATCCTAACGCACGGCCTGTACGCACCGATGATCAGTCAGCATGCAAGTCCGCATCTATATGCGACTCACGACTTCGTGGCGCACACGTGTCGAGGCCAATGAATGCGGCACATACAAAGGGTGGTCCCTTAACTCTAAGTCAAATGCATAAAGAAAACTAAAGTATAGCAATTTGCATCTACATACAGTTTTGAAAGAACAATTTTTATATTTTCTAAAAATAAATAATAAGTAAAAACATGCATGATATTGAGCAAGTAAATAAACAGTAAAGGCAAGGTGTCTTGCCTGGTGTGTCGCATGATGTGGTGCAATGTTTTGTCATGTTCTGATTGCCCAATTGCCATAGTCGGTGTGCAGAGGTCCAAAGTCGCAAAAAAATAGGAAAGATGATCAGTCACGATCAAGATTGACAGACAATGAAAATTTGCGAAAAAAAGTATATATATTATTGTAAAAAAATTATTTATAATATTTAAAAGTAGATTTCGTTAGTCTAGATATAACTAGGAAATTGTTTTATTTTCTTTTTTTAACTGGAAACTCCAAGTTATTCAACATAAAACTCTTTAGATATAAGAACTAAAATAATAATAAAAAATATAATAAAAAAATAAATATAACATGGAAAAATTACTTAGGGTTTTAAAAATATATTTTTATCTAAACATATATTAGCCCTAAATATTTTAAATAAATTATTTGGAAATCTAGAAATATTTAAAACTATGTTTTCTCAAGATACTGAAAATCTAGAAATATTTTTAGACAAAATCTACCTTTGGTCAACCATATATTCTTAGGTCAAAAGCATCATTGAAAATATCTAAAAATATATTTGTTAAGTAAAAACCATATTTAAAATATGTTAGAAATAATATAGGTATAAAAATAATAACCTTTTTATTATTTATTTTTTATTTTTTTTACTCCTACTTTCAAAACTTATAGTATATTAATTAAATAAATACTGAAATAACCGTATTATACTTATATTTACTAAAACATATTTACGTACTACACATATATGGGCCCAAAATAAAAATATAAATATAAAAAGAATCCAAGGCCTGGCCTACTGGCCCTCCCCTATGGGCTTAGCCCAAAAGTCTAAATAATAAAATGAAACAAAAAAACTTTAAACTCTGTTCTCTTTTAAGGAAAGAGAAGTGAAGAGAGAGAGATAAGGGAGAGCTGGAGAAGGGTCCTTACCAGAGTGGAGCGACGAGGGGTTCCGACATCGGGCGGTGCGCACGCGCTCGCGGTGTCGCCGGACTCGCCGGTGAAGGGAGCTGCGCGGCGGAGCTGCCGGAGAGGGTCGGCCCGGCGTCACCACCGAGGTGCTGGGGTCGTGGACCCGTGATCGACGACGGGGATTTGTGGCTCCGGAGTTGCTGCGGCGAGAGGGTGAGCGCACCAGTGGAGGAGGGTTCCTGGTGAGGGATTGGTGGGGAGGTCGGCTGGACGGCGTAGCCTCCAGTGCTGGCGTCGAGGCGACAAGGTCGATCGTCGGCATGGATGTGTGACGCTCGCTCGGGAAGTGCGGCAGATCCCATACGGCGTGGCGAGGCGGCACCAGATCCGCGGCGTGGGGCAGAGCACAGGGGTCGCTGGTCACGGTCGGGAGTACCGGTGTCGCCTGATGATGGGGTTGCGGTCACGTGGTCGACGGAGGAAGGCACGTGTTTACGGGAAGACACGGAGGCGGCGCACCTCGGCGGACTCGTGGTCGGGGCGATCGCCTAGGGCGCGGAGGGCGGTAGCTGACGCTGCCGTCGTTGGCAGATCCAGTGGAGGCGGCGGCCAGATCGGCGCTTGCACGATGAGTCTGGTGGTCGGGTGTTTGCTTGTTTGCTTCTTCTTCTTTTCTATGGGGTGATGGTGGCTGTGGTCGCAACGACGTTGGTCGGGTGTTGCCGCGGCGGTGGTTCTCGTAGTGATAGGGTGGTGATGGTAGCAGGTGTGGGCGGAGTAGGTGGTCGGAAGGGTATTATTGTCTGTGATTGTGGTGGTGATGACTGGGGGACGACGACGTTTTGGAAGAGGGGAGATGGACGGGTGGCTGGGATGACGAGGGCGGAGACGGGCCTGCCACGGTGGTGGTGGTGGTGGTAAAGGTGGTGGTCGAAGATAGTTGCTGCGGTGTCGGCCGAGGGGGAAGGGAGGCTAGGGGCCAGGGCTGTTGGCATTCGGAAGGCAGGGCGTGGTGAAGGTGGCGGTGACAATGTAGGCGTGGCGGTCCGACGATGGTGGCGGAGTTGGCTGGAGGCACCTGTAGACAAGGTTTAGATTAGGTTTTGTTGTCGGGTTGATTGTGTCGGGTTGTATCCGACACAGGGATGGGGACGATGTGATGTGTCCGGGTGTGTCGGACATGATGACTGGAATAGGAGCACGGACACGATACACAACACATTTGTGGAGAAACTTGTGGAAGAATTGAGGAGAAAAAATAATATGGAGGCTCCCCTATTTATAGGGTTGAGGAATTCTTGATAGATAAAGATTATGATTAATTTAAAACCCCCGTAGATAAATTATAATTTATTTTAAATCAATTTAATACCAATCAAACCAAATCCGATCTAATCTGAATCTATATATAGATATATCATATCTATAAATCAAATATATTCAATAAATCAAATCTTAATTTAGACTATCCTAACTAATTAAACATTTAATGAAATTTTTAAAATAATAATAAATAATAATTTCGAAAATCATAATATATATTTTTAAATATTGATAGAAATTACTTGGAATTACTCTTTGTATAATAAATAATTAAAATTTCTACAATTATGAATAATACTTCAAAAATGCCTTTGTAGGAAAATTAAGGTAGATAATAAAAAAATAAATTTTGAAAATTTAAATTATCTACAAGAATCAAATTTCGTGTACTTCGCATGCAACTAGTACAAAATATCTATGTATATATTATTTTTGAAATTGGTATAATTAAATAAAAATTGCCACTAGTGCGACGAAAATTTCTATTTCAAACAAATAAAATATTTACTATACTAATATTGAAATAAACTGTATGTTTTCTAAAATCCATAAATAAAGCATTTTTAAAATATGTACCTCGCACATATTCGCACTCGACGAGCAAACATGAAAAATGCAAATTCGTACGCGACGTTTAAATTCGAAAACAAATTCAATACAAAAATAAAATTTTAAAATCATAGTGAAAATTTAGGGGTTTTACATATATTGTCATTGCTTGTCCTCCATTCGGAGTTGACCGTTCTCGATAGGTTTTGATATTATAACTGTTGCTAGATAGTAGACCTAGACAGCGTTCTATGCCATTTCTGTGGCATAGGCTGGGACGTTGTCACGCACTCGTACCCTTACTCCGGGTGCGGGTCGTGACACACGGAGGGTGCTCCAGTGGCACAACATCTGAACGAGGTTCAGGGTATCATCAATCAGCTGTCTGCGATGAAGATGGTGATTGATGATGAGCTTCAGTTCCTACTGCTCTTGAGTTCTCCGTCGGAAAGCTGGGAGACGTTGGTGGTGTCGGTGAGCAACTCCGCGCTTGATGGAGTTGTCACGATAGAGACAGTCAAAAGTATCTTGTTGAATGAGGAGGTCCGGCGCAAGCAAGTGGAATCGTCGCAGGAGTCCGCTCTGGTGACTTCCTACGGGAAGGGAAGACCCAATTCACATACGAGGACAGAGGGGAGTTCTCGGAATCTTGCGATTGTGGACCGCAAGGAGGGCTGCTATCACTGTGGCGAAAGGGATCATATCAAGAGGAACTGCATGAAGCTCAAAGCTGAGAAGGAAAAAGACAAGGATGATCAGGAGGATCTCACAGCAATGGAAAATATCATCATCACAGCAACCAACGCAGAGGAACCTTGTGGCATGTGTCATGACGGCGACTGGGTCATGGACACGGGGGCGTAGTATCACGCCACTCCACATAGGAGGATCTTCACGTCATACCGCGGCGGTAGGTTTGGACGTGTGAAGATGGGCGACAAGGGGACAGCTGTAGTTGTAGGCATCGGTAATGTGCACTTGACAACAGAGCTCGGTGAGAACCTCGTTCTCAAGGGTGTGCGACATGTACCGAGTTTGTGCTACAACTTGGTTTCGGTAGGAAGGCTGGCAGATGATCGCTGTCGTAGTCTGTTTGGGGACAAAGATTGGATGCTTGCGAAGGGTTTTCAACAGCTGGCTCGGGGAGATTTGTGTTGTGGCATGTACAAGCTCAAGCCGCTGAGCTGTACAGGTAGGCCACAGACACTGGATGGAGGCTCGAGGGGTGCTCGATAGGAGGTGGATCGTCGAGAACTTGCTGAGGAGGGGCTTTTAGGTGCTTTGAGGGATACAGAAGATTCGGTTCGTCGAGACAAAGTGATGGATGGTGGTGAGTCAAAGATTGAGAGTCAGTCTGTCGGTCCCATGACAGTTGGTCGGTCTCTAGGTGGGGGTTGCTCTACGGATCTGGTTTTGGCGACGGGTGGTTTGCCAAAGCTTCACGGAGCGACATCGGTTTCAGCAGTTCGAAGCCATGAAGGAGATTAAGGTTTGTAGCAAACTCAATGTGAGGCGGGAGCATCATCATTCACACAGTTCAGGGGGAGCTGTGGGTCATCGACGGCATGCACAGTGCGTGATGTTCTGCTCGAGGATGCATGTGTATGGGGGAGCTTCAAGTTCAGACACGAAGGTGGACAGATTCAGGAGTTCGAATCTCAGGAGGACCGCACCGTCTGCTTGGTTGGGCCATCCAAGGATGAAGAAGCTCGTCGAAACGTTAACACTTTTCGGTGGAAGACAGAAGTCGGGGATAGGCAGCCGAGACTTGCGGTGAGGCTGATCATCAGGAACTTCGATCTTGATCGTGTTATTGATATCGACAGGATCCCAGTAGTGCAAGAGGTGCTACGCATGGCAGCTAGCGTCGACGTGACGGTCGAGGAGCTGGAGACGAAGGAAGATACAAAGCAGCTCGGGGGATCGAAGAACAGTGGCATGGGGGAGCAGGAACTTTGTCGCATGACGATAGGCATGGAGTCCAGTTGAGGAGCCATGGGGTCAAAACCCTCTCATCAGATTGGAGGGGAATATTGTTGGAGTCCAGTCTGGATTTGGTAATAACATATTTATGAAGTCCAAATCTGATTAAATATTTGATTTAATTTGATTTGAATGTCCATAATTAGTGCTGGGCTATTTTAGATATAATAGAATTATTATTTGATGGTTTCCTATTCAAAAGATCCTATTATAATCTAAAATAGGATGTTGATGAGCTATTTTAGGTGTAGTAGGATTCTTATTTGAGGGCTTCCTATTTAAGAAATCATATTATGACCTAAAATAGGTTTTTCTCATCCTATATATATAGGGTAAGGGTGGAGGCACAAAGCACAGCACAAAAGTGGAGATTCGAGGTGCTCGTCCACAGGAAATCTAAGAGAAAGTTTCGCACTTTGTTCTTAGGATTTCGCCATCCAAGACAGAAGGAAGAAGAGATCTAATCGAGGGGTCATCAACTTCGGTTAGGGAGATTGCTATGTGTTGGTGAGCGATTTCAATTGTAATCTCTTTTTTTTCTTCTTGAGTGTGGTGAGGGGGTTGAACCTATTAGGGCAAAGGGTTCAACATTAGTTTTTGTCAATCTTGTAATTTCATCTGAGGTATAGAGATTGGGATTTGTCCAGGTGACATAGTCATCGCCATATACTTGTCTTTATCTGTGCTTTGTGTCCGTTAGACGGAGGTTGGTTATTTCAGGTGGGTTGGCCTAAGTTTCCGCTGCGGCAACGTCTCAGACACGGTATCGGAGCGCAAGAGGACGTATCTGATTCCCAACAAGATACACACGTAAGACTTGATCAAGTGCATACTGGGGGAACACATGAAGTATGTAATGATGCATGCTCTTTCTTCCTTCAATATGAATGAATCTATTCTGCACTTTGACATCCATCTAATTAAGCATCTGCTGGTCGTAACTTGATGATGCAAGTGCTAATTAAGAATCAAGATGTGATTGCAGTTAACGGGTTGAGCAAATTAATCACCTGTTAGAAAGGGGGTTACTTGAGTGGCTGGCCTCAGTCCCTTTGCACGAAAACAAATTAAAGTTGCACCCATCTCTCTATATTTCCCTTTTAGGATTTGACTGACATAATCGAACCAAACTGGTTCTTATATTGTAGTCAATAGCTTCCTCTCTCAAAACAATACTTCTTCATTTTTAGGTACATACTTCTTGCTCACCTTCAAAACAATATTTCATCTGAGCTATGTATGCACTATTGATGTTTGTTATTTGGTGTGTATGCATCACCATTAAGAGACTCATTGAGTAATATATGAGCCACCTAACATCAGTAGCTGTGTTGCGCGGATGCGACAAGGTACAGATAAACGACGACATGGTCCGAGGGAATGATTCTGGTGCATGCGTCCTAATGTAGTTTGGGGGTGCCTGTACATGCGATGATGGCGTGACCGTACAGCACAATGCGACAGAGACACAACATAGGATCTATCATGGTTCTGCTAGCTTGTTCTAACATAAATTCTACCATGACCGTTTTTGACATTTTAAGGGCCTGTACTAATACTAAAGAAGGAACTTTTTTTTAACTATTCTAAAAAATGGTCTTTTTTTGACGCTCTAAGGGCCATTAACTGCAGTTTATAAAAATTACGGAGGCTTAAATCTAAAATAGAAAATTTTTGGGATCTTTCGGTATTTGGGGTCCTGTGCGATCGCACAGCTTGCACATGCATAGAAACGGACACGAATTCTACCACTCATAACTACTGCAACCGACTACACTTGCAAACTATCTGAGATAATTTTAGGCTCTACAGTGTTGCATTGGTGTCTGAGCAACATAGGTCTTCATGTATGTGCCACTAATCTATCCATGCAATTATGTTTTTTATTTTCATTTTTTGTCACAAGTGGAGGACAAAAAAGGAAAAGTACCTAATTTAAAAGGTTCCCGCTGCATTCATCTCTTTGGTGCCATCACATACACCTTTCATCTTCATCCTCACCTGCACTCTCTCCCACTCTCTCTCCAAAATGTCAAGCCCAAGGAAAAAAGCAAAGTTAGCTGATCGGTATGATTACGACCAACTCCGCACAAGGTCTTCTCTCTTCCCTTCTCTTGTCTTCTCTTCTCTTCTCTCCATTTTCTTTTTCGATGATTCTTTTATACTATTCTTTTATTCTTGAAATAGAATCAAACCCAGTTATTCCATATTGGTTATTTGTTTGACAGAGCATAGATAGATATAGACATCATTTGGGTTTTATGACCATTCGTTAGTAATTTGCAGCTGCTGCTACGGTTTCTTGATTCAAATGTGAAGCTCCTTCTGTTTCTTGAATTCACATATGGTCATTTTGGTGTCACAGAAAACTCCGGTTCTGTACTGGTTTCTTGAAATAGGAATCATAACCCAGAACTTGACTTTGACAAATTTTCAGGAGTATTAGGATTCTACTAGCTATCTATTGATTAGGTTTATTTTACTATATATGGAATAAACTTAGGATTCTACTAGCTAGCTATCGATTAGGCTTCTTTTACTGGATATGGAATAAACTTAGGTGAATGATCAAAATTAGCTTATATTACTTATTTTGTCGACTATAGTGAAATGTGTGTGCTTGTTTGTTTCTTGAAATAGAACCAAACCCAGAAGTTAATTCTAAAAAATTGGATCCACAGAAGCTTCCTTTACTAGATATGGAATAAACTTGGGTGAATGATAGAGATTAGGCTTTTATTAGTTATTATATTGATTATAGTGAAATTTGTTAGTCCCTTGACGAACAATCGATGGAAAAACACGAATTCAGAAACAATTGTAAAGACAATGTTTCCGGCAACAACACCCTAAAGAAGGTGATGTTGTATTACGAGAATCTAAAAAGATTATTTCGTAATATTTCTCGAAGGCAACCGAACCGTGTAACTTCTAAAGAGAAGCGACGGTATTCTCGAAGGCAACAAGAGATGATCAACAACAGTTGAGTCTCAGATTCTCGAAGGCAACAGAAAGAGGGAGGAAGAAGAAGAACGGATCTCGCTGGGGTGTAGAACACCGGCGCTCAAAGCTATACCCGCAGTACGGATAAGCTCCCAGGAACCAGCAAGTTCAGGAGAACTTCTGGAACGCTCGTAAGTCAATATTTGAGACTTGAATGGGCTTCCTGGACTTTACAGACTCCCTTTTCTCTCTTCTTGGTGCATCTTTCAAAGGAGGCCAAGGGGCTCTATTTATAGAGTGGAGTTGAGACTCCACCTCTTCTCCTATCCGATGTGGGACTAAAATACCAATACTCAAAAATAGAGTTTGATATTTTAGATCATCCCACAATCAGCATAGAAGTGTGCTAGTCCACGCCTACCCCCCGAACACTCCCGTGCATGCACGAGACATCCTGGAGTCCGTGTCCGAGTCCGAGTCCGAGTCCGCACAACAAAAATTAACTTTCATCCTTGTTGGATTTAATCCTTTTTCCTTCTAGAGAAATACTTCCACATGGCACAAACTTGTGCCCCACTACACCTCATGTGCACACCTCAACACAAGCAATGCATTATATTGAGATACTCACCATTTGGTGTAGCCGATGTGGGACTATCTTTTCTAGTCCAAAGGCAAAAACACCAACAATCCCCCACATATCTCAATATATGGGTTGAGCGTTCCCCACAGTGATTGTCCATCATGCATTAGGAGAGATGTCGCTACGACTTGAATCTTCCCGCATAGGTTAAATAACAGCATGATACAAGAATGGACTAAGCCTTGAATTCTGCACCATAACTGCAATTCTTCCTACTCACATAATGACATCAACTGTGCTTCTGGCTGCACATTGAAGGCCTTGTGCCAGCCTGGTTTCAGTGTATAATTTTGGGCGTCTACAAGCTTACCCTCAAGAGACGGCCTGATATCTCTTTCCATACACTATAGGTGAGTTCTTTATAAAGAGTCATTGGCATGAAGCATTGTGCTTCTTTGCGGTGCTACGCCGCTATGACATGGCTGACAAAGCCGAGGCTTTACCCCACCTGGGTACCTCATCGTAGTGTCATACTACTGTAGCATGAGGTCACAAGCCCCTTTGTAGTGCCAAACTACCCAGCATGAAGCCTTGCGCTTCCGTGCGGTGTTACGCCGCTATGACATGGCTTGCGAAGCCGAGGCTTTACCCTACCTGGTACCTCTTCGTGGTGTCATGCCACTGTAACATGAGGACATCGTCCTCTTTGTAGTGCTGTCTACCTCTCTTTATTACGATTATCATACAGCATTAGGCTACCTGCCTATTTGCGGTGCTACTCCGCTGTGACTTAGCTTGCAAAGCCGAGGCATTATCCCTACCTGGGAACCTCATGGTGGAGTCACCCCACTGTAGTATGGAGTTTCACTCCTTGTAGTGCTGCTCTACCGTGCTTCCTGTAAAGCACACCAGGCATTCACTCTGCCTGAGAACTCATTAAGGCGTTTAAGCCAACCTTCCCACAGGATCAATTTTCTGCAGAAAATACATAGTAGACAACAGTGGTTATGGGTCCGTAACCCTTCCATGTTCCGCAGAACAAGTACCCACTGTTAACTGATATTATTCTAGTCAATGATCCTCCTTTGAACCAAAAATTAAATGTCTAGTAGATTTCTCTTTGAACCAATAACATAAAATTTTATGGTAGGATTACAATGACACAATATCAGAAAGTCTTCAAGCCCATCTTCCTTGCTGTGTCCTCGACCAGCTGACGCTTGAGACCCTTCGTGAACGGATCCGCCAGGTTTTCCTGACTCCGAACATCGATCACTGCAATGACGCCCCTTTTGATGAGATCGTTCACTGCTCTGTGCTTCAACCGCACAGTCCTCTTCTTCCCGTTGAAGAGTTCATTTGATGCCACCGCTGCTGCCGCCTGGTTGTCACAGTATATCGGAATCGCCGGTATCTGAGCCCCAACCATTGGAAGGTCATACATGAGCTCCCGAAGCCACTCTGCTTCATCAGCAGCAGCGTCTAATGCAAAGAATTCAGATTCCATGGAGGAGCGAGATAACATAGTCTGCTTTTTCGACTTCCACGATATAGCAGCTCCATCCATGGCGAACATATATCCACCTGTGGAATATTCGCTCTCCACCTCTGAACACCAGCTAGCATCACTGAAGCCTTCCACTACTGACGGATCTCCGCTGTAGTATAGTGCATATGTCTGAGTTTTCTTGAGATATCTCATAACACGCTTCACAGCTTTCCAATGCTTTACGCCTGGATTGCTCGTAAATCGACTCAGCATTCCCACTGCAAAGGCTATGTCAGGCCTTGTGGCAGTAGTAGCGTACATCAAACTTCCGATGACGCTAGCGTATTCCAACTGCCTGACGCTCTCCTTCGAATTTGGCTCCAGTTTCAGATCACTCATGTACGGTGTATCAATATCTTGATACCCGTAGCGAGTGAGCATCTTCTCAATGTAATGAGACTGTGACAGCGCTATTCCAGTGCCTGTTCGGATGATCTTGAGCCCCAAGATTACGTCGGCATCCCCCAAGTCCTTCATACTGAACTTGGTCGAGAGGAATTTCTTTGTCTCTGTGACGCAGCTTAAATCCATACCTAGGATTAGCATGTCGTCCACGTATAGATGTTGAGACTTGAAGTAATTTTATTGAATGGAGCAACAACATATATATATAGGAGAGGCTAGCCTCCTCTCCTATCATTCTAGCCAATGTGGGACTAAAGCCCAATAACACTATATATATATATATCAACACTCCCCCTCAAGATGGGCGAAAGATATTCACTAAGCCCATCTTGTCACATCCTCTCATCATGTTGATAGAACTAAGCCCCTTTGTCAGTCCGTCTGCTACCTGATCTTTGGTTGGAACATAGCCCAGCTCTAGTTCTCCTTTATCCAGTTTCTCTTTGATGAAGAATCTGTCAATCTCAATATGTTTGGTCCTGTCATGCTGCACTGGATTGTTGGCAATATTAATAGCTGACTGGTTGTCACACCATAGCTTCATCTTTGTTCCCTGGTCCAGCTTTAGCTCCGTCAGCATATTCTTCAACCACAATAGTTCTGTGACTCCCAAGGCCATCGCTCTATACTCTGCTTCAGCTGTTGATCTGGCCACTACTGACTGCTTCTTACTCCTCCAAGAGACCAAGTTGCCTCCTACAAATATGCAGTATCCCGATGTGGATCTCCTGTCGTCAGCACAGCTAGCCCAGTCAGAATCACAATAGCCCTCAATGCCTACATGATTATTTCTTCTAAAGATCAGTCCCTTCCCGGGGGCTCCCTTCAAGTACCTCAGAATCTGGTACACTGCGTCCATGTGACCCTTCCGGGGGTCATGCATGTAGCGGCTTACTACACTTACCGCAAAGCTGATATCAGGTCGAGTGTGGCTTAAGTAGATTAACTTGCCCACCAATCTCTGATATCTATCCCGGTCAACTGGTTCTCCAGCTTCAGCATCCAGTTTAAACTTCTGGTCTATCGGTGTCGTAGCTGGTTTACATCCCATCATCCCTGTTTCCATAAGCAGGTCCAGTGCGTACTTCCTTTGAGAAAGAACGATTCCCTCATTATCTCGAGCAATCTCAATCCCAAGGAAGTATCGAAGGGGGCCAAGATCTTTCACCTCGAACTCCTTGCCAAGTTTTACTTTAAGTTGGGCGATCTCCTGCTCATCATTGCCTGTGATAATCATATCATCTACATATACTGCAAGCATGGTGATATGGCCTCCACTCCGTCTGAAGAAGACAGTGTGATCAGCATTGATCTGCTGATATCCCATCCCTATCATTGCTCTCCTGAACCTGTCAAACCATGCCCGAGGAGACTGCTTCAGTCCATAGAGAGACTTCTTCAGTCTGCAGACCTTGCCTTCTGTCTGTTTTGTGCCGAATCCTGGTGGTATCTCCATGTACACCTCCTCTACTAGATCTCCATGAAGAAATGCATTCTTCACATCCAGTTGGTGTAGCTTCCACCCTCCATTGGCTGCCAGGGAGATCAAGGTCCTGACAGTGCTCATCTTCGCCACTGGTGCAAAGGTCTCGTCATAGTCGATACCGTACGTCTGACTGTATCCTTTTGCCACCAGTCGAGCTTTATAGCGCTCAACCTGTCCATCTGGGTTCTGTTTCACAGTAAAAACCCATTTACATCCAACTGCTCTTTTTCCTTCTGGCAGTCTCACCAGCTCCCAAGTGTGGTTCTTCTCAAGAGCTCCCAACTCCTCGTGCATTGCCGCTTTCCACTTTGGATCGTTCTTGGCAACCTGCCAATTGTTAGGTACAGTAATACTATCCAAAGATGCTATAAATGCTCCATGAGAAGAAGATATATGATCATAAGAAACAAACTTAGCAAGATCCCAACCATATCTGTCCGGAGGATTTCCCGCATTACTGCGAGTAGTCCTTCGTGTAGGTAGTGGTATGGGAGGAACGATATCACCTGAGGAGGGTGGTGGTGTAGATGAGGAGGATGGTGGTGTAGATGAGGAGGATGGTGGTATAGGTGTCTCAGGAGTTGGGACAGGCGCAGGCAAGGGACTTGGCACTGACACTGTAGGTACTGGTCCTGTAGTCTGCTTGTTGTTTCTCCTGTTGTAGGTCAGTAACTCCCCCTGAGCCGTAGGTGTAACACTTCTCGTCTCCTCCCTCTGTTCCGCTTCACCTTCATGTTCCTCCTCAACCGTGTCTCTATGCCAAACTTCTAAATCGGTTACCACCAGGTTCTCCAAGTTCTCTATCTCCCCCTCTCGCCTTATACTTGTAGTATGAGGCGTGTTATACGAAGTTCCATCCTGGCGGTAATATGGCTCATGCTCCCGGAAGTGGACGTCCATACTAACAAATTTCTTCTTCTCTACTGGACTCCAGCATACATACCCCTTCTGAGTTGCTGAGTAGCCCACGAAGATGCACTTGACTGCTCTAGGGTCAAGTTTTCCAACGAATGGTCTGTTGTCCTTCACAAAACACACACATCCAAACACCTTTAGTGGAAGTATTCCACTATTATTACCTTGTAATACTTCACATGGAGACTTCCATCCCAGGACTTTTGAAGGCATCCTGTTTATAAGTTGAGCTGCTGTCAACACCGCATATCCCCATAGGTGTTGTGGGACATTCATGTCGATCATCATACTTCTTGCGGTCTCCAGAAGATGTCGGTTCTTCCTTTCTGCTACTCCATTTTGTGCTGGTGTATATGCACAAGAGGTCTGATGCTGTATTCCATGTGCTGACAAGTACTCTGCAAGTGTCCTATTGGTATACTCCGTCCCATTGTCAGATCTCAGTATCTTCACCACTGCATTATACTGAGTCTGGACATATTTATGAAAGTCCCGAAAACAAGCAAATACATCACTTTTGTTCTTTATCAAATACAGCCAGGTGACACGAGATGCACAATCGATAAACGAAACAAAATACTTATACCCATTCATAGTGTTAGTAGCACATGGGCCCCAAACATCAGAATGAACTACCTCAAAGACTGAAGAACTCTTATGACCATTTCCAACATATGAACTCCTAGTAAGTTTTTCTAACTCACATGCATCACATACTAATTTCCTTTTATTTGATTTTGCATACATATCTGGATACAACTTATTTAGAGTATCAAAGGAAGAATGCCCCATCCTCCTATGATGAAGTATCAAAGTGTCTTCAGTCTTCTGCTGCAGCTCCTCCATTCCAGCCTTCTCTGCCATAGACACCAATGCTGAGTCCAGTCCGTCTTGATCTAGGTACCACAGTCCATCATGCCAAGTGCCAGTCCCAAGTCTTCGTCCCGTCCCTTTCTCCTGGAAGATCACCTTAGGAATATCAAAAGAAACAATGCATTTTAGTTGGAGAATTATAGAACTAATAGACAAGAGACTGACTGGGAAGGATGGAGCATGCAAAACATTGGATAACCTTACTGAACCCGTACAATTAACAGTACCCTTACCGACCACTGGTTGGAAAGTACCATCCGCAGTCTGAATGGTGTCTGTCGATGCTAGGTGAGTGTACGAGGAAAACTTACTAGCATTTCCGGTCACATGCCGAGATGCTCCTGAGTCGATAATCCAGTCTGACATTTTAAGGGAAGACATAGATGCAAGAGCGTGAGACTCGTCAGTACCTTCTGATGGATGGGCATACATAGCGGCGTTGAAGAATGGAGTGGATGCCTCCTCTGCTACGCTCCTCCTGTCTCCTTCGATTGACGCTTTTTGCTTTCTCTCCAGCAGATCCAGTAGCGCCTGATCCTCCTCAGTAAAGGCGCCGCCAGCTCCTCCATTCCCATCTGCCACCAGCAGGTTTGCCCGATAGCCTCCTCGACCGCCTCGTCGGCCTCCTCGACCACGTCCACGTCCAGCATATCCTCGTCCACGTCCACCACCTGAGTCTCCCTCCTTAGGTGGTTTGGTACAAGCATATCGATGGTGGCCCATCTCCCCACAGTTGTAGCACTGCCGATTCTGTTGCCAGAGCTCTCCCTTGGATCCTGTATCCCCCGAACCGGTAGCTGCTAGTGCTGACTTCACTTCGGGTAAAGCACCTGTCGATGATGCGCCTGTCCCTGTCTGTAATCTGATCCGCGTCTCCTCCTGAATCATGGCTGAGATAGCCTCCTCGAGACTAGGGATCGCTGGCTGGGCGAGGAGTAAGGCTGTTCTCTGTGTGAATGCTGCAGTTAGTCCCTTAAGGAATTTCATCGTCCTCTCCTGCAGACACACCTGTCTCTCCTTGCACTTTGGGTCCCCGCAGCTTGCCCGTTTGGAATGGTGATCATAATCCAGCCAGAGGCGTTCCAACTCCGTAGCGTACTCCTGCACCGTCTTCTCGCCTTGTACGGTGTCGTCGATCTCCCCTTTTATCTGGAAGATCCGTAGATTGTTACCTATGCCATCATAGGTTCTTCTCAATTTCTCCTATACGTCTTTCACCATCTCAATGCCATCTACTGTGGAAGCAATAGACTGGACTAAGGAGTTGAGAAGCCAGATATAAATCACCATATGAGTGGATTTCCACTCGTCGCGTCCTGTCGAGCCCTCTTCCGGCTCTGTCTTCTCGCCTGTCAAGAATCCCTCCAGGTTCTTACCTGCAAGGGTTCTTCTCACCCGCCGTGACCAACTCAAATAGGTGGCTGGTCCATCCAACTTCAGATCGATGGAGGGTAGTTCTAACTTTGGCGGTGCTCGTGTCGTGCTTTCACCAGCCGACACCTTTATCAACTTCAGCAATGTCGCCACATCGTCAGCATCCAGCTTCTTGAGAATCTCCTCCATCGATGCTTCTTCTCGATCACTTCACACTTGCTCCACGACTCACGCTCGTCCTTGCCGTCCTCTCCTAAATCCGAATATGTCTGATTTCATCGGATCTAGGGATTATAGGCATCTCCTTGAGATTGATCTCAAGAACGAGCGTGAATCTTGTACCCGCAATAGCGGTACAATGAATCCTGCAGCCGTAAAAATGGTACAGAAACGAGCGTGAATCTTGTACCCGCAATAGCGGTACAATGAATCCTGCAGCCGTAAAAACGGCAGCAGCAGCAGCAGTTGCAGCCGCAACAGCGGCACAGCAACGGCAGCAGCGCGGCAGCGGCGGCGGCGGCGCGGCAGCTGCAGCAGCAGCGGGGCGGCGCTGCGGCGGCGGCGGCGCGGCAGCAGCTGCAGCGGCAGCGGGCGGCAGCAGCTGCAGCGGCAGCGGGCGGCAGCGGCGGCGTAGAAGGGGGATTAGGGTTAGGGTTTGTGTGGAGGAGGATTGGAGGAGGGGTCTCTAACGGTATGCTAAGCAATTTTAGGCTTTGATACCATGTTGAGACTTGAAGTAATTTTATTGAATGGAGCAACAACATATATATATAGGAGAGGCTAGCCTCCTCTCCTATCATTCTAGCCAATGTGGGACTAAAGCCCAATAACACTATATATATATATATCAACAATAGACAAACGATTACTCCTCTTCCGTCAGCAAACTTCGTATAGACACACTTGTCTGTTTCACTGACCCTGTAGCCATTTGACCTTATCACCTTGTCAAACTTCTCATGCCACATTTTGGGAGCTTGCTTCAAACCATACAGAGACTTCATCAACTTGCAGACTTTGTCTTCCAGACCTCTGACGACAAAACCTTCTGGTTGTTGCATGTAGATCTCTTCGGTCAGCTCGCCATTAAGGAATGCCGTTTTCACATCCATCTGATATATCACCAGCTTGTGTATTGCTGCTAAAGCAATTAACAATCTGATAGTTGTCATCCGAGCTACTGGAGCATAAGTGTCAAAGTAGTCGATCCCCTGCTTCTGAGCAAACCCCTTGGCCACTAGCCTGGCCTTGAACTTGTCAATGGTTCCATCTGCTTTCATCTTCTTTTTGAAGATCCATTTGCATCCGATGGGTCTTGCTCCTTCTGGTAGGTCGACCAATACCCATGTGTTATTGGAGGTGATTGAGTCAATCTCGTTGTCAATCGCCTCCTTCCAGAATATAGCATCTCTGGTCTTCATCGCCTCATCATAGGTAAGCGGATCTGCTTCCACATGATAGGTGACGAAGTCATCTCCGAAGTCTTTCGGCCTCCTTGCTCGCTTAGTTGACGGCTCAGCGAGTTCTGGTTCAGCTGGTGTCTCCTCGACAACAGCTCCATCTTGGACTACTGGTTTGATAAAGACCTCTGTCTGCTTCGCACCCTCATTATTCTCCGGAATGTCCGCGAGAACAATGTTCTTGTGCCTTGCAAACTTTTCTTCAAAATATTCAACATCGCGAGATTCGATGATATGATTTGACTCGATATCAAGGAATCTCCGAGCATCACTCTTCTCGGCATACCCCAAGAAGATCGCCTTAGTAGTCCTTGTCCCCAGCTTCTGAATCTTTAGATCCGGGAGCTTCACATAAGCCAGACACCCCCACACTCGAATGACATTCAAGTTAGGTCTGACTTTGAACCAGAGTTCATGAGGAGTTATGTCGGAAGTTGCATATGGCACTCTGTTCAGAATGAACGTTGCCGTTAGTGCAGCTTCTCCCCAGTAACACTTTGGGAGACCCGCAGTCAACAGCATAGAGTTCATCATCTCTGTCAACGTTCTGTTCTTCCTTTCTGCTACTCCGTTGGATTGTGGAGAATACGGAGCCGTCGTCTCGTTGATGATTCCATGTTCTTTGCAGAATGATAAGAAATCGTGAGACCTATATTCCCCACCTCGATCACTCCTCAGCCTCTTGAGTTGTTGTCCAGTTTGCCGTTCAGCCTCGGCCCTGAACTCCTTGAACTTCTCGAATGCTTCGTCTTTAGATTTGAGTAAATAGACGAAGGCATACTTGGAGAAGTCGTCTATGAAAGTAATGAAATACTTCATCCCGGCCTTTGTAGAGAATTGTTTGAAGTCACAGATATCTGAGTGAACCAACTCCAGAAGATCTGTGCTTCGATTGACCCTGTGAAAGGGTTTCCTAGTGATCTTCGTCTGAGCACATATCTCACATTTCTCTACCTTACCCCCACACTTGGAGATAAGTCCTAGACTAGACATTTTGTTTATTCGCTTACAATGAACATGTCCTAGTCTATTATGCCACAATTCAAGAGAGTAATTCAAACTAGTGATAGCATTAACATTATTATGCTGGGTTACAACAAGCTGAATTTTGTACATTCCTTCAGTCTGAAAAGCTTTCCTGAAGAAAGTACCCTTCTTGGACATCACCATTTGGCCAGCATTGATGTCCATCCTCAAGCCTGCGTTGCAGAGCAGGCTCCCAGAGATCAGGTTCTTAGCGATTGCAGGAACATGCTTCACACCTTGAAGCGTTAGAATGTTCTCCGATGTAAGCTTCAGCTCCACCGTCCCGATCCCCAGTACTTCAGCTTGTGCCTGGTTCGCCATCATGACTTTCTCGGAAGTAGGCTCATAGGAGACGAACCAGTCCTTGTCTGAACAGACATGACATGTCGCGCCAGTGTCTATCCACCAGTCCAAGTCTGCCCCCACAGTTGCAACCTGTGCTATCATGGCAACCTGATTAGTAACCAAAGAAACCTTGTTAGGCTCACCTTGCTCTTTGGGCTTGGACTTGCATTCACTTTTATAGTGACCCTTCTTGCCACAGTTGAAGCAAGTCACATGGGACTTGGACTTCTGTTGCTTGAATCCTGGACCCTTCACTTTCAGATTCGAGAAGTCCTTCTTCTTGTGGTGAGAAGCCGCCTGCTTCCCTTTGTTCTCTCTGGTGGCTTGAACCAGATTCGTCGTTGCTAGTTGCTTAGATAGGGCGTCCAACTTCTGTTGAGAGCGCATCTCGTCCTCAACATGAATCTCGCTGAAGAGATTATCCAGGCTAATCTCCATCTTCTTCCTATGCATCCTTGCATAGATGTTGCTCCATCCTGGAGGAAGTTTTGCCACGATCCCTCCAACGACGAACTTGTCGACGAGGGGCATTCTATCGTCCTCCAGTTTCTGGCGCAGCTTCAGGAACTCTTTCACTTGGGGCAGCATGGTCTTCTCGTCTTCAAAGACCTATTTGTGGTATTTTTCAACCATGAACATCTTCGACCGGGCCTCGTCGTCGTCATACAGCTTCCCCACGGACTCCCAGATCTCTTTGGCAGAAGTCTTCTTTGTGTAGGACTCGGCCAGAGAGTCTTCCATGGAATTCAGGATCAGCAGCCTGCATATGCTGTTATCCTTTTTCCACTTCGTCTGCTTGCTCGTAGCAGCGGCTAGAACAGCAGCAGATCCTGTTGCTGGAACGATTGGTTCTTCCTCATCCAACACGTGATCAACATCCACGAGTTGAAGGTTCAGAGTCACCTTTCGCTTCCAGATCTGGAAGTGTTCACCGTCGAATTTCTCCAACTTGTTAAAGCCGGTATCGACAAGCGAAGCACGAGTGTTTTCCATCGAATCGTATAGCTTTGAGATTGTTAGTCCTTTGACGAACAATCGATGGAAAAACACGAATTCAGAAACAATTGTAAAGACAATGTTTCCGGCAACAACACCCTAAAGAAGGTGATGTTGTATTACGAGAATCTAAAAAGATTATTTCGTAATATTTCTCGAAGGCAACCGAACCGTGTAACTTCTAAAGAGAAGCGACGGTATTCTCGAAGGCAACAAGAGATGATCAACAACAGTTGAGTCTCAGATTCTCGAAGGCAACAGAAAGAGGGAGGAAGAAGAAGAACGGATCTCGCTGGGGTGTAGAACACCGGCGCTCAAAGCTATACCCGCAGTACGGATAAGCTCCCAGGAACCAGCAAGTTCAGGAGAACTTCTGGAACGCTCGTAAGTCAATATTTGAGACTTGAATGGGCTTCCTGGACTTTACAGACTCCCTTTTCTCTCTTCTTGGTGCATCTTTCAAAGGAGGCCAAGGGGCTCTATTTATAGAGTGGAGTTGAGACTTCACCTCTTCTCCTATCCGATGTGGGACTAAAATACCAATACTCAAAAATAGAGTTTGATATTTTAGATCATCCCACAATCAGCATAGAAGTGTGCTAGTCCACGCCTACCCCCCGAACACTCCCGTGCATGCACGAGACATCCTGGAGTCCGTGTCCGAGTCCGAGTCCGAGTCCGCACAACAAAAATTAACTTTCATCCTTGTTGGATTTAATCCTTTTTCCTTCTAGAGAAATACTTCCACATGGCACAAACTTGTGCCCCACTACACCTCATGTGCACACCTCAACACAAGCAATGCATTATATTGAGATACTCACCATTTGGTGTAGCCGATGTGGGACTATCTTTTCTAGTCCAAAGGCAAAAACACCAACAAAATTTGGGCATATGCGTATTGCTTGATTCACATTTGGTGATGTTGGTATAAGAGAAAATAGAACCAAATCGAGAAGTTAATTTTGAGAAAATGGACCGATAGAAGCTTCTTTTACTAGATGTAGAATAAAGTCGGGTGAATGATCATGGTTAGCCTTCTATTAGTTATTCTGTCAATTATAGTGAAATGTGCACATTTATTTGTTGCTTGATTCACTTATGGTGATGTTAATGTCAGGGAAATTTGGAATTAGCACCAGTTATGTTAAAGATTTCTTTCAAGATGTCTTTCTTGAAACAGAACCAAACCCAGATGTTATATTTGAGAAATTGGACCACCAATAGTAGCTTCTTTTACTACTGATATGGCATGAAATTTGGTGAATGATCAAGATTATTCTTCCATTAGTTTTCTGTTCGATTATAACGAAATGTCACATTTGTTTGTTTTCTTGATTCACATTTGACGATGTTGATGTAAGATCAGTTTGGAATTACAATTGGATGTTTTCAAACAGAACCAACCTTGGAAATTAATTTTGAGAAATTGGACTAGTAGAAGCTTCTTTTGCTCGATATGGGATAAACATGGGTGAATGATGGAGATGAGACTTCTATTAGTTATTCTGTCAATTATACTGAAGTGCATGCATTTGTTTGTTTCTTGATCCACATTTGGTGATGTTAGTTTGAGTTCGATTCGAGGTGGTAATTGAAGTAGAGAAGATTTCAAATAGAACCTAGGAAGCGCAGAAGCTCCAAAATTTGGTGGTGCTTTCGTACCGCGTCGTGTCATACTATGTCCATGTCACCATGTTCGTATTTCATCATGTCGTTTTACTGTTGGCAACATAGAATGGAACCAAACCCAGAAACTATCATTTGACAAAAATGTATCAATAGTAGCTTCTTTTACTAAATATCACAACAGTAGCTTCTTTAATGACGAAGGATAGGCTTCTATTAATCCTTTCTTTATATTCTAATATCGCATCCATTTCTTGATGTAATCCTTTTTATATATACTGTTTAGTATGTATGTATTTCTACAAGTTTCTTGTTTCAAATCTTTAAGAAATTATACTCTTTCTTGTTAAAGCCTCTTTTGTCATTACAAAATAATGGTAGGAATTTGGAGTTTTTCTTTTTCTTTTTTTGATAAATTTACTGTCCTCAATATAGTTTTTCTTTTTCTTTTTGGGTATGTCGGGGCTTGCTGATGTCCATTTCCCCTGTGATTTCTCTCTTACACTTTGATTATTGCTTATTCAGCATTCTTTCTCTCCATATTGCATTGTCCTAGTTTCCAATTATGATTCACATTTTGTTGCAGATTGTGCATGAAAACTTAAGGATATCTAAAAGATGAAGAATAATATATCTACTTTTTTATTCTCAACATATATACATATACTTCTCTTACTTTATTTTTCAAAAAAAAAAAAACTTTTCTCCTTTTCAGGTATGGTGAATCTAAAGTTAATTTACTTTGTCGGGAGGTAAGTTCGTTCAGAGATACTTACGGCTACAATGTAAAAGTGGACTGGAAAGCACTGGCCAAAAGTACCTCTACTGGAATATCTAAGCCTCTTGAATATCAGATGATATGGCGACATTTGTTCTACAAAACACCATTGCTGGAGAAAGTAGAAGATGGAGCTGAACCTTTGGTTGGTTGGATTTTTTTCATTTTTTTTTTTCAAGTGATATAAATCGTGTTTGTTAACACAATCATTTACTCACAAGGTGATGCATAAGAAGCCTCCCTGTGGGAGGAGTTGGAATTACTGTCTGTTTACACAAACATATATCTGACATTTTTGTAATGTCTTCTTCTTTGCATTTGCGTTAGTTGGCTGATATTTTGTATGCTTGTCCTTTAGCTTTATGCTATCCCTTGTATCTAATTTCAATAGATTTTGGTGCACTTTCCTTCAAAGTGATTTAGCTCTTTAATTTGGAGGTGCACTTTCTTTCACTCATCATGACTATCAAGAGATTTAGCTACTTGGCCTGTGTGGTTGTTGCAGGATGATGCTAGTGATTAGGAAAAGGAATATGCCCCAGTTAACGAAGACTCTTCAGAAGATACTGAGGTAAATCTATCCATCTATCTATCTATCTATCTATATATATATATATATATATATATTTTTTTTTTGGAAAAAGGGTAAATTTTATTCCACTATCAGCGCAATAAGGTTACAGCATAGAGATACAATCCCAACTCAGGGGGACATTACTAGTACATCCGACTCAATGTTATGAAGGATGCCCACCGGTGGGGTGGTCAGTCCCTCATAAATGTGCCGGTTCCTCTCCCTCCAGACATGCCAAACTGATGCAGCAAGCCTCAATCGTGCACGTCTGGCCCAACTCTGCTCCTGGCCCCGGCGATCTCCAATCCACTTAAGGATTTCTCTGAAGTCACGCTCACTTCCAACACCTCCCAAGTATCTCCGGCTCTGCTCTGCCCAGATGCTCCACGCCACATGGCACTGAAAGAACAGATGCCCTATGGATTCATTCTCTGTCTCACACAAAACACACTTTGGGTCAGGGACTGGGACCCCGAACCGAAGCAGTCTGTCCCTAGTAAGCATCCGGCCCAGCACCAGTTTATATGCAGACAGTTGCATCTTCCTGGCTAGGCCCTTCCCCCAGATAAAGTCGTACTCCTCGATCTTATCGAAGTGGGGACGAACAAGATCGTAGCAGCTGCTAAATCGGAACTCCCCAGCACCCTCCGTGGAGCCGGGAGGGGCCCAAACCCAGACGTCAGTCAGTATAGCAGGAGTGATCTGGACCTGCCTGATCTCCCCTCCTAGCTATATATATATATATATATATATATATATATATATATATATATATATATATATATATAGTGGTAGTGGTGAGGCATGCTGCCCAAGTGGTCAAGAGATCAATTCCCGGTGGGAGCGTTCGACACAATTACCTATTTTCAATATATATATATATATATATATATATATATATATATATATATATATATATATATATATATAGCCTCACAATGAATCTGCCCCAGTTGACGAAGACTTGGCAGAAGCTACCAAGCAGGTATATCTATCGATATACATAACCAAAAAATTGCCTCAGAATGATCCTATCTCATTTATTTTAAGTATCACATTATGACATCACTAGAAGGTTGTTGCCATCCCATATTTTGATATCTTTTAATTTTAAGCTTGTTTCTGTTGCCTTACACTGTCCTTTCTCGAGAAGATTTTGCCACTTGGTGAAGGGTTTTGTTTCTGACTTTAAACCTTGAAGAATTTGCAGGATGTTTCTAGTGGTTTGGAAAAAGGTGTCCCAGTTGATCAAGACTTGGCAAAAGCTACCAAGCCGGTATATGTATCGATATATACAAAAAATTACCTCGCAATTATCCAATCTCAGTTGTTTTAAGTATCAAATTGTGAACTCAGTTACTGCTATCTCGCAATTATTCTAACTTCTAAGCTTGTTACTGACACATTTCTTATTGTAGTGATAATGAATGAGTGAAACCTCTATGCACATGTTTCTGTCACATAGACGGCACTCAGTTTCATAACCCTTTCTCTACACCTTTCATAAGTTTCTCTAGCAGGCTTTGGATGGTTTTCTTAATCTAACATAGGATATTGATCACCAGCAACGGGAGGACGAGCACTTCCAGCGCTTGCTTGTACATACTTTTTACATGAAAATAAATAGACGCAATCGAATACTATCTTCAAGTTTAACCTTTTTTTCTTTTTCTTTTTCTTTTTCTCGGAACACTGATGAAGTCATGAGGCCTCAGGCAAAACCTTTTCATTAAGATAATGAATAATACAAGTTTTATCATGTCATCTTCTTTTGTTAAATTTATGATGACTTTAGTAGGATCCTCCATATCTCCTGATCTTGGGCTTCATTGTTAAAAATATAGCCATTTGATAGTTTTGCACTCGTTGCTAGATCTTAGAAGCCAGAAACTCCTAGAAGGTCAACGAATCTCAGTAAGAACCTCGATTCGGCGTTTCCTACTTAGGAGCTCGTAGGGAGTTCGCTTCCTTGATGACGGGAGCTCATTACTCCGGTGACAGGAGTGCTTTTCTCCTACGACATAAACGCTTCCCATAATATGACCATAACTTAAAAAAGAACATAAATTTTGGGAGAAAGTTAAAACATTTTTAATACACGTTTATCAAAGTACCAAGAAACTAAAGATTATTTACATCATAAAAAATCAACATACGAATGATCTCTCTGTAACTTTGAATTGAACTTTATAAATTCTAATAAATATTAAAATATTTATAAGTTTTGATAACAATAATTAATAAACATAATTTTTTATTAGCGCACGCTCCCATCACGTTTTCAACTTTAGACTATTCTAAGTAGTCGCGTTCCCCCGCTCCCGCCCCCGCTTCCACTTATGTCTTCTAAGTGCTAGATATATTAGCGGTTATGTGTCATTTCTTCATGGAACCCTTTCAAGCTGAGTTTAAACATCTTAATTACATATGAGCGACCTTACGTAATTGTTTTTTTTTTTTTAAATTCAGTGCCGGATCTATTCTAGTTCCGCAGCTTGTTCAACCCCGGAATCTTCTGAGGCATCAGATGAAGATCAGACCAACTTAAACCCAGTCACTGGCAACAGAAGGCATCGCTCAACTAAAACCAACGCAGAACAAAAGGAATCCTCATTGGCTGTGAATATACCTGTGTCTGGAACCATATCGACAAAAGTTTCAGGTTCGTCCTGCTCTTTTGCTGTCAAATTTGATAAACTTATTATTTTCCTATGTTTTTTTTTCCCTTCTTTGTACTTTTTTATTTCCCTTTATTTTACATCAGCATCAATTTCCTTTTCTCTATGTAATAGTATGAAACTATGATCTGGCATTTTACTTTACCAGATTTATGTATTTTGTATTTTATTTAATCATTTTGCTCGATCTGCTTCACTTTAGTATCTAGCTTTCTCTGTCAGGACCAAACCTTCTTCTTTTCTGTCATATATGACCATTTACACTACATAATATCAAATTCTTGTCAAAAAAAAAAAAAAAAACAGGTGCCAAAGAGGAGGTCAGCCCTACTACATCTGAAGCATCACGAGTGTCTGGTCCTCGATCGTTAAATGATGCTATACATGGGAATCAGAGTGTCAATGAAGTTAACCAGTCGAGTAAAGAGAACACGACTAGTGCAGGAAGCAAATCACCTGTCAGAAAGGGTTGTTGACTAAGGAAGGCAAAATTACATTGTTCTTAGCTCGAAACTTGAGGCAATTACAACTGGAGAGAACCATGAATATATTGGAGGTTAAGATTCTTCTTCTGATCTTCCCATTGGAAGATCATTTTTGTGGCATTTTTACTAGATATCTTGAGTTTCTGCATAGCCATTTGGAAGTTAAATTGACAGGAATAATTAATGGTTTTGTTACTTTTGTAACTTTTACTGGGAAGAGAAACATTGGTATATACCTTACTAGGAACATATGAAGTATGTAAGGAAGTTTGCTATTTTTAGTTGCATGAAATTATTCTGCACTTATGATGGGAGTGCTTACAGCATGTTGTTATTATCCTGTTTGTTTTTTGTATTTAGATACCATGTACTTGTATTGGTCCACATAAGTCTAAATGAACAAGTTGAAGCGGCTTCTTGGCTCGACAAGTGGATTGCAACGGAGATGAAGATTTATGAAGCTTCCCGATTTGACAATCTTCACAAACATCATTAGAGGAATAGATTTGAGGCAACCCTTTGATCATCTTCTTTGTCACTAACTTTTTCAAGCTTCCATAATTCAAATGACCAAACATGTCATGCCATATTTTGGAGCTTCTACTGTCAACACTACTAAAACATGATAAGTTAGCGGTATGTAATGTTAGGGGGAGCAATCTTTGCAACAAGTTGACTGTTATTCGACAAGAAACAAATATTGTTTCCTAAATGAATATCAAATCCTTTTCTTAAAAGATGACCAGCACTTAGAAGATTGTATTTTAGTCTTGGGATGTAGTATACATCTCCCATCTTTTCAATACTTCCTGATCTTGTTTTAAAAGTTATTTCACCAACACTTTCTATTTTGTATGCTCTGTCATCACCAATATTTACTCGGCCACAGTCAGATTTTGTTAAGCTCGTAAATAAATTATTATTTCCTGTCACATGCTTGCTAGTACCATCAACATACCACAAATTATTCAAGTTATCACCGTGACAAGCAAGCAACAAAGTGTGTTGATGGGTACCTTGTGCTTCATGAACGTAGCCCACTTCTTCTTTTTTGTCATCCTCTTGCTTATACCAGCATTCATTGATAGTGTGGTCTGATTTGTGGCAATGATAGCATTCAAAGTAGCCACGACCCCTTCACCTTTGATGTCCACGACCTCCTCCTCTTTGTGAGCCTTTTTGTGAGTATCTGGAGTTGAAGTTGTCTTCTTCTTCTTCTTCATTTTGGTTATTGTTGGAATAACCTCTTCCTTTGCCATGAAAATTTGTACTTTGCCCTCGAAAATTCTTGCCTCTTCCGCGTCCACGTTTCTGAGAAGAACCACGGCCTCCCATAGACGTGATATTGGACTTAAGAGCTTGATCAGACAGAGAAGAAACACTTTGCGGACATCTTTTATTAATCTGAAATTCATGAGCTTCTAATCTTCCTTGTAAACTTTCCAAAGACAAATATGCAAGATCTTTAGTTTCCTCGATGGCAACTACTACATGATCATATTTGCTTGGTAGACTTCGAAGAACTTTTTCAACAACCTTTTGAGTTTCTAATTTTTTTTCCATTTGCACTCATTTGATTCATAGTAGCGTTCACTCTTGTAAATTATTCTTCAATCTTTCATTATCTTTCATTTTAGCTTCTCAAATTCAGCCCTTAAGGCTCGCAAGCATACCTTATTTTACTTGATCTTGGCCAGAATATGTTGTCTCAAGAATTGTCCACGCCTTCTGGGAGCTTTTTGCTTTAGATATTCTCACTTAGATAGGAATTTCAATTGCTTGATAGATTTGGAAGAACGTCTTCTTGTCTTTTTGCCTCTTATCCTTCAGCACCTTTTTGTGCTTCGGATAGTTGACTTTCATTTGCTGGTTGCTCCGCTCCTTCTTCAATGACACTTCATAGGTCTTGAAATTCAAAGCATAGCTTCATGAGATTGCTCCAATAATCATATTTTTCTTTGGCTTTAATACCACTTTGTAGGGATACAAAGAGGATGATAACACAAAAGAGAATATTTGATTCAAATGACTGAATAAACAACTTTGTTTCTTGCTTTGCTTGATTTGTTCCACACTACAACTGTAGCTATTTATAGGACTCAAGATACATCAAGCATAATGAATACGACTTAGGGTTTCTAGATACATATATGTATGCAACAATGAATTTGGTTTACATCTCTAACAACTTGAATGGGTTGATTTCAACCAACTCGCCCAAGGTCTCTCTCCTGCTAAAATTATATATATATATATATATATATATATATATATATATATATATATATATATATATATATATATATATATATATTTTGGAAAAAGGTAAATTTTATTCCAAATGAAAAGCCATAATCATACAACATACAATCTGAGTGGGACTCCCACTCAACACTCAACCATTCTCCATAGCGTTCACATCAAACTCAATGTTATGGAGAATGCCAACCGGAGGTGTGACTAGTCCCTCAAATATCCGGCGGTTTCGCTCCCGCCAAACATGCCAAACCGAAGCCGCCAGACGAACTCTGGCTGTACGGAACCAGTCCTGACCTCGACCCCTGCTATCTCGTATCTCCGGGATGATGTCCCCAATGTATTTACCAGAGGTGCACACTCCCAATACCCGACTCTGCTCCGACCATATCTGCCATGCCAGAGTGCACTCGAAAAAGATATGTTTAATAGACTCAGGCTCCAAACCGCAAAGCACACATTTGGGGTCCGGCACTGGCACTCCAAAAGAACTCAGGCGATCCCTCGTCAAGAGGCAACCCAGAAGAAGCTTGTAAACACACAACTGTATCTTCCTGGCCAGACCCTTACACCAGACGAACTCATAATCAGAACTCAGAGGAAAAGTGTGCCGGATAAGATTGTAGCAGCTACGGAACTGGAACTCCTCCGAGCCCGAAGATGCTCCAGTCGGCTCCCAAATCCACCGATCCGCAGGCAAAGTCGGATCAATGACTGTAGACATAATGAACCCTCCCAGCTCCTCAGTGTACCGATAAGATTCCGGCCTCCACTCTCCATCTCGTAAGATCCGTCTACACGTCAGACCTCGCCTGTCCTCCATGTGAGTCGGGGGTCCCCTAATGTCTAGCAACGAATGCCGATCTATCCAAGGGTTCCGCCAGAGGTCCGTACCCGACCCATCCTTCATGACCCTCCGGATAGCAGACTTGAGCACACCCCTGTGTCTCAGGACAGTCTTGAACGTGACAGAATGGTTGTTATCAGGAGAACACGTCCAAAAATTGCCCTGCTTCACGTATCTGTTGTGCATCCAGTCCGCCCAAAGAGACCCCCCGCTAATGAATCTCCAGGCCAGCTTGAGCGCAGAGGCCTCCCTGATCTCCAGCAACGGCCTGAGCCCCACACCTCCCTCCTTCCTGGGACGACAGAGCTGCTCCCACGAGATCGCATGCATACCCCCCTCCAAAGGAAATCAGTACATAGACGCTCCACTCGCCGAATAGTGGCCACCGGGAGGAGGATGGACTGTAGCCAAAAAAGGGCCACAGCCGAGATCACAGATCTGATCAGCTCTATGCGTCCGCCAAAAGACAGACCGGGGGCTTGCCAGCCTTCTACTCGCCTCTGGATATACTCTACCAGGCCCTGGCAGTCATGATCCCGTGCATAATTGACTGTGAGGGGCACTCCTAAATAACGCACTGGAAGATCACTCCTCGCGATACCCAGGACGTCAGCCCGCTCCTCCTTCTGGAAACATCGGGAACTGAAGTAGACCCGACTCTTATTCCTGTTCAGTTGGAGACCCGAGAAGGACTTCAAATCTTCCATAATACCCGCAAGCGTCTGCAACCCCATCGTCGAAGGCTGGATGAAGACCAGAAGATCATCAGCATATATAAGGTGGGTAACTGGAGGGTCCATCCTCCGAAACAGAGGCACCAGCCGTCCATGATGCACTGCCAGGTCCATCAAACAAGTAAAGTATTCCATCACAAGCGTGAACAGGTAAGGGGACAATGGGTCACCTTGCCTAAGCCCACAGTTGCTCTGGAAGTACCCGTAAGGAACGCCTTGGATGAGAAATGAGAAGGTAGGGGACATGATGCACTCCCTGATCAACGCAACCCAGTGATCCACGAATCCCATGGCAGACATCAGATGGCATAGGAAGTCCCGATTGACCATGTCATACGCCTTCCTCAGGTCCAGTTTAACACAAGCTTTCTTCCTACCAGGTCTGCTGAATCCCCTCACCATCTCATGTGCCAGGAGGCTATGCTCTGCAATCGACCTCCCCTTGATGAACGCCGCCTGGTTAGGAGAGACCAAGTCCTGCATGATTCCCTCCATCCGCCGGCACATAAGGTGTGTAATTATCTTATAAAGATAATTACAACAAGCAATAGGTCTGAAATCTGCCAATGCTGTCGTGCCCTCCTTCTTAGGCACCAAGGTCAGGAAAGTGTGATTCAGCTTCTTCAAAAGCTTCCCCTTAGTGAAGAACTCCTGGACCACCTCCACGACCTGAAGCTTCAGAACATCCCAATGGCGCTTGAAGAAACCACTGCTGAAGCCATCTGGACCAGGGGCCTTGTTGGGGTCCGCCACCTTGACAATAGATTCCACCTCCTCCAAAGTGACAGGAGCAAGAAGGATGCTATTTCCAAATGGAGTCACCAACCGCTTCGTAACAACCTCTGGGAACACGGACAGGTAGTCAGTCTGAAAATATAAATCAGAATAGTACCTGACAGCCTCGCCCTGTATCTCAGCCGGCGTCTCCACCAGAGTGCCATCCGTATCAAGAAGCTGGGATACGTGATTCCGATTCTGTCTAGTCCGGATAACGTCATAAAAGAACTTGGAGCACCGGTCTCCATCCTTCAGCCAGGATCATTTGGCTCGCTGGGCCGAGCTAATTTCTTTCTGCAGCCTCAGAATGTTGACTTCTCCAATCAGCTCCTTCTCTCTAGCCGCCAGATCTCCATTAAGCATGTCAGCTTGTAAATCCTGCTGCAAAGATCTCAACTCAGCCTCCTTATCCTCTAGTGTGGACTTGGGCAACCCCTGCACCCAACTCCTGAGAGCTCTCTTCGTGGCCTTGAGGCGACGAACCAATCGAAATTGAGCCGTCCCCTCCTGACCGCTAGACAGCCCCTCTGCGACAGCCTCTAGGTAGCCTTCCGAGAGATACCAACTGTTGTTATACCTGAACAGACGGGACTTCCCAAGAGAACGAGCAGAGAAGCCAACCCTGATGGGGGAGTGATCGCTCGTCCCAGCTGCCAGACCCTCAGCCGAAGAGTTAGGGAAGTGACGGAACCACTCCCCGTTGCCCAGAGCTCGATCAAGCTGACAAGCAACCCTGTTATGGGTTGCTTTGTTGTGCCACGTCCAGATGAAGCCTGATCGAGACAGTTCCCGCAGCCCCGCAAGCAGGAGGCATCTCTGAAAATCATAAAGGATAGAATCTAGAACCGGACGACCACCCACCTTCTCCCCATGATGCATAAGAGCGTTGAAGTCCCCGATCAAGAGTAGAGGGAGACACGACGACTCAGCAACATCGAAAACACGTGAGATGTCGCTCCAAAGTGACTCCCTTCTCCTTCTGTCATTGTGGCCGTAGACCGCCCCCAGTAAGAACCGAAAGCCACCCTTGTTCACGAAGGAGATGGCAATCAACTGCTCCGTCATCAATATCAAGTCACCATCCCAACTCTTCGAGTTCCAGCGAACCCAAATCCTGGCCATGTCACAAAGGGCCAGGTTGTGCAGCTGGGCCCAATGAGAAGGGGTCCGCCGAGTAAGGGTCTTCTCCCCTTTGATCTTGGATTCTAAAATAACAGAAATGTCACACTTCTCTCTGTGGAGCACCCCAGCGAACACGCCCCCCTCACATTCCAGGCGATAATGGCCATTAATTAATGAGAGGTTGGGGCCCCCTGAGAAACTCCCGGAACGGCACCCGGGGAAGGTGCCGCATCCGTCGCTAAAGGATCCTCATCCATACCAGTCGGAACCGTCTGATGGGGAACGGCCTGAGATAACACCAACGCCCAGGCAGGGTTGTCAACACACACCGCCTCCTCTCTGTCTGTGGTACGTCCCTCCATCATGGAGGGGACATCACGCAGCAGGCCGACCGCACATCTCTTCCTACAGTAAACCTGCCCTCCAGTCGAACCGCCCTCCCCTCGTGCCTCAGTCTCCGTCGCAACCATGCTTCTGGTAACTATACTACTCGGCCCCTGGCCAGTGGATAACACCCCACCTGTAGGAGCAAGTTGGGTAGATACAACGAGGCTCAAACCGACATCACTCCCCTGATTAGTTACCTCCTCCTCCACGACCACCACTCCGCTATCATCTCTGAAATCCATATCACATGGTACTTCGGGGACCTCACTAGACGGAATACAAGGCTCCACCGGAGGGCCAGCCTCTAAGCAAGCACTGGTCAGATGCCCGAAACAGGAACAACGTGAACAGGTAGGCGGAACCCATTCATACTCCACCTTCTGGGTAAGCACCTCCCCAGAAGGGAGCTCATACTCCACCATCTTCGGGAGCTCCCCCCTGCCCGAATTTCCACAAAAATCCTCGCGTACATCAACCGCGTCCGAAAGGTAGTAGCTTAATCTGCCTTGATCGGGGTGCCCACCAGACTTGCAAGTCGCATCAACAGGGGGATGCTCCAAAACCCAACTGGGAACTCGGGAAATCGGATCCATACTGGGATGGCATTCAGAACTTCCTTCTCGCATCGCAGCTCTGGAGTTCACTCCTTGAGAATGATCAGTCGGCCGTCGAACGTCCAGGGGCCGCCTTGGAGGATCCTAGCGACAACCTCCGCCAGCCCAAACTTCACATAATAGAAGACGTTCTCACGAGCATAGAACTTCATACTCCCCTTAGGCTTCCAGACTCGCGCTGCATAGCCCCGGATCTGTCCGTAGAAAGGCTTGTTGCCCAAGACATATAGGACGAGGGTATTCTCCCAGTAAGCTGTCACCTGCTGGATCTCCTCCGCAGGAAACACAGCCCGGAAACCCCTCCCTACCTTGAGCGGCGGGACGTACTCCATCGATGTGGGGGATTTAGGCCCCATCGGTTTGCAGATCTCGGCCCAGGACCGTCCAGCAGGCCGTGGGGTCGTCCCAATAGGCCTTGGGGCAATCACCGGACGGGAAGTCTCAGGCCCCTGAACATCCAGATCCACTACCTTACTCTTCCCCTTAGCCGCCGCGGTCGCCTTAGGCCGCCAACCCATCGATCGCCCAGCAGACACCCCCGGACCCCGGCTAGGCCGAGACCCAGTCCCGTTCTGACGATTTTCGGTATGGCGATCCCGAACCTGACCCTGTCCGCCACCCGTCTTCCCTCCAGTCTTCGCCACCAGATGGCGCGTAACCGTCGTCCAACCACCTCCCTCTGTTTGGGTCCCCAGAGATCCGGACCCCGCTCCGAATTCAAAGTTCGGACCCCCCGACCCCCCTCCTGTGCTCCCGCCCCCCCGGCCTCCTTGGGGGGGTGGCCGCCACGCGCGCGCGCCTGTGGGGGTCCGTCCGACCCCCCGAATCTGACTCCCGCCCCCCCAACGCCGGGAGGGGAGCCGCCCGTCGGTGCCGACGCCCGCCCGCCGCCGGCCAAGGGGTCCGGCGGCCGTGGGGGCAACCCACGAGGAAACCCTAGGTCAGACTCTAGCCTAGTGGTTAATAGAGATGCATGCGACCCAAGTGGTCGGGAGTTCGAGCCTCAGTGGAGGCGAGTTCGCCACAAGTACCCATTGCTTCAAAATATATATATATATATATATATATATATATATATATATATATATATATATATATATATATATATCATGGGTTAGTATGATTGGTTGGTATCACAGTTGTCTTACACTGTCCATTTTCGTTCCTTCATTTCCCTTTTGGGTGGTGTGTACATCTAATTCTGTTGTTTTGAATTTTTTAATTCTACTTTACTCTTTTTTAAAGGGTTGTTTATGACTTTACATATATAACTTCTCAAGGCCTTTTGAGTACCTATGTTCGACCGATCACACGGGGAAATGGTGTCCGTATCCGAACCGTGTCTGTACTCATCCAACATAGGTCACTACTTATTGTACTATTTAAAAAAATTGATTGTATCTCGTATCCGTATTGTGTCCTTATCCGTATTCGTTCATATTTCTCTGCAACATAGTTGAGTACCATCATGGAAGTTATGAGGTTTAATCTGCAAAGGTTTGAATCTGCTCATCTTATGTTGGGTTCTATCTTTATCCTACAATGAAGTTCTCTATATATATACATTTTGACTCTGCATATGGTACTATATCAGTTTGAAGATACCTATATCAGTTTGTCCTCTAAATATCATGAAGGTTTTAGGACTAGTCCACACCGATCTCAGTTTGAAGATAGGTTCGAACTCATAAACTTTGTTGTATATCGGAACCTATCCTAAGCATATGTTTCTGCACTCACGATAAATGGAACTTAGGACCTTCTTTTGATATTTTAACTTAAAATCCTAAACATATGCTTGTACATATATATATTTATAGGCAAATAAATGGACACAGCTTGTACATATATATATTTATAGGCAAATAAATGGACACAACAAATGACATCTAGACCTCTAGCCTAGCAGTTAAGGGTGATGCATTCCCCCCACGAGGTTGCTAGTTCAAGCAATGGGGGTGCCATTTGATTCCCCGAATTAAGTGGGGGTGGTGGTTGGTGCAGTGCAGAGGCAGTCCATAGGAGGCGGAAGCAGTGCAGTGCGACCCGAGTGATACGGGAGCGGTGTGGTGCGGCTGCAGTTGCGTGAGGCCTCTGGGCTAGGATGGTGCCTTCGGGCATAGGGATTGTATATATAAGCCTTCGGGCTGGATTGGTTGTAAGCCTTCGGACTGTGTTTGTAGCCTCTCGAAGGGTTCTGGATAAAATTTATCTTCTTCGAAACAAATAAATAAATGGACACAGTTAAATCCTATCTTGAAAATTTTAACTTAGAATCTTCTTTTGATGAATTTTCTCTTTAAGATCACTTTTATAGGATCTTCATACTGATCTTGGGCTTCATGGTTGAAAATATAATTTCTCATTGCTAGAGATATTGGCTGTTATCTGCCATTTCTCCATGAACCCCCTTTCAGTATCTTACATTACGTGAGTGACAGAGTCTGGTGGTTCTTTTCTTTTCCTTTTTCCTTCTTCTTCTTTGAATTGATTATCAATGAAGATATGATGGTTTGGGGTGGGGTTCCCAACCTATATGGAGAACACCCGAGAGAGCGATTCCTTATGTACCAATACCGGATTTTCGTGCCTTACCTGGCAAATCCACGGATCGCTGCTTCATTTGCTGCACTGTTCAGCTCGTTCAGGGAAGCAGAAGCAAACATCAACAGATTCCAGCCAGAACAATGTTCAGGGTGACACCTCCGAGGAAGTAGTCGATGGAGAGAGTGGCAGGTGATGTAGATAAGTCGTCAAGTGAATCCAAAGGCGGATGAAGTTTCAGTTCATGTCGAGGTTTGGTGGCTGATGAAGCTAACCAGTCGAGTAAAGGAGAACACGGAAGGTGCAGGCACGGCTATATTGTTCTTGGCTCGAAACTTGGGATACAATTAGAACTGGTGATAACCATGAATATATTGGATGGTCTCTTCTGATCTTCCTATCAAAGAGAGGCAATCTATAGCAATTTGTACTAGATATCTGGAAATATAAGTAATGGTTTTGTAGCTTTTACTAGGAAGAGAAACATTGGTCTACATCCTAACCAGTTGCAGCATTCATTGTACATAATCTTCTTTTGATTTTGTCAGAACATAACTTCTTAATTTTGTTATCAGCAGAAGTAAGCTAATTCCTTGAAGCTGTGCATACGAATATGCTAATATTAGAAGATCTTTATAAATGAATCTCATTCTTATCATGCTAACTACTTTTCGCAAAGTCGATTCTGTAATTTGCATTACTGTTGATCACTAGGCATCAAGTGAAATCGATGCATCATCATACGTTGACAAGTTGGGTTGGGGGGTGTGTGTATGTATGTGTTGGAGAGAAAAAGGGGAGGGTGTTTGGTTTGGTTGTTCCATGAATTACGCTTATTCGTTCTTCAATTCCTATATTTTCCTATTCCTGCCTATAGGATGGACAATGGAGGCTAAGTCCCTTGCTTGGTGAGAAAAGGAAGTCCACGAATCAAATCTTAGAGGGACAACTTGAGTGTTGTCCCTTAGGAGACCAAAAAAGAATAAGAGAAGAACAAAATAATGTAGAATGGGGAAACAAGTTCTGATCTCTTTGCTTTGTACAAAACTAGTTTTACTTATAAAGGAATTAGTAGTTGTTAGATTACTGATCGGTTTTCCTATTAACATGCAACTCATGTTGTGTACACGCAGAAGCAACACAAACTTTAACCTTAATGACAATGGGTAAATAGAAAGATGAAAATGCTACGACCCTCTTATCGAGACCTGAGAACCTTCCTTTAACCAAGAAACTTCTTTTAACCGGAGTACTTGAATAGAAGTCAAGGACTTGAACTCCTATAGGAATCACCATAGTTAGCAATGTCCACCGGGTTCACCTTAGTGTCAATCTTCAAAAGATCAATCTCCATATTGTATCTTCATGGTGTCTTGTGATACCGCACATAGATGTGTTTCGTCCGACTGTGGTATATTTAATTCTTGATGAGATGAATTGTGTTGTACAACTATTACAAAACACATGAACCTACACCTTTTCGAACCAAAACTCAATAACTAGTCCCCTTAACCACAAAGTCTCCTTAGATGCCTCGACTGACATCGTGTATTATATGACTCCGTAGTGAAAAGTGTCACAATATTTTGAAGTGTTGACTTCCAACTAACTGGAGAATGTGCAAGTATGTATACGTAGCCCGTAGTTGATCTTTTTTTCGTCCAAGTGACCAGCATAATCAACATCCACATACCCTTGCAACTAGCTCGATTCGTGTTCTGACTTGTGAAACAACAAATCGAGATCATTAGAGCCTTTAAAATATCGAAGTATACAATTTATGACCTCCCAATAAAGCATCCCTAAATTTGATATGAATCGCAAACTGACCACACAAGTATCATACTCACGTATGGTGAAATTGGTCTTCAAATCGAAGCGCTTGTACCATTGCCGGAAAGATTGTTTCAACCTATTTAAAGACTGTTTGAACTTACATACATCATCCTCCTTGTCAGGATCCATAAATCTTTTACAATGCCTCATGAAGATCTTCTATTCCAACTTTGTGCATAAATGTTGTTTTTATATCCATGCTAACAATACCTAAATATATTGCATGCTTGACCACAGATGAGAATTTCTCGTTGTAGTCAATCTCCTCCTTTTGAGCGTACCCTTTCGCGACTAAACATGCATTGTATTACTCACTCTCATTTTTTTGAATATCCATTTGCAGCCAGTAGTTCTACGTATTATTCTTTCGAAGGGACTCCATCTCCTTCATCTTGGAAACTATCTAGCGAACTCTATCCTTTTGCCAAATGACCTACTTATAATCATTTGGATCTTTCATTTTCGTGACTAAAGAAATGCAACCATGTTTTCGAAGGCATTGTGCATTAGTATCTTGTTTGTACGACATGATCTCCTTAATACTATTGTCAATGTCCTCTAGGGCTGGTCATCATCATCTATCTCTGTAAAATGTTTGTCCTCCTCTACAACAATAGGCTATAATGGTGCTTTGAAGTCTGTAACAGTTTGAGTGCCAGAAATCTCCACCTCCACCGAGTCATGGTCGCCTAATGTATTGATCACTTGCCTTTTTAGACTTTTCTTCCACATTATCAATATATGAGCATCATCAAAGATTACATCACGACTCGTGATTACCCCTTTTTCTGGTTCGACAGCTCGTAGCCTTTGGCTTCATGTTTAAATCCCAAGAAAATCTATGATCACTTCAACTTTGACGCCAGTTTGGATATGTCATTCTGATTCATGAGCGAATATGCATGGCAACCAAACACATGCAACAAATCATAACTAAATGACCCTCCACTCCATTCCTCTTCAAGAATCTGAAGGTTGATATTTGTAAATGGTGACCTATTGACCAAATAGTAGGTATGACTCATTGTATAGGTCCCATAAGTCATCCAAAAGGCTGGATTGCAACCGCATGCTCTTGGCTCGCTCTAGTGGTGTCCTGTTCATGTGTTCCGCTATCTCGTTCTCCTCTAGACATCCTAGAAATGTCTATTGCTTATGTATGTCCTATTTTATATAAATCAAATCTTGATCTCGGTGAGTTAGAGCACTCAGTCGGATGTGAGAAACCGGAAAATATTGTCTATATGATGGTCTACTTAAACAACAACAATATATATATATATATATATATATATATATATATATATATATATATATATATAAAAATAATAATATATATATATATATATATATGCAAAATATTGTCTATATGATGGTCTACTTAAACAACAACAATCTATATATATATGCAATAGTAGCTTTGTGCCCAACTAGTTGATTTTCTTAACCTCTTATACATGTGTTTCGATGTTAAATGATGCATCGATATGAATATAACTAGCAACTTTGATCAAATGGTAAATCTTGTTGTCGATATGATGGCTAAAGCTTTTTCAATTTAAATATATGCAACAGTACCTAACTTTGCAACTAATTGCTCTCTCTAGGGAGTTTTGATCATAAATGATAAAAGGAAAGCAACAAAACCTTGTACAATAATATACAGAGCCAGGCCTGGAGTCGGGTTGTTCAAACCGGAGCGTATCTTGCTTGTCCCTTGATCTTTGTTGTGGGTTGGTCCTGGGAGGTCACATGCAACTCCGACCCATTACAGGTTACGTACGTTGGACCTAGAGTTGCCCTAAAAGAACGAGATTGTCCAAGTTCGAAGTCTTGTCGGACTTACTCTTAAGCCGGCCCTCATATATGAATTGATTAAACTGTGAATAATTCACACATGAGAAGAATTCTCGCACATGAAAAGACCCCATCTATTGTGTTATAGATGGGTATATGTATATGATGAGAAGGTGTGTTGGAATTGTGGTAGGCCAACTAGCTAGGATGAACAAGTTTTGAGAGGAAGAAAAATATAGAGAAAAGAATTTGATGGAAGAGAAGAATGGAAGAAAATAAATTTTATGAGAGCACTAACTTGTATTTTTTTTGTTGTGTATAAAATAAGGGAAGAGCACCCCTTTTTATAGGACTTTTGGAAGAGTCTACACATTTATTAAAATATAGTATGGAATCATTCTAGACTATTTTACAATTAATATTAGAATCTCTCTAGAACATAGATATTTTACCATGAACATTCTAGATATAGAACATCCTAAAATATGGACTAAACTCAAAACTAAAAAGGGCATAATGAACAAAGTCCAATGATGGTATGGGTGAGCAAATCTCAGGTTTAACCCAAAAAAATTGAACCAACCGACCCATTTCGGTTATCAGGTCAGTTTTGAACATATTGGGTCGGTATTCGGTTATTAGGATCCAAAAAAAACGGGTTTCGGGTTGACTTAAGGTTATGAGTGTCGGTTTTCGAACCGAACCGAAACCCGAATTGTATAGAGGATATTACCATTTTACTCTCAACTTTATATATATACTAAAATTCTATTCTAACCCTAACTATTCTTTCACCTCTGCTCCTCTCTTCATTTCTTCGCCGGCTCTCTCAAATTCTAACTTAACCCTAACTATTCTCCTTTCTTCTGGATCGACGGAGCGTCGAAGACCGAGATTCTTCCTCTCTCTTTCTGATCTTGTGGACCTTGTCTCTCTCATCTGTCGACTCTCTCTTGAGTTTGAGTCGCTCTCTCTCTCTCTCTCTCTCTCTGAGGAGTACGAGTTTATTGGTCTTCCTCTCTGGTTTTCTGAGGAATCTAAGTTGAAGCACCTAACCCTAGTAAGTAATCTTTGAAATTTTTATTTCTTGTAATTTTTTTATATTTGAGCATACTATTTTAATTTTTGATTTGGAAAAAAATTATACATATCGTGGCAGGTTCATATTGGAGCTCAGTTACAGACTTACAGTGTTCTATAATTGATTCTACATTTCTATTTTCTCTCAAGACTCTGAGTATAGCCATTGTAAGTTTACTGTTTAAATGTATACTTGTTCTATAATAGTATCATATATGCAGAAAAATTGATTACTGTTTGCTTCAAAAAAGTATATAAAAAGGAAGAAGCATTTAGCATTGCACTACTGCTTGCAAAAAGAAAAAAAAAAGGTGGTTTTTGTTGATGTTTTGGCCTATGGGACAGGTTATGATTCCATTTATATTATGTCCCTAATTCTTTTTATATTTGTTAATGTTTTTGGGATCCAACATTCAGTTTATGATTCTATTTATATTTTGTCCCTAAAAGTGTTTATGTAGATTAGTTGGGTTACCAGTAGGACTGTTTAATATTATGTGCAACATTTTTTAACATGCAGTAGCACTTAGGTTGGGTAAGGGTTAGGTAGCTTAGGTTACTCACTTAATTGTGTGATGTTTACTAGGTAGCACCAATCAATGACAACAACTTCATATTCATACAATGTGCATATTGCTCTATTTTTTATTGAGAATTGTTAATTATAGTTCATATATTGAAATCCACAAATTTGTTATTTTAGATGTCACAAGGCGGTGATCATCCTCAACAACCAACTAGTTCTGAAGCCACTAATGAGCCGATTTCCAATCCTAATTGGAGGCTTCGGGTTATTAGAAAACCTATGAAGAAACGAGCTTCGTTTTGGATAGATTTTAATGAATTTAAGGATACGAAAGTCGTCGAAAGCAAGTTGCAAGCATTGTGGAAAAGAATATTACTGTCATAGTAAAATAAATGGGACAAGCAATGTGAAAAATTATTGGAATGTATGTCCCCTTAATCCAAAGAATCATGATCCTAATCAAACCATACTCAACTTGCAATCAAATGCAAAATGCATGGATAAAATACTCGCTGCTTGGAAATTTAATCAAGATGAGGTGAGAAAGGCCTTGACACATATGGTGATTGTTGATGAGCTTCATCTCGATTTGTGGAATGTGAGGGCTTTAGACACTTTATGAGTGTTGTGTATCCCATCTTTTACATTCTATCAAGATGGACCGTGGCACGAGATTGTTATGATATTTACTCTATTGAAAAGAGTAAATTCAAAGCATACTTGAAAGAGTCTAAACAAATGGTTTGTCTTACTACGGATTCGTGGACCTCATTGCAGAAGATAAATTATATGTGTCTTACAGTACATTACATAAATAAGGATTGGAAATTAAAGAAAAATTATAAATTTTTGTCCAATTTCCAGTCATAAAGGGGAGGTGTAATAGCCGTACTCCATAATACATTTTTTATTTCAAACATTTCTAGAATAATAAAAATGTTTTATTATGACAAAGTATTGGATTCTTTTAAAAGAATTATATATATATATATATATATATATATATATATATATATATAAGAAGTTATATGAATTTTCTTTTCATTTGAGTCCTTAGATTAATTTTGTAATTTCATATTTGCCTTGGACACCTCAAGCACACATGTCTTCACACATGGAAGAGGAGGGCAAATTGTTAATCTTATTCTTGTCCCCTTAATGATGACTTTTAAAGTCCGAGCTCTCTAGCCTAGTGGTATTAGAGCGGACACCCGGAGGGACCGGCAAGGTTCGAGTCCCCCAATTGTGTGTGTGCGTGGGATTTCAAAAAAAAAAAAAGGTAAAGAAAAAAAAAACTTAAAAGGAAAGGGGAGAGAGAGAGAGCATCCATTCTCTCCATCCCTTTCCCTCTCCCTCACGTTTCCTTCTTCCCTTCTCCCTATATACATTCATTTCTCTTAACCACCTCTCCATCTCACTCTATATCATCGCTTTCCCTCTCACCCGTGGCCACGACCACCATGTCCGGAATCGAGCCCGCGGCACCGCCACCCGCCGTTCACCGGCCCCACTGTTGTGCGCCTTCGACCGTCGGCCTCCCTCCTGGCCACCGCCGTCACCTCCATCATCATCTTCTTCATCATCATCACCACCACCATCAAAATCTAAACCCAACCCCCCTTCTTCAAAAAGGAAAATGAAGAAGAAGAAGAAGAAGAAGAAGAAGAATTTGAAGGAGGAGGTAGAAAGAGAAATTGGAAAAGAAGGCTCAAGCCCTAACCCCTAATTCCAAATCTTAGTCTCAATTTGGAAATCAAAGCAAGGCAAGCCCTCCTTCCAAATTCGTTTATATACTCAAATTTTTATTTTCAACTATGGATTATTTATTTAGTTAGCTTTATCTCCATTAGATTTATATAATTTTGTTTAAATTATATGATTATAAACAAATATGAGTCTAAGAAAGAAAAGATTTTTTTTTGAAAAAATACACAATTAATGTACACACACTTATTTTTTTATACAACATGAATTATCATTATGGGACACAAATCGGACACATCCGGGTTAAAGAATTTGTTGATACGATATGCATGAATGTGTATAAAATTGGTTATATATATATATATATATATATATATATATATATATATATATATATATATATATATATATATATATATATATATATAGGATACATGCATATGGTTCAAAAAGAGAAAAAGAAAAAAAAAAAAAGACAAATGCATGTTTTACTAGTATATTTTAACCATAATTTTGATAGTCAATTTAAAGGAAATAAGTTTCTTGAACCATAGTTTTTGATAGTCAATCAAAAGAAATAAGGAATAATGGTTTCGCAAATTTGTGTCATGATATTTAGCTCTTGATACCTTGTATGATTAAACCACATTTGAGTTAGCCTAGATTTTAGAAATTAATGGGGGAAAAACTAGCATTTACATACAAGTTTTACATATATTCAATTATGTCCAAGTTTTAGAATACACTTAATTAGTGTAAGTTATTATTTGTACTAGCTAAAATAAATAATTACGGACACCGGACAATGGGGTAACCTTAGGGTCAATTTTTAAACTAGGATATACATATTATGATCTCCGAAAAATAGTCTATAATACACTCATTTTAATTTGTGGCTTTACAATCAATTCGTATATATATTAGGAGTCAAGGGATGAATTTTAGGGTATTCCTTTGAAAATGAGACATTTTTAAACTAAATCATAGTAGATTTGGAATTCTAGAAAATTCAGTCTTATTAGTTATTTTTTAATGCAAAATAGTATCCCAATTATTAAATACGCTTTATCAAAAGTAGAAATTTCTAAGACCTAGGAATTATTGATGATTTCCTTAACAAGTTTTGGTAAATTTTGATTTCACATAAGGATTTAATATCTAGACTAGTTTAATGATCAATATCTTATAAATGATTTATAGTTGTTGTCACGCCTCGGTTCCGTAGGACCGATCGTCCTCGCTAAGGCGTGATGCCACACGAGCCTAGATTGCGCTCGTGCAAGGCAGTTTCATAACGGCCGATTACAACAGCTTGTGACGGGGTCGTCGCACAGAAGTTCCAAGCAAAAATATTGAATATACAAGGCAACACAAGCATTGAAGCAAAATCAGAGTCTTTATTGATAATGAACGTAAGATTACAAAGGCGCGTAGCCAAGATTACAATCACCCAAGCTCACTTTTATCTCTTATTACAAGTCACTTAGCTCTCTCCCATCTCTCAGTAAAATTTGACGAGCCAGCGGATGCTTCAGATAGGCAATGTAAATATATTATGTCCCATATAAGTTCCGACTCCAAGCGGCCGCACGTCTCAAAACGCCAAGAAACTCCGTGCCAAAGAGCTTCTTCCTGCGCCTGTACATAAAAACTGTGTGGGTGTCAGTACTCAATTGTACTGGTGGAGTGAGCTCCTCTGTCACGACCCGCACCCGCTTTTCGGATGCAAACACGTGAGCAAGCCAGCTACGTATCGAGCGAACTCCAGTCCCTCTCGAATACGTAAACGCTGTCAAGGCTATGGTATACTGCCAAATCATGGCAAACAAATCTATATCTCAAATCCACAATAAGTGTACGAAACCTGAATGAACACTATAGGTCATGGTCTGTAGCCCACTAGCATATATGTCTGATAAGACTCAAAGAATATAACAAGAGTCTCTAAAGTGAATCAATAAGCAGGATATCTTATGATAAGGAATGTAAAGCACGAAAGGATAACAATGTAATATCACTGACAAATACCTAAATCCTGTATCACAATCATCTACCATCCCGCTCTGCTAACTAACTCCATGCAGTCGCTAAACCTGAAGAGATTATTAGGTCCTCAGGGGACAGCAAGATATATAAAAACATGCCTATCTAGCAGTTTAATCATGCATGACAATATAAACAGGATATAAACAAGAAATGACACTTCATGGCAAGAGACTACGACCAAACTTCTAACAAGTGACTAACGACAAGTGGCTACTGACAGGTGACTTATGAACTGGAATACAAGAACAACTACATGTAACTGAACTGCTGGATGAATAAGTGAACACGAGATCAATGGAATACCAAACCCTCGCCCCGAGTGGACTCGCAGGTTTGAACTAATCATTAACCCTCGCCCCGAGTGTGGACTCACAGGTTAGTTCTAATCACTAACCCTCATTCCGAGTGTGGACTCTCTTGTTAGTTCACGGTAAGGCACCCTCGTCTCGAGTGTGGACTCTCTGGTGCAAGTATAACATCCTCGTCCCGAGTATGGACTCACGGATGTAAACAGATCAAGACAAACACCCTCGTCCCGAGTGGACTCTCCGGTACCAAGGAAACAAACACCCTCATCCCGATTGTGGACTCTCTGGTGCAATGATCAACCCTCGTCCCGAGTGTGGACTCTCTGGTTGAGGAAAAAGATACAGGGAAATAGCAGTTCAACTACACGTACTCGTTCCAAGACACGACTTAGTCAAGGCACAGGTGAGACTAGGTATGACTCATGTCAAGACACGGATAAGGACAACTCTAACATGAACTATAATGTGAACAAGTCCAGTATAACTTAACTATCAAGTCAAGCAAGACAATAAACTGGTGAACATGGTATACAAAAAATAGATAAATCAAGTCAACTAGGAAGCTAATGATAACATATAAGATCTATAGCAAATAGAGTATCTAATACTATAACAACATGAAAACTATAAACATGAAATTAAACTGTAGAGGAAGGCAAGGTATCTTGCCTGTGGGAGCACGAAGAACCAACAATACACCGTCAACTAGTAAGCCACAAAGTCCAGATCTCACAACGGTCTCCGAAAGCTGAAACAGACATTACCAACATTCTCAGAATAGTCAAATTAGCTAGAATTGCCTGTCCTTAAGTCCAATTCTGGACACAGGGGCAAAACGGTAATTTTGGGTCAAAACGGTGTCCGCCGTTGGACCCGCTTTGCACCGAAAAATGTGTCAGGGTCAATGGTCTCTAAAGTCATCAAACTATATGCCTACGGATTTGTTTGGATAATACGAACCCAATAGTTTGTCCAATTGTGGATTCCGGTGGACCGCGCACAAAATCACCCGTTGAATCGGATCGTGGGGCCCGCGAAACGACGATCCGATCAACTGTCTCAGAATTGGACCAAACTTGGCATACAGGACCAGAAAAATGATACGGTCCTATTGGCACAAGTTTTGTCTCGATCTGACTAACGTGCACAAATTAATTAGGAAATTTGCACAGGGCCGATACGGTAAATTTTGACGGATACACATTAAATTTGTCGCGCACACGCGACCAATTTGAATTCTGTCAAAGCCCATATGTCCACGAAGCCGATACGCACCTTTCGATGCTTTTGGTTCGCGACTACGTCGCCCGAATTGGCGGAACGCACGTCGTATCGAAGGGTTTTTCATAAATTCTACAGTTTTAAAAACAGGTTTTTGGCAATATTGGGGAATCGATTTCTCGGTGTATAGTCATCGAAATCGACCTCCGTAAATTGGGTTCTGTAGCCCTAGGTATTGTCTAGGACTGTCTCTAATTTGATTTTGGAAATTTCTAGTATTGGGTTCAGAATCTCACTTCGAAAACAGGGGTTGGGGCCGAGTTTACTGTTCTGTATTTGGACAATTTCTACTCGACTTCGCGTCGATCTACTCGGCGGGTTGATCGACTTGGTCCTAAACTTTTTACTGATATGTCAAGGTGGCTATTTAGTCTTCCATTGGGAGTTTGTAGTTTTGAAAATAATCGAGTAAACAGGGAGGAATTCGAATGGAAATATGGTACCTAGGGGGGTCGGCTCTGTGGTTGCTGCTATTGTTTCGTCTCTATTTCGCGCGCTGCTTCGGCGGCTCTGGCCGGACGGCGGTGGCCCATAGTGGCACGCGCGTGCGTGGTGGAGGGGCGCGCAGGTTGGGTGGTGGCGTTGGGGTTTGCATTAGGGTTTATATGATCCCCGATCTCCCTTGCTCTCTCTCGGTCTCTCCCTGTATATATACTATGTTTAACAGTGGTGTCGGGCTGAGTGTGGATTGATTGGTGGAGAGACTCAGCTGGGCTCGATTTGGGATTGCAGTGGGGGCTTGGCCTGGTCGGGCTGGGCTCCCCTTCTGCTCGGCTGGGCTAGCTTGGCCTGCATGCTGCTCTCATTATTATATATATATATATATATATATATATATATATATATATATATATATATATATAAACAAAACCCCCCAATATATTAATGACGGCTCAAAGGCCGCACGAAAACCGTATACAAGACGCAAAATGCTGAAGCCTATACAGGTATACCATAAAAGGAAGGAGGGAGGAGAACAAAACAGGCAGTCGCCTGGGGCTTCGGGGGTAGCACTGACCAGAAACCTCTCGAACTGTGGGAACACAGGGTGCTCCGCTTGCGGCATTGTCGGGCAATTTCTCGAAGGAGCTTGTCTGTCGAGTATGGGTGACCTTCGTATCTCGCTTTGTTGCGATTCTTCCACATGACCCATGTGGCGGCCGCTGCAATGATCTGGTGGCCATGGGAGATGGAACCCCAGGCAGCCAGAAGATCGTAGAAGCGTCCGCTACCCTGTCCAATGTTGAATAGCTGGTTAAGGGTGGTCCAAGTCCTGTCAGGCAGCGTCCCTTGACGGAAGATGTGATCAATAGTCTCCGTCTCCCGTTCGGAGCAACAGGAGCAAGCTGATGCTAAGCTGATCCTGATGGTGTTAAGGATATTGTCTGTCGGTAGTTTCTTTCTGAAGACTCTCCACAATAGGAAGGACCACTTTTTGGGGATGCAAGAATGCCAAAAGTGAGCCATGGGGAGGTACTGCCGACCGGTGCCGCGGATAGCAGATCTCGCTGACCTCACAGAGAATGCTCCCGACGCCTCGAGGGACCAACACAACGCGTCCGCCTCGCTACCGATGCGTAACCCTCGCTCTCGGACGCTCTCATCTGCCTCAGGACCGGACCACTCTCGAATCTGGTCCCAGTTCCAGTCGTCGGTAATGGGGTTCCATAAGTCTCTGATCCTACAATCTCTCGGGGTCTCCATGAGATTCGGGATCATGCTGTCTCTAATCCATCGTTCAAGGAATGGGTTCGAGTCACCCGCTCCCAGCTGGAGTCTCATCGCGGGTTAAGCTAGGTCGCAGCCAATAAGGATACGACACCAAGCCGCGGAGGATCTGTAGTTGGAAATGGCCATCGAGGGGTGGATATGTTTGAAATATCTGGCTTTCAAAAACCTGCTCCATAAGTTGTTGCACGTGCGGAGATTCCACCACAGCTTCATCGAGAAAGCTTTAACTATGTGGCTGAGTTTGGTGAATCCCAACCCCCTCTCTCCAGTCGGATGGGCCATAGAGTCCCAGCTGGCCCAATGATGCTAATCAAGGCCGTTGCTGTGCCCCCAAAAGAAATTACAAAAGATCTGTTCGATCGAAGAAAGGACCTTGATGGGCGGCGGGCATGCTGCCAGGGTGTGGATGGGGATGGAGGATAGCACATGATTGATGAGGATCATATTGCCCCCTGGAGATAAGGTAGCATTGTGCCACCCTTCCAGTTTCTTCCTGATTCTGGTAGTTATGTCTCCAAAGATGCTGGCATTGTACTTACCGTACTCTAACGGGCATCCGAGGTAGGTAAACGGGGGCTTGGCAACCGAAAAGGATGTTAAGTTGGAGAGGTTGTTGGCGTGCTCTCTGTTGGTTTTGTGGTGAGCATAGATAACGCTCTTGGAGTGATTGATCTTCTGGCCGGAGCATCTGGAGTACCTCATCAGGGTGTTGTGAACCACTGCCACTGCGCCTTTATCCCCGGAGGAGAAGATGAGTAGGTCATCTGCGAAAGCCAGGTGGGTGATGATTGGGCATCCACTGGCTGTATGATAGTGCTGGAAGTTTGGAGTGTTGACCATATTGTTAAGGTTCCTGCTCAGGGCGTCAGCCGCTATGATGAAAACTGTGGAGGATAGGGGGTCGCCCTGTCTCACCCCCTGGTGGGATTTGAAAAAACCCTCAGAGTTGCCGTTGATGATCGTGGAAAACCACGAGTTACTGATGGATCTCCAGACGATGTTGATCCAAGTTTCCAAAAATTCGAAAGCTCTAAAAACCGAGATCATGAATTGCCAATCCAGTCTGTCATAGGCTTTCTCCATGTCGATTTTGATGGCGATGTTGCCTCCCCTCACCGAAAATTTCATACAGGTGGTTAACTCCTGGGCCAGCATAATATTGTCCTGGATGTTCCTGCCGCGGACAAACCTGCTTTGCTCCTCCGAGATGATCTTAGGGAGAATATTTGCCATCCTAGTTGCGATGACCTTGGATATGATCTTGTTGGTGAAGTTACACAGGCTAATGGGTCGAAAGTCACGGAAGGACTCCGGGTTGTCTTTTTTAGGGATGAGGATCAGGTTGGCACTAGAAATGGCTTTGGGGTATATAGCGCCTTCGAAGAAGGCAATAGCCGCTTCGGTGATGTCTTGCTTGATAATATCCTAGCATGTGCGAAAGAATACTCCCGAGAACCCGTCCGGGCCTGGCGCACTGTGCTCGTTCAGAGCCCACACTGCATCTTTAACTTCCTGAACCGTGGGAGTACGGTTCAACTGGGCGTTATCGGCGTCGTTAATGAGGAGAGGGATTTGTTCAAGGAATGATCTATCTTTATGGACAGTCTCTTTGGCAAAAAGTTTGGAGCAGAAATCCGTGGCTGCCTCTTGGATGCCCTTTTGGTCGGTGATGATGTTTCCGTTCTCGTCAGCGGTCTTGTTGTAAAACCCCTAAATTTTTACTATTTTTATTTTATTAAATTTGGTATTGGTTTAATTTTTTGTATTGTACGTCACATAGTCGTATTGTACTTCGTACGCGAAAGTTCATTTTTTTCGAATTTGCTCGACGAGTGCGAATATGTGCGAGCGTACATATTTTAGAAATTTTTTCTATCTTTTTATAGTTTCAAAAAAATATACATAATAATTATTTTGTTATCCTACCCAAGTTTCCAAATTATTATTTATTTATTATTTATAAAAAGTCTTCGTGAAAACAGTTATTAATAATAAATAATATTATTCCCGTATATATATATATTTCATAAAGATTTATTAAGTTTATATTGTAAATAATAATGTATTTTCGAAATTAATTATTATAGTATTTTTGGAAAACATATTTTTAAATTATTGTGGCAATTTAAATTCTGATTTGATTTTATGGATCTATTTAAATAATTAAATTAATATCTATGTTTGAAAGATGAGTTATCTTATTTGATTTTAAAATAAAAGACGAATTTAAATTTGATTTGAATTAGATTTGGATTTAGATTTGATTGATTTTAAATTAGTAGCAAATTATCTACTTTGGGTTTTAAATAAATCCTAATCCTATCTAATTGGGAATTCCCACATCCTATAAATAGGCAGGTACTCCTCCAACTTTTATTAATTTCTCCACAATTCACATCCACAAATTCTTCACAAAATATATGTATCGTGTCCGTGTCCGTGCCTTCCCATCCACTATTTATTTTTACAAATACATTATCTTCATCGCGTCCGACACACCCGGACGCATCTTCTCGTCACCATCATCGTGTCGGACACACCCGATACGACCCAATTCCTACCTAACCCTAAGAACCTAACCATGCCCCTGTCCTCCCTCGCCACCGTGGCCGCTTCCCTTCCAGCTCCTCCACGGCATGGCCGACTTCCCACCAGCCTTCCAGTTTCCCGATAACTCTACGACCTCCACCACTCCCCGTCGATCACTATACAACACCGTCACCACAGCCAACATCTTGGCTCACCGCCCGCACCTTCGGCACCGCCATAGCCACCCACCAGCGCCATCCCGGCCTCCCGTGCGTGCCCTTCGACTCCAATAGGAACCCAAATCACCTCGACTTCTCGACCAGCCAAGCCCTCGGCCGACACTGCAACAACCATCTTCGACCACCACCTTTACCACCGGTAGCATGTTAGCCATGATTTAGATATGTAACTCTACTTAGCAAGATACAAATGCAAATATTGTAATAGTCTGTATACCTGAGCTTCAACTTTAGACGACCTTAGTCCACTCCTTAAGGTCTTACCTTCATCCTTTCCTGCAACCAAAATGTGGCAGAGCTATTTTTAAGCTACAACAGTATTTTTTTAAGAAAGGGAATGCAACCTATACAATGTAAGACTCAGAAAAAACATCTAAGAATGTGCAATGCAAATTCAAAGGGTATCTAAAACTAGTAGAAGACAATGCTTGCAAGTATTTAAACCATTCACATTGAAAAACCATTCATTCTACAAATAAAGAAACGAACAATTCTCAGGTACATACGCCTAGAAATTAAGGAATTAAGGACCCTTCACCTATTTGTGCAATATTGAAGTAGGAAGAAACTAAGAGTTTATGCATTTCAAATAAAAATTGAGATTCATCTAGAAATTAAGGACCAACGATACACTAAAAATTGAGATACATCTAAAAATTGAAATACATCCAAAATCAGTGTATACTGATACACCTACTGATACGTACCCAAAATCCTTACACATTCATAAAACCAACACCAACTATTAGAAAGATGGCAATTTCACAAAATCCTTACACAAACAGTGAACATCCATAAAACCAACACCAACTGTTAAATCCTTACACAAAATCAATTCATGATGTTTTGAAATTAAAAATCAATCCATAAAACCAACACCAACTATTAAATCCTTACACAAAATCAATCATTACACAAAATCAATCCATAAAACCAATCCTTACACAAAATCAATCCATAAAATCAACACCAATTATTAAATCCTTACACAAAATCAATCCATAAAACCAACACCAACTATTAAATCCTTACACAAAATCAATCACAAAATCATTATTCAAAATTCTTACACAAACAGTGAACATCCTTACACAAACAGTGAACATCCATAAAACCAACACCAACTAATAGGATTGTCAAGTGTGAAATCAGTGTATACTTATACACCTACTGATACGTACCCAAAACCCTTACACATTCATAAAATCAACACCAACTATTAGGAAGATGGCAATTTCATAAAATTCTTACACAAACAGTGAACATCCATAAAACCAACACCAACTATTAAATCCTTACACAAAATCAATTCATGATGTTTTGAAATTAAAAATTAATCTATAAAACCAACACCAACTATTAAATCCTTACACAAAATCAATCACAAAATCAATCCTTACACAAAATCAATCCATAAAACCAATCCTTACACAAAATCAATCCATAAAACCAACACCAACTATTAAATCCTTACATAAAATCAATCACAAAATCATTATTCAAAATTCTTACACAAACAGTGAACATCCTTACACAAATAGTGAACATCCATAAAACCAATACCAACTATTAGGATTGTCAAGTGTAAAATCAGTGTATACTGATACACTTACAGATACGTACCCAAAACCTTTACACATTCATAAAACCAACACCAACTATTAGGAATATGGCAATTTCACAAAATCCTTACACAAACAGTGAACATCCATAAAACCAACACCAACTATTAAATCCTTACACAAAATCAATTCATGATGTTTTGAAATTAAAAATCAATCAATAAAACCAACACCAACTATTAAATCCTTACACAAAGTCAATCACAAAATCAATCCTTACACAAAATCAATCCATAAAAACCAATCCTTACACAAAATCTATCCATAAAACCAACACCAACTATTAAATCCTTACAGAAAATCAATCCATAAAACCAATACCAACTATTAAATCCTTACACAAAATCAATCACAAAATCATTATTCAAAATTCTAACACAAACAGTGAACATCCTTACACAAACAGTGAACATCCATAAAACCAACACCAACTATTAGGATTGTCAAGTGTGAAATTAAAAATCACTATAGTTCTCTTCTTGGATAAAATAGTGAACATCTATATATTTTTTGACCACTAGTAGTTTACACATAACAGTTATTGAATTATACAAATTTTGGTGGATGAATAAAAATGAACTTATGTCAATGCGTACATGTGCACATATCAATTCATGATAAAACCCTAAGTTTACGAGCGAAGTTTACGAACGAAGGGACTCATTTTGGCCCATCACAGAACATAACATCCAAAAACCCACTTCTCTAGAATCAAACCCTAAGTTTACGAACGAAGTTGCCACCAAAAAAACCCTAACGTGAAGAACGAATAAAGTTGGCACAAAAAACCTAGGCATAAAATTGAATTTCAGAGAGGAAAAATTAAAGGCATTATACCGCACGGTGAAGATCGAAGTTGCCGCATTGTGAAGAACGGTTGTTGAAGCCTAGGGTTTTCTCCAGCACGAAGTTGTTGAAGCCTAGGATTTTCTCCAGAGCAGTATCGAAGTGGAGGGGTTTTCTCCAGACCGGTTAGGTTTTCTCCAGAGCGGTTTCTGAGACGGGGAGAGAAGGGTTTCTGAGGGGGGAGAGAGAGGAGGGGTTTCTGAGAAGGGGAGAGACGAGGGTTTCTGAGAGGGGGGAGACGAGGGTTTCGGAGGAAAGGGGGAGACGAGGGTGTTCTGAGAGAGCGGGGGAAGAGAGAAGTCGAGAGTTTCGAAGAGAGCGGGGGGAAAAGTCGAGAGTTTGGTTCTTATGAGCCTTAAAAAATTTTGTGGAAGACCGTTATTAATTTTAAAGACTTTAAATAATTACCATAATGGCAAATAAAAAAAATCGCGGCAACTTTCCCGCATACACAATAGTTAACGGTTATTATCAAAACGTCAATATAAAAGATGCTCTTTCTTGACGGATCCCTCGAAACCGTCAACATACATGCTATAAATGAGCTAAAGTAACCAAAAAAAGTCCATCTCTTGACGTAAGCCTAAAACCGTCAAGATAAACCCTATTGTTGACGGTTTCCGACGACTGTCAACTTATAAACCGTCAAGAATCGTCATTTTTCTTGTAGTGATTATACACCACTCAAAAAAAGTTTCATCCTTAAAACTTACTGAGTACACTTATCGACTTATAACTTGGTTCAACATCCAATGACTCTCGCACACACTTCGCCTTAACCAATCTCTGAAACTTGACTTGCATTAATGCCTCAATCATTTCATTTCAAACCAACGATCGCACTACCCTCAATCTTTTTCTTTGAAATACGATTTTAAAATCCTCGATACCGTTCAGTTCCTACAGTCTTACTGGGATTCAATGTATCACTTAGTTAGATCGTGCATATATTTCAGACGTCTTCAAAATATATACATATCATCCATGCTTCGTGATAGAGAATCTGCTATTTTTACTCGAGTTGGATCGTGCACATATTCAAGCGTCCCTGAAATATATGCATTTCAACCAAGACTCGGGAGTGGTGTCTCCATCATTCCTATCTCTCTGCAGTGGGACGTCTGCTTAACTGTTAGGCTATCTTTTCCGGCTATAGTCAACCGTCAGTATTGGAATCTTAGTTTCCAAACAATAATATTAACACTGACCCTAATCCTAAGGTCAAACCAAGTTGATAGTATAAAATTTTCTATCCAAGCTCGCATCACTCTGATTTCTAAATATTGAGCACATATTTTTCCTGTTCACATTTGCACCGTTCAATCTCAAAGGTCTGAGTCATTCAACAAAGCCATCCTATCGTAGATTCCGCTCAACCAAATCTCTGCTTATTATTATCGCACGTCCAAACTAACAATTCGTATAGTCTATCTCTTCAAACATGTTTGATATAATCCACCTATCCATTCTTTCCAAGTCAAGCACGCTATGACTCAATATGTCGCTAAACCATAATTCTCATTCCATATTCCCTAGATCGTTTATCATAATTCACGTAATCGATCATAAGGTCGCCTAGCTCAACAATATGTTATGCCCCAATCTTACGCAAGTCTTATCATCCACGCGGGATATGAAATTACCATACATTCTCTCAGAATAATCGTTCTTTTCGGGGCACAACTCTTATTGAGTCTAGACTAATTCATTCATGATACGAGGATTGGATCTACTCAATCCTTAGTTTTTACTTAATCATCAATCACAAGTCCGACCAATCCTCGAATTCACCTTAGCATCAAACCACAAGTCGAAACAATCCAAATTACCATGTCCTGATCTCCCGAGTTCGATCATTCCCGTGACATGAATCACCATGTCAGCACTCACGCGGAACGATCGCCCCAAATTCGACGTGACGTATATGCGAGGCTGAAGTTGCTTTCATGCAAGATAAGATCGTCGACATTGTGGTTATCATCGACACGATCATTTTTATCCAAGCATTCATTTCAATCAAAATACAAAGTATAGCATCCATCAAAACAATAACACTTTGCACGATCGTCATTCCTCGTATTAGAGTACCCCTAAGTTATTGCACATCGATCTTTGATACACCCGCCTCAATACCATCGATGATATGCATAACCTGACGATCATCCTATTGCAACAAACTTTGAGTCATGTAACTGATGCTATCATTCGAACTGGATATGCCATAATCTCCTTGATATTCAAGATCAACATTTGATCAAAAATCCCTAAACTATTCACATGATCAATTCATTTAAACCCATAATCCTATATGTTCATCCGTCTATCTTAAGTCAACGAGCAACTTATTTTCTCAATTCGTATCTACCTATGCTAACTCAAATCATCGAGCAATATTTATTCCAGTCCTTAGAGTCATTCTCAAATATTTGAATCATTTTCATGCACACTATCATCCAATCGTGCTAACTTTTCATATACGATTAATATCAATTTTTTTGATCGAGTTATCTGTTCGTTATACCTTACTTTTCTTCGATTCAGTTTTACCTATTCAATCGTTTTTGCATTTTATACTCGGCACAATCTTGCCGACATGCGTCGTATTCTTATTTTGTTCGAATTATCTCGTACTAGTCATCTAGAATCATAATTTCTTTGAAACACTCTTTCTAAGGCTTTGTGTACTCATTGCTTGCTGATAGACTCATTGGTACCCTATATCTTCAATAGATCGACATCTCCAAGGCTATCCCATACACCACTCAGGGATGAAGTTATTCGACAAATCTTCAAAATAAATTTTGAATAAAAATCGATTACTTCTAATCTCCGTCTGAACCATTCCTCAATTTCAAGCACGTTCTTCTATATCGCATCGACGATAACATCGTCTGATGGCATCCCTATCGATAGATATCCCACTTACTCAATCGAGTCCAACACATTTTCGCACACGACTTTGCTAACGTCGACTCAATTCTTAGTGTATATGTCCAGTCCGACTTAGCCAACCGTGCTTACTTGAAGTTAACTTTTGTTCAACCAATTTTCTTTGTGATACTTTTCAAAATATATAGACTTATTTTATGAATATCTCGTGGGACATTTGAGAGAGAGAGAGAGTACAAACGATATCGATTACAGAACATCAGAGTTTGCGAAACATCGAAGTTAAAGAATTCAATCGAAGTCTAAGGACGTAAAGCCGTGCTCTGATACCATTATGTCACGCCCCGGTCCCGTAGGACCGATCATCCTCGCTAAGGTGTGATGCCGTACGAGCCTAGATTGTGCTCGTGCAAGGCAGTTTCATAATGGTCGATTAAAATAGCTCACGACGGTATCGTCGCACAGAAGTCCCAAGCAGAAATATTAAATATACAAGGCAACACAAGCATATTGAAGCAAAATCAGAGTCTTTATTGATAATGAACATAAGATTACAAAGGCGCATAGCCAAGATTATAATCACTCAAGCTCACTTTTATCTCTGATTACAAGTCACTCAGCTCTTTCTCATCTCTCAGTACAATTTGACAAGCCAGCGGATGCTTCAGATAGGCGACGTCCATACATTATGTCCTATATAAGTTCTGACTCCAAGAGGCCGCACGTCTCGAAATGCCAAGGAGCTCTGTGCCTCGATGCATCCAAGCGAGCTCCGTGCCAACGAGCTTCTACCTGTGCCTGCACATGAAAACTGTGTGGATGTCAGTACTCAACTGTACTGGTGGAGTGAGCTCCTCGCCCACCCATACAAAACCAACATGTTCCTTTACTTTGTGCAATAGTCCTTTATGATTGTCTTTCTAGTCTTGCCTTAGGGTCAGTTTTAGGACATCGACGCCTGGCCTATTTGTGTCTCTAGACCATCATCATGCCTAGCACCGATAACTTACTTTTCGTTGTGCCTCTAGACCATTCTCGTACTTGCAACATTAACGCACCGACTCGTGCTTACCTTTCGGCCTATGCTTAGCGACGCAATGACATGGTCGTGCTATACTCTATTCGTGCTTTAATATAATCGAGGCAGTGCCTCCCCACTTAGTGTTTTGCCTATGCTCGTTTCATAACAACACGGTCGTGCCATGACGTATCAAGGTCGTGCCTCGTAACTCAATATGCCTTAACCAACTTACCCTACGGTCCTTCCTGACTTAACATTGAAATGACTCAAATTGAACTTATACACTCCGCGCCAATGAACTCATTAGTCGACCCATATCTCGTGCCGAAGCACGTACCTTGGATATAGCCAAATCTTAGGCTTAGCGACTGTGTTGCATACCAAGGTAATACTTCGTAACCTACTCAAACCGTGCTCATACATCTTGACTCCTTAAGGTAGGCACGCAGATAGCCGCTCTTATGCCGACTCATCTATATGAAAGGGTCACTAGCACAACAAGCTATACTTGGACCTTAATTGGATAATACGGTACATTCGTATACAACGAGGCACGATCTCGTCGAATTTCTCGTACTACCCGCTCTACGGCATATCCCTCAGGTTAAGTCGCACACCATCTGTGGGTCCTGCAAGCATGTTCCTCCTAAGCCAGACGGTCCTATGGCCGCAGGTACCATCTGAGGAACAAAATCATCTTTATCAACAAGTTGTCCAATGATTATGCAAGACTTGACTCATATTTCCTTATTTCATGATCATTTTATTTCATTTCTTTGATTCGCTTCTCTACTTCATATACTTCTTTGCAGAGCCCAAATCAGGGTTGCCTCTGTCATGTCCTAGAACCAGAATACTGGCAAGTAGGGACGGTCTAGGCCAGCTACGTAATACCAAAGTACTTCAGTATTCTGAAATAATGTATAAGCTGTCAAGACATAGGGGTTACTACTACAATCCAACAGTCAATCCTAGGTTAAGAGTCCTAGGTATCTCAATCACAGACAAATATGCAAAGTACAAGAAGTATGATCATCAAACATAAAATAGTAAAGCGTCCCAAACTATATATACATGGATGATCATGAAGCTAGTGATACAAATTGAAGAACTAGCAAGAGTAATAGTCTTACATGATAAGCTCTAGCTATAGTCTATACGCAAATCATGTTTAGGCCTGTAGGCTAAATGTCAAGATCCAAAACACGAGATAAACACGTGCTTAGAGGATAAACGCCACAAAGGAATAATGTACATAACTAGTGGAAGAATGAAACATAAAGTCCACTATGGTACTCTGGTGTTCCGGGTAGTCACCGTCGAGTAGAAGGTACGAAAGATCTTTCGGACTTCTCTATCAGATCTGGCCAAACAAAACCAGTAGGGTCAGACCCCCAATAGCAAGTACCACAAAGGAAGCCAAACTATGAACTAAAACCAGCAATAACTAACATAGCAATGGATAGAGACATAAATAAGTAAATACAAATCGAGACTCGTGCACTACCAATGCACTCATCTCGAGAATGAAAAAGACAATAGGCAAAGCAACATGGAGCATAGGGTAAATAACATGTGACATAATGTAAACTATGGATAGGTAAGGTAAACGAAAACATATGAACATGTATGATAAACTGAACATACGAGCTTGTAGAGAAATGGTACATGTGTGCATGTAAGATAACTGGGACATGTAAGCATGTTAGATAACTGGAACATATGAGCATGTGACTTAGAAACTATTCCAGAACCCGAGTTACAATCCGTAAACCAAACAAGGACCGGGATTGTAACCCTTCTCCTGAATAGAACTTCGTCTCTAATCAACGTACAACATAGGGATCATGTATAGTGTGTGAGTACTAAATAGGACGACAAATGACAAGGTGACTAAGAAACTATTCTGGAACCTAGGTTACAACCCGTAAACCAAACAAGGACCGGGGTTGTAACTCTTCTCTTAAACAGAACCTAGTCTATAATCATTAATCGAAAAAAGTAAAGCATAAATAATGATGTACTAAAATAAACAAATTTGGACACTGTCTAGACAAAACTAGACTAGACTGGACTTCATACAACAATCACAGCCAAGCAATGAGTACGGCTTTATACATTAGCTAACTAGGGTTATCACAATCCTAATTACTAACATATGCACTTTTGAGAAATCTAATCCAGTTACCTGTCCTGTAGACTATCCAACTTATCCAGGCCAAAAGAAAAAAAAAGTAATGATGATCGCCCGGGAGACAAATGTATCCTAAGATCTAATAGTAGGTACATCGCCCAGGAGAAAAATATACCCTAAAATATATAAAATGTGCAACACTCGACGGTGCGCTGAAAGTGTGCTCATCATGATAGATAGCTCCAAATTTATTCAGGCTGGGGCTGGGACAAAGGGCTTGCAGGCAACCAAAAAAATTCTTCCCTTCCAATGCATCTAGGTAATCAAGCTAGTTGTTTAGTCCTTAACACCTTCTTGTTGGATTCTGGGTGTGGCATTCCGCAGAATCCATCCTAGACATGATATGCAAGACTGGACAATATAGAAAAGTGCACTATAACAAGCCACAATAAGAAAATATAATAAGCTGGAAGCTAGGAGTGCGCTACGATGAGCCACTATAGAGAAAATATAGAGTGCGCCATGACAAACCACTATCATGTAAGCAAGAAAGGACATATACAAGAGTGCACCAAATCAAAGAAGACATATAACATTAGTACGCCATGACGGGCCACTATCTAGTAAGCAAAGATGACATGTAACATGGGTGCACCACGACAGGCCATAACAAAGAAATTCTAGACATGGCATAGACTGTAAAGTATAATAAATTCGGGAAGTATGGCAATACATATCATAGCACATAAGAAAGAATCGAAAGGAAAGACATATCATGGCATGTAAAAAGGAATAAATAAAAGTAAGTACAAGACATAGAATAATAATTGAACATGTGCTAGTGTCAAGTGTATATAGGGTGTACAATCATCCTCTAACTATACGAGATCATCTAATCATGTTAAGAATTTATTACAGTCGAAGAAAATATCAAAACGGCCAAGTACAAAAAATATGCCAAAAGATCAAAACTATGATTGGAATTATTAATGGCATATGAACTCCAATTAAGGTGAAATAAGAAGATTCTTAAAGCCAAGACAAAGATCTACAACTTTCATGTTTTGAGTTTTTCAAGATTCTAGCTACAAAATAGCTTAAATAAGCAAAAATAGCCATTCAAGGCAATCTGCATACAGGCGCACTGCACGCGAGCAAAACTACCTACGACGTGCGATCTGCATACTGCGTGCAAAATGCACTGTACATGCGGGCAAAGCTGCATATGGCACAAGGTGCGTACAAGCACGGCGCGCGAGCGCGCGGCGCACGAGATGCGCTGCACGCGCATGCAAAAATGCCAACGGTGCAAGGTGCACGCAAGTACGGCACGCGGGTGTACGACAGAAAATTATACGGGCTTGCAGCGCACATGCAAAATGTCCACTGTGTGCGCGACACTATTTATCGTCCCGACATCACCAAAAGGTGTGAGAAACCCATGAACACGAAAAATGGCATAACTAACTCAAAATAAATCAAAATTAAGTAGTTCAAAAGCCAAAATTGGATAGAATGAAATTTCCCACAACATGGATCAATTATTTTTCGAAAGTAATAAAGTTTAAGAGATCAAAACCAAGAAAAACAAAAAAGTTACAAACTTAGATCTACAAAAATATAACCATTAAAACCGAAAACTCCAAGTTTTAAAGAGGCTTAGAATCATACAAGGAAGAGAATAAAACAAACAAAATAGAAAATAATAATGTTCAAGAATTGGCAAGATGTACTTGCGTAGGTTGGTGGAGGAGTAAATGAAGAAGAAGATGAAGAAATAAAATGAGAAGTAATGAAGAGAGAGAGAGAGAAATTGGTTTATATACCAACCCTCTCATCTAAAATAAACCCAAACTAAGCCATGCCAAGTTGAACCAAACCAAATTAAACCAAGTCAAGGTTAAATCAAGTCAAGGCTAAGAAAGCCAAGTCAAAACACGGGTCACCTGACAAATGTCAAAAATTCGTATACGTATACTGAAAATATGTATAACAGAAAATAGGAGTGACAGGCATGCCGTCGGTATACACTGGTATACTGATGGTATGCCGGTCAAGGAGAAAATCTGTAAGTTGGAAAAAAATTTAAAGCGTTCCGAAAACCAAGAAAATATGAAATACAGTACAAAAATACGTATCCGTATATAAAAATCAAAACTGTAAGATGAGTCTCACAGCCACACCGACTGACCTATAGTCCTAACATCTTTACTAGTGTTTCTACACTCTTATTGACTCAAATTATGAATGGCTAAGTAATAGCCTTCAAGCATAACTTGAACAAAGCGTGTTCATTAGGTGCCGTAGACCGTGGCTAACTTTTTATTGAACTAACCATGGCTCGTGCCTTAAACCGACTTGTGTTCTATGCGACACTATAGCCCAAGTCATACTTTATATGACGAGCCTTAAGACCATAGGACTATGTGACTTGACAACCACAGAAAACATGGAACAGTGCTTGTTATGACTTCGATAGCTCAACAATACTCTGTCTAACTTAATCGTGTAACAACTTGACAAGCAAAGGCTGCATCAAACCTTGCATCATAAAAATGTGTCGTGCATGCGTTCGACTTGAACAACCAATTTCTTTAGGTGCCTAGACTTATGACGTGTCACGACTCGCACCCTAGAGTAAGGGCACGAGACGTGGGTACGTCCAGCCTACGCCGCAGTGTCGACAGTAGAACGCTGTCCTAGGTCACAACATCTAACAATATAATACTAAGCAGTTTATACTCCCCGAATGGGGGTGACATAGCAAAAAGTAAACTCAATCACAACTAAGAAAGAAGAAGTACGATATGATATAGAACTCAAATGAAAACAGATGATCAGAAAGTCTAAGTGTCTAAGATAACATGTCAGTAAACATCCAGAAATACATGTCTCAACTACAGAGTATGAAAGAATATATACAATCCAGATCCCAAATGACAGAATAGTAAAACCTAAACTAGGGAGCCTCAGTCTCTACAGCTAGTGGATCCGGTTGGAAATCCGGATCACTGGTGTCATCTAGAGCTGTCCCGTAGAAGGTATCCACACAGGCCTCCTCCTCGTCCTCTGTAATATTTTTAACAGGTTCAGTCAGGACAGGAGAGAGCACAATACATCTCAACATATCATAGCAGGTTAGAAAATATAATCATGCAGTAAAGTAAGATACAGGAACTGAAAGAAAGTACAGAATGTAAACTAAGAGAGAACTATAATAGAAATATCTACTATAAGTAGGGAACTAACAGTGGCTAGTGAGTCAGAGTATAATATAAATATGTGAATGCCATAGAAGATTCTGATGCTATACTACGAAAAGATTCTGATGCTACACTACATGGATATTATTCACATGTCTACTTCTACTCCCCCATACCCCCAATCAATACACAAGGATCCAGCCAGGTTATGTTATGATTCCATGCAATGGCCCACAAGGGGTGATACATGGTAGGCCCATAAATGGGTGATTATGACGCCAGTCGTGCGATACAACTTAACCCGTGGGGCGAGCAAAGGCTATGCCAAGCCTTGGACGATACGACCGAGCATGCTTTATCAAGCATTTACGTGGGCGACACCTATGACTTAGGCTAATTCGTAGCTTTGAGGCGAATACCAACTTTCCTTCTCCCAAGCCATGGGACGAAGGACCGAGTGTCATTTTGAAAGCATGACGTGCGATACTTCTAAGCCGACCGTGGGATCTTTCCATGTTCTAACACAGTCTGACCCAACTTGGGATTATTCCCTTAGCTATGTGGATTCGTCTCTTTTATTATCAAGCCTATTTCTGCAGTTGAAAACTTTCATTTTATTAGAGTGAAGGCTAAGCTGAGACAAGTTCACCGAAGCCACCCACCTGAGCGAGGAGTCACATCAACCGAGCGGGACTTCGAGCAGTCGTTGTATGGCTAAGTCTGAACGTCGTTGGCATTTCGATTCCTCCGATTGAGCTGAGCGGGATGGGGCATTACAGTTGTATGAATTCTTTTAGTGTATATGGATTATTAGGATTTGGCTTGTATCATTTTGTTCTAACACTGGTATTTTGTTGGAAATTTTACATAGCATTTATTTTTGGTGATTGTAATAGCTAGAAAAAATAGCATGCTTGTCAAGGTAAGGAACTTTCTATTTTTAAGTCTATATATTTATACTTGCGTGCAATTTTTGGTGTTGAGAGTTGCTCCACCAAAGGGGTCGGTGTATCCGGGAATTCTACGGAGGGTTGCTCCGGGTGTTTCTATTACTTTTGTGAAAATTTTGGACTCCAAAATACAAAGGAGACTCCACCAAAAAATTTAAGAAATTCCAGAGTTAGCTATTTTTTGAAGTTGAAATAATCGAAACCTATTTCCTAATATTTTATAAAATTCTAAATACAATTTTGATCCTAAAATCCTTTGAAGTGTTGCCTTAGGCACACAAATTCTAGTTTAACATTTTATCCCGCTAAGACGAAATTTCTTGCTTATCCATTTTTTTGTTTTGGTATGTGTTTTCCTATCACTCGATGAACGACGTACAATTCGAGGTTAAAAATTAACCTAGGTTTCGTTGTAAGTTAGAATTGTATCGGGGTGTGAGAGAAACCTTTGGATCACACCTTCGAACTCATAGCAATATTATATTTTAAAAGCTGATCAGTTCCTATTATCGGCATCCGTACGGCCATACAATGTCCGAGGTGAGACTTAGCTCACTTTCTTGTTTCTTGTTTTCCATTGGATTTCGAATCCCCGAATTCAGCCCTGTAATGTCCAATGTAGCCTGGTTATGATATTCTTGAAAAAGTTTAAGTCATATGAAATTTTTTATAATACTTGATTCCGATAACTCAGAAAATAACTCACGTGTTATCTTGATTTTATATCACATCATTATGTGACTCCTAATACTAATAGGACGGATAAATCTAAGTACCGCCTATTAAATATAAACCTGATCCCGGATAAATAGGATTATTGCCAAGATATTAGGTGTTGTGTAATCCAAAAGTGTTTCTTTAAACGTTGCATTTTGCATATAGGACTTGTTAGAGGCTCTACACGTTCGTATATTACAACTGTAGTCATAAATTTTTCAGAGAGCTATTAATGTCTTAAGTAGATTTTAATTCACTAAAAATTTACTCTTAATTATCTTCTTTCCGAATTAATCTCGAAAATGTTATCACCTTACCTTACTTATCTCATTCATTGATTGAGGGCTTGCTCGTCGTATTGACGACTTAGTATTGTTCACTAGATTTGTAGACATACTTTCAAGGAGTTGCTATTGTACGTTGAAGAGGACCGGAGAACAGGATCAAGATGATGCAATTGAAACGATCATGTTGGAACTATATCATCTTCTTATCATCAATTCAGATATATATGTATATGGTATGTAAATTACATTTGGGTTAATTGTTGTACTGGGTAGAGTAGTCTATTTTCCTACTTGTAGCTTAAATATCCCTTTTGAATAATATTGATTTTATTATGCAAGATTATGACCTATGACAACCTATCCTAGAATTTTACGGGCGATAATCGCGAATATGGGTACTGGAGTATTCATATATCGCGTAGCCTAGAGATGGTGTTACGTACTCGGTTCGCCGTATTCTGGGAGCGGGACGTGACAGAAGGCCATCGGAAAAGCGGTGGAAAAGTGTCTGCTTGAGTAGGGTATTGATAGGATATTCACTATCATGGTTGATAATGCTAGTTCCAACGATGTTGCTATTTCTTATTTGAGCAAGAAGATCCAAAATTGGAAAATAACATGGGTGCTGCTATTAGCACTCCTAAAATGTCATTCGGTACTCCTCTTTAATTTTTTAACATTCAAATTACAAATCTATCCCTGTATTAAATATAGCATTAATTTGTGCATGTATGGAGGGAGGAGTGTAGGATGAAATTTTAGGAGTGCCAATAATGTTAATGCAAGGGTATATTTGGAATTTGAATCTTAAAAAATTAAAAAGGAGTGTCGAATGATATTTTAGGAGTGCTAATAGCAGCACCTAATAACATTCTTAATTGCAAGTATCTACACATGAGATGCATTGCTCATATCATAAATCTTTTTGTGGTTGATGGGTTGAAATTGATGTCTCCATCGATTTCTTGTGTTAGAAATACGATAAGATATATGAGACATTCTTCTAGTAGATTCAAAAATTCAAGGAGTGTGTTGAAGCCGAAAAGATACAAAGCAAAATATTATTGTGTCTTGATGTGAGCGCTCGTTGGAATTCTATATTCTTGATGTTAGATACGGCTCAAAGGTTTGAAAGAGCCTTTGAGAGATTTACGTTTATTGATCTGTGGTTCAAAGTAGAGCTAGCGGAGAATGGTATCCTAGTGAAGAAGATTGGTCTAGTACAAGAAGATTATGCACTTTCCTATAACACTTCTATGAACTTATGCGTATCTCCGGTTCCTTGTATGTCACTTATAACAATTTTTTTTGATAAAATCACATCAATTGATATTCTATTGTGCACTTCAAAAGATAATAGTGACTTTTATTTGGCTATCATGGCCGATAAAATAAGAGAAAAGTATGATCAGTATTGGGGCGACATTGAGAAGATGAATATGGTTATATTTATTGTACCAATTCTTGATCCATGATATAAGTTAGAGTACGTGGAATATGCTCTTGATCAAATATATGGTACGGAAAAGAGCGATTCCATAAAAAAATGAAAAGTGTTGCGTACTCTATGTTCAATGAGTACAAAAATGTTAGTACTTCTCAAATAAGTGGCACTAGTACTACTAATAGTGATAGAGTTCAATCTTGTAACACCCAATTTTTCAGATAAGCATAATTTTGAAATTTTGTAATTATAATTATTATTTATTGATATTTATTTCACATTATAATTTTTGGTAATTTTTAATCATTTTTAAACTATTTGAAAACTGTTTTAAGTCATGACTTATGATTTTGATGTGCTGCTAGTGAAACCCTAGAGACTGCATGACCTAGAACCTAACCATGTCGTTAGGATGATTTAATTATCATTTTAGCTTGAGGGTATTTTGTCATTTAGTGAAATTTGAATTTATTTTAATTTATTGAATTGGGATTCCTAGTTTGGACTTTGACTTATTGAGACTTGTAGACTAGCCTAGTACCTAACCCTAGCTATGGTGACCCTAGCCTAACTTGAGTTAACCCATTTTAGTCACTTAGAATTAGTTTTGGAATGGAAGGATTAAGTTTAGTGTAATCTAGTCATGACTTATGGTTTTATGAAATGGCTTATGACTTCATGACTTAAATGATTAGAACTTAAGCCCATGGGTATATGATGCTATGTAATAGGCCCCGAAGGTGATAGACCCCGAAGGTGATAGACCCCGAAGGTGATACATAGTAGTCCCATAAATGGGATAAGGATTCTAGGAAGACTCTACGATCATAAGAGTATATGTCGTAAGTGATCAAAGAACCAATGAAGCATATGATACGCCATGTAAGTGAAACACACAGATAATGTAGTACCCGATGCTCCCTAAGGATAACATCTCAAGAAGGGATCTATATAGTACCAATCCGTGTGACCAACGTGACAGTACAAGTAAAGTAATCTACTGCAGGAAATAATTCTAAGTAGGATATGAAATGATCAGAGAATGTACTCGCCTAGATAACCTGAACAGCTGATAAGTATAGGGGGGTCCCACTGAAGCCACAGAGTCCTATTTAAAGCAACACAGGTTACAAGGTGTTTAAGTTGTAATAAATGAATCTCTATAATCAATCTACATTATTCTAGGTTCTTCTAAGTCAAAACAACTCTAGGTCGACTCCGGTCAATAATCTAGTCAAACTAGGTCAAGTGTTGACTTACAGTTGACTTTGGGTCAACTGGTCAACTCTGGTCAAACAGAGTCAATTCTAGTCTAATGTAAAGTGTACTTCGTTATTTGTACGTCGAAACTTACGACACGCAAATCGAGATAAGGAGATTATCGGTAAGGTTGATAATCTTATTATAGTGATCCACGTGTCCAACTTGTCAATTTCAGTGATGTGAGATCACTGGAATTGGCTGATCTCAATTTCGTTGTACTAATCCCGAAATACGAACATTATATGAATTAATTATTAATTAATTATAAAAAGGTTAAACTCAGATAAACTATCAACAAACATTGTCGGACGATGAAATAGACATCGCCAACGTGTCCAGAATGGTCAAATTAGCTAGGATAACCTACCCAACGGTCCAATTTGGACACAAGGGCAAAAAGGTAATTTCGGGTCAAAACGGTGTCCGTGTCGGAGCCGTTTTGCACCGAAAAACGTGCAAAAAAATAAGTCAATAAAATATAATAAATTATATGTCCACGAAACCAGAATGTCGATACGAAGCCAACGGTATCTCCAGAATTGGATTCCGTTGACCCGATCTCATTTTGGCCCGTTGACCAGAACTTGGAATTCCGGTTTGCACGAAAATGCATGCCGGAGCCAAAGTTCTCAAAACTTAGCAAACTACCTGTCAACGAGTCCAGAATGATGATACGAACTCAACGGTATCTCCGAAATTGGATTCCGATGAGCCGATCTCAAAATGACCCGTTGACCAGGATATTGGTATCCGACTTGCACCGAAATGCGTGCCAGACCCAATGTCCACCAAAACCTAGAAAATTATATGTCAACGAGTCCAGAATGATGATACGAACTCAACGGTGTATCCGGAATTGGATTCCGATGAGCCGGCGTCAAAAAGTCCCGTTGACCCAGAAAGTGGGACCCGCTTTGCACCGAAAAACGTGCTCGGGCCCACGTTCTCCAAATCTAACAAATTTTATATGAAAACATGCCAGAACGACGCCACAAGTCTAATGGTGGTGTCAGAAATGAAATCTGGAGTCCCGTGTTCAAAAATAGAATTTTACAAGTTGGAAATTACGAATTCGGACGACCAACTTTGGCTTCGAATTCAACCAATCAAACAAGCTCACAATGAAATGAAACTGGAGGGGTAGTAAGAGGGCTATACCAGCTTCGTACCGGAACTGGCAGCATGCCAAACGGAGCTACGATGGAGGAGATACAAGCTGACGAAGTTGGCCCTGCAAAACTGTCCAAATTTAATACAATTTAAACGGTCAACTTGGTAGCCGGTTTTCATGTATCAAACGATAAAATTAACGGACGAAAATTGACATGAGGGAAGGTGGATATACCGAGATTGCGACGGAGTGAAGAAATTGCCGATCCAACGGTCGGATCTCCGGAAAAACGTGCGCGAAGTCGCTGAGACGGGGCGCGATTTCAGCGTCGTTTTCGAGCTCGTCACGACGGGACGTCGTGCAAAACGCACGAATCGCCTCGACGGCGCGTCCCGGAGGACGGTGGCCGTCAGGGAAGGTACGCCGGAGAGAGGAGGTGCACGACCAGGGCTACGGCGGCCCACACGACGGCGCGGTGGTGCGCGACGGCGGCCCGCGCGCGCTCGCGTGCGCGCGCCTGTGCACGCATGCGGCTGTGCTGTCGTGCTGGTGGCGCACTGTGCAGCTGTGCACGGCCGACCGGCCTGCCATGGTGAGGCAAGGCGGCGCACACTGCCATACGCACAGCGGAGGTGCGGATGAAGGTGGTGGCTGCAGTGAAGTGGTGGTTTGAAGGTGGCGGAAATGGTGGTGATGGTGGAGGTTTGAAGTTGGAGGTGGAAGGAGGAGAAGAGATGGAGAGGGAAGATTGGTGGGTGGCCGGCCATGCTCGGCCACGGTGGAGGGGCGGCCTGGGGTGTGGTGAGGTCGGCCGAGGGAGAAGGGTGAGGTCGAGTTGTGTGCTGTGGAGTTGTTGCATGGGAGAGGAAGTGCATGGTTTTTGTTGTAGTAATTAATTGTAGAGAGGGAGAATGAGAGGATAAGAGAGAAAGAGATAAAAAAAGTGAATGCCTAGAAATTAGGGCCGGTACTACCATATGTTGGCTATAGGAAATGGATAGGTAGGAAATGAATGGAGGAGATTTAGTTTGGGGAATCCAAGGGCTACAATTAAATTAGCTAATAATAGGTCATTCCAATGGAGATTAATTCAATAGAAATTCTTATTAAATATAGAAAAATAGGTAGAAGGGTACCTGATATTTTTTTGGGCAAGAATTATGAGAGTGTCATGATGGAGAATAACATGGAGCTGGGCTGGACTCGGTGGAGCCGGATTGGGTCAAAACTGGACATTGTGCGAAATTGAATTAAAAAATAGGCGTCGATGATCATGAGTAAATAAGTAGCACATGGGGATTCCAATAAATGGGACACAAGTGGCGGACGAGTAGTAGGCTCAATGTGGGCCATGTCCATAGTTGGGGCTGACAGATTTTGGTTGACAGGGGACCCACAAATCAAGTTGGAAGATGAATGTGACGCCGTGGAGTGAAATAAAATCGGGTCACGTGTCGGGAAAGTTGTGCGAATCAAATGGAGCACAAAATGATGTGTCTGAGTGGGACACGAAGGTCATAGGTGACGAGCGTCTCGAGTAGATCAAGCATGAGAAGTTGGTTTCAAGAAACTGACTGGTCTTGCGCTCCAAAATTAAAAGTCACGGTAACGTGCTAAAAATAATTAAGGAAAAGAGTGGAAAATCAATTAATAATCAAACGGTCTAATTCGACCAGAAGTTCAGCGAAACAAAAAGAGCACAAGGGAACAAGTTTGGGTGGGACACCATATACCGTCATGAAGGTAATCGTGTCCACTCCAAAACTCGTGAAGAAGATTTCCAGAGTTGAACATCCCTGACACTCCAAATATCAAAGGCATGGGAAGTACACTTAAGGAAAAATACAGAATAAAATATTTATCAAACCTATCAATCGGAAAATAAAATAAAATAAAATGAAAAAAAAAATCAGCCCAAAATTCAGGGTGCTCACATCCTACCCACCTTATAAAAATTTCGTCCTCGAAATTAAAATGTCCCTACTCCCTCTAGGTCAAACCCCCACAATCAAAGTCCCAGAACTTAAATAAAACATACCATCAAAAAAAACGACATACAGGGTCATGGCATACGGTGACAACGAAGTCTCATCTGGGTATACTAGTTATGCTAACCGGAAGGGTCATAGGGTATCAAACACACAAGCAGTCTAGGGTGCTAAATTAGAAAATATACGGAAATAACAATCATCAAAACTGTAAGACAGCCTACCATCCTATGTGAAAACTGGTACTTATCATAAAAATAAGGAAAGGTAACTACCAATTATTTATAAAGGGTTCAGAAAAATCAAAATCAAAGTTAAGAATGAAAGTCACTTGCATGAAAATCCAATCACAATATATATTAAAAATATTTATTCTCGATACGATCTAAGTTGATCAAATTGGGGAAATCAGAATTTAGGCAATGTGGAGGACAGGTTCAACAAAGTCTGAGAACGAGCATACAAGGATGGAGATTCCGATCGTAATCAAATTTAAGTCAATTGAGTACAACCTAAGATATAAATATGATAAGAAAAGGTGATCGAAGTCGATTTGGTCGTGATTAAGGAAACTAGGATTTAATGATATTGAAAAACCCTTTTTAGAGAAAAAAACAGGAAAAGATTTCATACGAAGTCAGCAAATCATCCCTCTCTAATACTATCAGTTTATCATTTGCCAATCATATTTTTCTCTTTCACCTCATTCTAAATTAGATCCGAAACCTCCAAATCCAGTTTATGGAATCCTCGTACTTGTTTAAATCAAGCCTCGTATTTATTCAGCCCTAATACCACTATGTCATGCAAAATTTATTCTCGTTTTATAAATCAACCTTCACATTTCTTCAACGTTCACCTTAAATTATTATCCTTTTGAATTCTACACATTTTTTTCATCCAAAATAATTCCTATAACTTAAAATCCTTGTGTTCTATCTGTCTCTAGTCATCTCTTACAATATCTAGTTCAATTTTGCATAATCATTGATTACAATAAAATTCTCTTTCTATTACTAAATTTCCACATCGCCTCAGAGTAAAAGTTTTCCCCAGAATCAATAACCAAGATTTTCTAAGTTCTCAAAACTAGGTTGACCTTGAACATCCTCATTAGTTTTGAAATACATCCATGAATTACTCATAACCAAATTTTCTGCAATTGTTTCTAAATTAATACCATTTATCCCTCGATTTCATTCTAAACCTTCACCATATTTCTATCTAAAAAATTTTGACATCCAACATTTTGATTCCTACTAAATTATCATATGATAACCAATCACGTCATTTCCGCACTAGATGATTTACGTCACTTCCTCTACGTTTCTCAGGTAAAGTTATATGAAGATCCAAGAGTTTTCAAGGTATAGCTGACAGAATTATATACGAGACAGGGAATTGATGTAATCATGATAGTTATATAAGACAAAGATTGATGGGAATAAAATATTGGCAGGAAGAGAATGATAATAGAATCTGTTCTGCTTATCTGTTTAAAGAAAAAACCGTTTTGAAATCCAGAGTTAAAATATCAATTTCAAGATAAAGTCTAGCAAAATTATCGATTCATTGTATTATGAAAAACTTATAGCAAGAAATTTCACAAGGTTTATAAAACCAACTAAACTTACTCCTGAGTTAAATAATAGAAAACTAGACAAACAAACAAATAATAATTCTTTTCTCTTTTTTTTTGAAAGACTGAAACAAAGTAGAGAAAACATGTTTGAGAATATTTAAGGTACAATCTGATAATCATATGCGTCTATCCAAAATTATGGTACTCTAAATCCTCGTCATACTAGTAAGCAAGGCTACGATAATCACAGAGCCCTCGACTTATGCACATATCTCTAGAATCATGGTATTTAACATTTTCGCGGTGCCGCATGCTTGGCTGCGAAAACCTTAAATTCCCACACCCGAGAAATATATCCAGAGTCAGACTGTATGTCCTCACCATGCTGGCTAATGTGACTATAGAAGACTAGATTTTCATAACTTAGATGACCTAGCCCATATAATTTCATCTTGCCAAAAATTAAATTAAATCAACAATGAATACCCAAAAATCAAATCAAATTATCAACGAACATCAAAATTCAAAAATGAACAAAAATCTATCAAAATACAAACTTAGATGCAATAGCTATCATCAAAATTCAAATTCGACAAACATCCATCAAAATCAATAATTATAAACTCAAATTCAACAATAATCTATAAAAATCAAATTTAATAACAGAAAATAAAGATAAAACAAATCATGGAAAAAGAGTTTTCAAATCGAAGTTAAATAAGATTCTCCAGGGTCGTCCCAGAAATCTCTCAAGGGTTCCTATCTGTGATTGAGTGCCTTCAAAAATATATCCTAATCCTACTGCAGGCTGTAGTGGTACTCTAGTTCGAATACCACTACACTTTTAGTCTCGACCTGCATGGGCCACCACTAAAAACATGTCACGACCCGCACCCTAGAGTTAGGGCACGAGAACGTAACAATGCCCAGCCTACGCCGCAGTGTCGGCGGTAGAACGCTATCCTAGGTCTCAATGCATCTAACAGTATAAGACTAAACAGTTTATACTCCCCGAATGGGGGTGACATAGCAGATACCAACTCAATCACATCTAAGGTAGAGCATGATAAAGATAGATAAAACATGAAATCCAAAATAAATACAGGAGATAGAAGTCTAAGTGTCTAAGATACATAAACCCAGAAATACATCTCAAAACTCTAATACAGTAATCCACAAAGTAAATACAACTCCAGACAAAAAGAAATAACTACCTAAACAACCTCTACTGTGTCTCCTCTAGGCTAGCAGGCAATCTCCAAGCTATCTGTAAAATTTATCAACAAGTCCAGTCAGGACTGGAGCGAGCACATTACATCTCAACAGTTCATAGCAGGTTAGAAAATATAATCATGCAGTAAAGTAAGATACAGGTACTGAAAGAAATGCTGTATGTAAACAGAGAGAGAACTGTAATAGAAATATCTACTATACATAGGGAACTAGCAGTGACTAGTGAATCAGAGTACAACATGAACATATAAATGGCCTGGGATGATTCTGATGCTACACTATGGAATGATTCTGATGCAACACTACTGGTGTATTATTCACATGTCCATTTATACTCCCCCGTACCCCCAATCAATACACAAGGATCCAGCCAGGTTATGTCATATGATGCTATGTAACAGACCCCGAAGGTGATAGACCCCGAAGGTGATAGACCCCGAAGGTGATAGACCCCGAAGGTGATAGACCCCGAAGGTGATACATAGTAGTCCCATAAATGGGATAAGGATTCTAGGAAGACTCTACGATCATAAGAGTATATGTCGTAAGTGATCAAAGAACCAATGAAGCATATGATACGCCATGTAAGTGAAACGCACAGATCATGTAGTACCCGATGCTCCCTGAGGATAACATCTCAAGAAGGGATCCATATAGTACCAATCCGTGTGACCAATGTGACAGTACAAGTAAAGTAATCTACTGCAGAAAATAATTCTAAGCAGGATATAAAATGATCAGAGAATGTACTCGCCTCGATAACCTGAACAGCTGATAAGTATAGGGGGGTCCCACTGAAGCCACAGAGTCCTATTTAAAGCAACACAGGTTACAAGGTGTTCAAGTTATAATAAATGAATCTCTATAATCAATCTACATTATTCTAGGTTCTTCTAAGTCAAAACAACTCTAGGTCGACTCCGGTCAATAATCTAGTCAAACTAGGTCAAGTGTTGACTTACAGTTGACTTTGGGTCAACTGGTCAACTCTGGTCAAACAGGGTCAATTCTAGTCTAATGTAAAGTGTACTTCGTTATTTGTACGTCGAAACTTACGACACGCAAATCGAGATAAGGAGATTATCGGTAAGGTTGATAATCTTATTATAGTGATCCACGTGTCCAACTTGTCAATTTCAGCGATGTGAGATCACTGGAATTGGCTGATCTCAGTTTCGTTGTACTAATCCCGAAATACGAACATTATATGAATTAATTATTAATTAATTATAAAAAGGTTAAACTCAGATAAACTATCAACAAACATTGTCGGACGATGAAATAGACATCGCCAACGTGTCCAGAATGGTCAAATTAGCTAGGATAACCTACCCAACGGTCCAATTTGGACACAAGGGCAAAAAGGTAATTTCGGGTCAAAACGGTGTCCGTGTCGGAGCCGTTTTGCACCAAAAAACGTGCAAGAAAATAAGTCAATAAAATATAACAAATTATATGTCCACGAAATCAGAATGTCGATACGAACCCAACGGTATCTCCAGAATTGGATTCCGTTGACCCGATCTCATTTTGGCCCGTTGACCAGAACTTGGAATTCCGGTTTGCACGGAAATACGTGCCGGAGCCAAAGTTCTCAAAACTTAGCAAACTACCTGTCAACGAGTCCAGAATGATGATACGAACTCAACGGTATCTCCAGAATTGGATTCCGATGAGCCGATCTCAAAATGTTCCGTTGACCCGGATATTGGTATCCGACTTGCACCGAAATGCGTGCCAGACCCAATGTCCACCAAAACCTAGCAAATTATATGTCAACGAGTCCAGAATGACGATACGAACTCAACGGTGTATCCGGAATTTGATTCCGATGAGCCGACGTCAAAAAGTTCCGTTGACCCAGAAAGTGGGACCCACTTTGCACCGAAAAACGTGCTCGGGCCCACGTTCTCCAAATCTAACAAATTTTATATGAAAACATGCCAGAACGATGCCACAAGTCTAATGGTGGTGTCAGAAATGAAATCTGGAGTCCCGTGTTCAAAAATAGAATTTTACAAGTTGGAAATTACGAATTTGGACGGCCAACTTTGGCGTTGAATTCAACCAATCAAATAAGCTCACAATGAAACGAAACTGGAGGGGTAGTAAGAGGGTTATACCAGATTCGCACCGGAACTAGTAGCACGCCAAACGGAGCTGCGGTGGAGGAGATACAAGCTGACGAAGTTGGCCCCGCGAAACTGTCCAAATTTAATACAATTTAAACGGTCAACTTGGTGGCCGGTTTTCATGTATCAAACGTTAAAATTAACGGACGAAAATTGACATGAGGGAAGGTGGATATACCGAGATTGCGACGGAGGGAAGAAATCGCCGATCCAATGGTCGGATCTCCAAAAAAATGTGCACGAAGTCGCTGCGACGGGACGCGATTTTAGCGTCGTTTCCGAGCTCGTCACGACGGGACGTCGTGCAAAACGCACGAATCGCCTCGACGGCGCATCCCGGAGGACGGTAGCCGTCAGGGAAGGTACGCCGGAGAGAGGGGGGTGCACGGCCAGGGCCACGGCGGCCCACGCGGCGGCACGGCGGCGCACGACGGCGGCCTGCGCGCGCTCGCGTGCGCGCGCTTGTACACGCATGCGGCTGTGCTGTCGTGCTGGTGGCCCACTGTGCAGCTGTGCACGGTCGACCGGCCTGCCATGGTGAGGCGCGGCGGCACACACTGCCATACGCGCGACGGAGGGGCGGATGAAGGTGGTGGCTGCAGTGAAGTGGTGGTTTGAAGGTGGCGGAAATGGTAGTGATGGTGGAGGTTTGAAGTTGGAGGTGGAAGGAGGAGGAGAGATGGAGAGGGGAGATTGGTGGATGGCCGGCCGTGCTCGGCCACGGCGGAGGGGCGGCCAGGGGTGTGGTGAGGTCGGCCGAGGGAGAAGGGTGAGGTCGGGTTGTGTGCTGTGGAGTTGTTGCATGGGAGAGGAAGTGCATGGTTTTTGTTGTAGTAATTAATTGTAGAGAGAGAAAAGGAGAGGATAAGAGAGAGAGAGAGAGATGAAAAAAGTGAATGCCTAGAAATTAGGGCCGACACTACCATATGTTGGCTGTAGGAAATGGATAGGTAGGAAATGAATGGAGGAGATTTAGTTTGGGGAATCCAAGGGCTACAATTAAATTAGCTAATAATAGGTCATTCCAATGGAGATTAATTCAATAGAAATTCCTATTAAATATAGAAAAATAGGTAGAAGGGTACCTGATATTTTTTGGGCAAGAATTATGAGAGTGTCATGATGGAGAATAACGTGGAGCTGGGCTGGACTCGGTGGAGCCGGATTGGGTCAAAACTGGACATTGTGCGAAATTGAATTAAAAAATAGGCGTCGATGATCATGAGTAAATAAGTAGCACATAGGGATTCCAATAAATAGGACACAAGTGGCGGACGGGTAGTAGGCTCAATGTGGGCCATGTCCATAGTTGGGGCTGACAAGTTTTGGTCGACAGGGGACCCACAAATCAAGTTGGAAGATGAATGTGACGCCGTGGAGTGAAATAAAATCGTGTCACGTGTCGGGAAAGTTGTGCGAATCAAATGGAGCACAAAATAACGTGTCTGAGTGGGACACGAAGGTCATGGGTGACGAGCGTCTCGAGTAGATCAAGCATGAGAAGTTGGTTTCAAGAAACTGACTGGTCTTGCGCTCCAAAATTAAAAGTCACGGTAACGTGCTAAAAATGATCAAGGAAAAGAGTGGGAAATCAATTAATAATCAAACGGTCTAATTCGACCAGAAGTTCAGCGAAGCAAAAAGAGCACAAGGGAACAAGTTTGGGTGGGACACCATATACCGTCATGAAGGTAATCGTGTCCACTCCAAAACTCGTGAAAAAGATTTCCAGAGTTGAACATCCCTGACACTCCAAATATCAAAGGCATGGGAAGTACACTTAAGGAAAAATACAGAATAAAATATTTATCAAACCTATCAATCGGAAAATAAAATAAAATAAAATGAAAAAAAAATCAGCCCGAAATTCAGGGTGCTCACATCAATCCACTACAACTGATGCTCCGGGACCGGCTCCGCCTCCGACGACCGACAAGCCTAGGCACAGGGAGACTCGCTTCGACAAATCCCTCCGAAAAGAGGCAGCCCAAGGGCTGGAGAAGCCCTACAACTTCGACATCTTGACACAATTGGCCAACACACCGGCCAAATTATCCTTATACGAGCTTCTGAGACTCTCAAAGGATGTTCGTGCGGCTTTGAGCGATGCACTCCAAAATGTCGACGTATACCTGGCTCAAGTCAACCTCACGGGAGAAAACCCGCCTGCAGATCTCCAAGACAGCGCCTGCACGGGAGCAATGCCCAACATCGTCTTCACTCCACAGCACATGCTCATCAAAACCGACCTGCACGATCGCCCATTATACTACACTGGATACATCGGCGACGTAAAGGTAGATCGAATGCACATTGATCCTGGGTCTTCCATAAGCATCATTCCGAAGGGTTTGCTATATCATCTTCGCATTCCGATACATCGCCTGACGCCTACAAGCACCGCCATCAGTGGTTTCAATTCGGACAGGAGCTACCCTATTGGGAAGATTAGTTTGAAGTGTCAAATTGGCGACCTCCAATCCGAAGTCACCTGCTACGTCATAGATACAGACACTTCTTACAACATCCTCTTGGGGCGCCCGTGGATACACGATTATATGATCGTGCCTTCCACGCTGCACCAGTGCTTCAAATATGTCGACAAACACGGCTTCATGAGGACGGAATTTATAGATATCGATCCCTTCAAAGGGGTCGAATCTTACTACTCAGACTCCTGTCTGTACGAAAAATCGAAGAAGCATCTTGGTGAAGGAGATGTACAAGCTAGTACCGAGACAACCACAGGATCAGAAGAGCCTCTGACGATCCACCTCCAAGCTCGCAAACCGGGCAGGTCCGTACCCCTTACTGCCACTCTGCGGAAGGATGCAATCAGCCTCTCGACACAAGAAAAGCAAATGATAATCCAGCTGCCAAGGTCCGGCCAAGTGCCAAGACCCACAACGGGGCCAATGACAATCAGACTGCCGAGAGTCGGTCAGCCCCAAACGGAGAAGCTCAATTCCTCCGACAAGCCACTGACGATACGCCTTCCCAAGAAGGGTCATCATTCCGATGCAAGGTCTGATACTTCTAGTGAACCAGCCACTCCTCGCCCCACATCGAGTACCAAACTGGGGGTCGCTAGTCTGCCAACAACTCCACGCTCTGCTCCATCAGCTGAACCTCTGACGATCAAGCTACCCAGGTCGTCCTCTCAGTTTTTATTTACACAAGGGGTAGCCGAAGAGGAACCGGAGCTAGCCAAGTATATGGCTGCCCACACTAATGTTCCCTCCGCAGATGATATAATCCCCCTAGAAAAGATACCTTACTTCATCAATAAAGGGCTATCTTTGAACTACCTCGAGCTTAATAAGCTTTGTACAATGTACGCTATGGAACACGGTATAGGCACTCACCTACACACGCAGGTGACAAATGTCTACACCACAATCCAGCTTACTCCAACGAAAGACGCTTACCGCATGATCGAGGGAGGGGACCACCCAATCATCTTCGGTCGGAAGGACGATCCACAGCCCTTCACCATAGAAGAAGTCAACCTTGGATCAGATGCCGAAAGACTGCCTCTGTATCTTTATAGCCCCCAATCTAAATATCTCATGCAGAAACAGGGATATAATCTGGAAACGACACCGGGTTTGAACTACGGTACTGGACGACGATTACCTTTGAAGCCCCCTGTAGAAGCATGGAATTTCACAACCAGAAAGCCCATGCGCCAGACACTACATGCGCTAGAACTCAGACGAAGAACTTCACAGCAAGATCAATAAAGATAGACATTCGAAAGAAGACTTTTATATACAGAAGTCTATTACATGTCTAAGAAAAGGTTGTACAAAGGAGAATTTCTACAAAGGAAAGATCCTAAGTCTACAGCCAGCGGCTACCACGCGCCTCCAGATAAGCGCAGCAGCCACCATGCGCCATCAGTCAGGCGCAGCAGACATCATGCGCCTCCAACCAGGCGCATCCTACCATATCTTCAGCAGCTCAGTCATGTGCATCCAGCTCAGTTATGTGCATCCCTTCAGCAGCTCAGTTATGTGCAACTCTTCCAACCAGGCTCACCTGGCCGAGCAGAGCCCAGTTATGTGCCGCTCTTCCAGCCAGGCTCACCTGATAAGTGCTTCGTCAAGCAAAGCATTTAACCCTCTGGCTGGAACCAAGGAAGAGAAGAGCACCGCAAATGCTGTGGCCAGGGGAGGCTTCGAAAGAGCCTCCAAAGGCGAAGGAAGACCGTGATCGAAACCGCGGCTAAAGGAGCAGCTTTCAACACAACCAAAGTGGGCAAACCCCACTTTGAAGGAAGATAGAGCCTAGCACCGCCATTCCGATCTACGGCTCTTCCGGAATAACGGAGACAAGGCCCGAGCATCCCTATCTTTGGATGCAACAGGCACCTTTCGCCTGCCTCGGAAGCCCTCGACTCCATCTTTTGGATGTAACAGTCACCTTCAAGTGCATCGAAGACAACACAGTGTCTCATCTTCACCCTCGGGAGCACTTCGTCAACAGAATGCACCAGCATGTTCAAGTTCATGTTGGAAGTACGTGAGAGAATGAGAAGCAAATCTTCTCTCCATGCCATTATTTATAGGCCGGGCAGATCAAACCCACGCGCCAAGTGGATGGCCCTCCGAATTCCGTGCAATAAATTTACATTAAATGGATGAACCGGACGCCTCGAATTCAGCCAAACGGCTATTTATAGCACTCGAAGAGCGAGACAGCCGCATCATTAAAAGACATGTCCGATGTGCCAGCCAGACAGCGCATCACATGGACGCGCCCTTCGGCATCAGGCACACCACACAGACGCGCCCTACAGTACTCGACGCATTACAGAGGGTGCGCCCCCACACATCTCCATACCGAGTGGAACGCCAACCGACATGCCCACTCAGCTGTCCATCGAACGTCACCAATATTAAATGCTGAACTGACAGAGTTGGCAGCACGCCTCCCAAAGTCTGAACAGTTCAGAAAACGAAGCGTCGACAACGTCAGCATCATCATGACTTTATTTCGACGGCTACTGCCACGTGGCCACTCAACCAACCGCATGTGCCTCTACGGCCATGCGTCCAAATCAGCATGCACCTCAAAAGCCATGTGCCTCAGACTGCTCTCTGATCCCGAAAGACAGAAGAAAAGTCGCCTGCATGCGCCTCAAAAGCCATGTGCCCCAAATGGTTTGTAACTCCTAAATGTTATGAGCCGCAGCCTCCTCCTGTGCCCAATCCAAGGCGCAGCCCACCAGATCACTCCTCTCTACCAAATCCGAGATCTTCAAACAATGAGTCGACGACACGTGTCCTTTGACTCAACTCATCCAAGATTTCAGCAACGGAAAGATCTTCTCTCTGCTACATGCCGGCTCACAACAGCAGTATGAAGAGTTCTCCCCCTCGATCAGGGCGCAGCATCCATGCGCCTCCATCAGCAACCTCCACGTGGCGTCCCCACACCGGTACATCCTACATGTGCGCATGAGCAGCCAGCCTGCAAAACTATAAATAGAAGGATCATCTCCTTCACACAGAGGAGACTCACAACACAGAGAGAATCCACAACAGAGAATCACCGGAGAGGCAGTTCTAGACACTCAACGTCTTCCTCCTCTCAGCAAGCTCCAGCACCCAGAGCAATCAACACCTTCAGAGAACCGATAACCGTCGTCAGCCGGTCAACGGAGTCAACGCATTACCACTCGCTCCATTGGCACTAAGGACCCAGCTTAAACAAAAGTGTACTCCTAGGACTACATCTAAGTCCTATATTGTATCACTGTTCTGTTTGTATTAAAATTTCAATCAAAACAATTTTAATGGCAAACAAGCTGGCAAATCTGCTGGGGACTTCTTTCTCCTCTACCGAGAAGGTTGTGTCATAGGCCGACGACGTGAAGGTGGGCTCCTCCCACAAGACGCTGGTAGTGTGCCTCAATCAACAGACGTACGAGGAGTTCATTTCTGAAGGAAGTGCGAGTCCTTCGAAGCGGCTGTCGAAGCCGAAGAAGACCCGCGCAGTCTGGGTGCACAAAGTCGACGCCTCGGGCACCACCGTTGAAGGGGATGCGCCCGTCCAGCCTTTCCTTCCTGCTGACGTCCTCAGCAGTCAAGGTGCGCCCGCTGATGCAGCGCATCTCTCAGGGAAGCGTGCGGCTGACCACGTTCCACAGCCATCTTCCTCTCAGGCGAGGAAGATACGTCGACGGAGCAGGGGCGCAGCCAATGCCCCGCGCATCACTTCTGATGCGCCACAAAGAGCCTCTGTCTTTGACAGACTCACTCGCTGTAATGGCGAGGAGAATTTGGATGCTGAGTACTATGCGCCCCAGCGGGCTGGTACGAAGAAATCCAAGGTGGCACGGGCCATGCGCCACAAACGTGCTATGCCAGCAGCCGGCCAGAGGCACGCGCTTACAATCACGCGCGCTGCCGATGGCAAGCCGTACAAGGTTGACTCAAGTGCTTCTGCACCAACAACGAGTCGACCTTCAAAGTCCTCATCTCGCTTGGGCGCATTCACTGCGTGCACAACCAAGCCGAGAGAGGCAAACTCAGTGGTCTTGAACTCCCGCGCCTCCTCTGGTTGTGCGTTTGAGGTCCGTTCAAGTCACTTCAAATGCTGTGGTTCCCCCACTACTGATCGTGATGCCTGCTTGGTATTAGATCAGGGGGCACAGCACTCACCCGACCAGCCCGGTGCTTGGCCCTGCCATGCGCCTGAGAGGGGTGTGAGGGTAGCACTCTCCTCCAACGACCTGCGCAACGTGATCACTCACAAGCGTCGGTCAGGAGAGTTGACCAACAAGCACGATGCGCCTCTCACGGGGCACACTTGTGCAGTGGTCACCATCAACTGCTATTGCAAGACGGCAGTACCGCCAAAGCAGTCGGTCTTCCAACGGCTACAATCATCGATACCCCTCCGACATCGCCTTGGGACGAAGGTGTCAGCAGAAGAGGAGCTAAAGGTTGCTTCATGCAACGTGATCTCCAACTCCTCATCTGTCCGAAAGACGACTGCCAATTCCTCGTCTTCATCCAAAAGCCAGCCGAGGAAAACCAAGGCAGCTGTCTCGACCTCTGGAGTGTTCGAAGGCACTCGGTCGAGGAAGAAGTTCTTGGAGGAAGCTGGGGGTAGCCAGACCCTTGTCGAGCCTCCTTCCGAAGACGAAGATGTCCAAAGCACAGCTGCGGCGGATCTTCATCAAGGCGAAGATGGCCTCCCTGAAGCCCCTCAAAATGACGATGTCCTCCAGGACACCGCCGGGGGTAGTGCTGGAAACGAAGAGGCCCTTCAAGACAGAGCTGAGGGCAGTCAGGCCCTTGCAGATGCGCCTGTCGAAGACGAACTCCAGAATGTGGCTGGGGGTGGCCAAACACTAGGAGAAGTGACTCCCCCACATGAGAGCGAGGCTGAGAGCGAAGCCTCAAATAATCCATCCACTTTCGGCCGTGTCATGACAGTATACATGACCGGGGGTGATCTTGAGACTGATGCGCCGCCACAGGACATTGTCCAGCGCATAGACTTGCTAGAGGGAGGACTCAAAACCCTCTCTGCCTCAATGCAAGCACTGACTCAAGCAGTGTTTGAGATGCGGTCGGCCTTGATCAGGACACCTTCAAATGGTCCCGACCCAGGAGCCAATGGAGAGTCGAGTGTGCCCCTCCAACGGACACCCTCAGACACAGAAGCACCCCGGACGTCGGAGCCCTCAAACGCTCCACTCCAGGTGGTACCTCCTTCCCCGACTCCTAGCTCCACGGAGGACGTGGTCAAAATGATCAAAGATCTGCGGGAGCGCTTCGAGTCCAAGAACAGGCAGGAGGAGCGCCAGAAGATGGGCATTCCCCAGCCTTATCCCCTTGAGTGGAACAAGGTGGTTTATCCCCCAAAGTATAAACCACAAACACTCACGCCGTATGACGGGAAGGACTCTCCACGACGGTACCTGACGTACTTCCAGTCGCAGATAGGGCATCTTCCGAAGGAGGACGCGCTCCTCACCAGCATCTTTGTTGGGGCCCTGAAAGGGGTGGCGTATGACTGGTACTACAGCCTCCCCGATAATTCCATATCGTCCTTCGACGACCTGACACGCCTCTTCCTCGACCGCTTCTACGACGGTGGGAAGGACATGACGATGGCGTCTCTCATTGAGATACGCCAGAAGGACAAAGAAACGGTTCGGGCATTCATCGAACGCTTCCGTCAGGCCTGCTTCAGGCTACCTCCAGGCATGCCAGAGCATGCGCTTCTCTCCGCTTGCAGTATGAACATGATGCCTGCAGTAAAGCTCTGGCTTAACTCTACTCCCCCTCCCGACTGGAGCTCCCTAATCATCGAAGCTGAAGCTGCAGAGAAGAATGCGGCCAATGCACGTCTTCTGGGTGTTAGCTTCCCCGCCTTTGACGATAAGGGAAAAAAGTCCGCAATCAACAACTCCGGACGAGAAACAAAGGGGAAACAGGCATTGACTGTTAATGCCTCGAAGGGCGCATCTGCGCCTACTCAAAAGCCTCCACTGGCACCGAGACCCAAGGAGGTTTATTCATTCAATGATGACGACACCCTGCAACTCTTTGAGATACTGAAGCAGGGTGACAAGATCAAGCTTCCGGACCCGAAGCGGCCCGATGAAGTCGGGAAAGTGGACAACCCGAGGTACTGTCACTACCATCGGTTTGTCGGACACCCGACCAAGGACTGCTACGTCCTCAAAAATTACATCCAGTGCATGATCAATGCGGATGTAATCTCCGTCGACTACGAAGAGAAGACGGTGTCAGCTAATGTGGTGTCACTTCAGTTCGGCACCTTGCCGCCGACTACCACACAAGATGGCATCGTCCCCATCCCTAAGGCGACAATGGAGGTGGTGAACTTGCCACCCACCCGTGACAATGTGAGTGGACTTGTCCCACTCACCACATCTCGAGGAGAGGTCCTCTGGGTTCACCCCGACCTCGTCTCCGAGGTAACTCAACCGGAGGTATGCCCTACCTCCAAAGCAAAAGGCAGGAAGATCAAGTCTTGCCGCACGGTCTCTTCTTCAACGGAAGAGGCGCTTCCTGTGCAGACGCGTGCACAACAGAACTCCCAGCCCGGTGAAGCTACCGCCGAAGTGGTGCCTCCTGGCACCATCCCTGAGGAGGGTCCATCCAAACCCTCAGCAGCCAATAAACAAAAGCAAGTGGAGGCCCGTTTCGACAGACCTCTGCGGAAAGAAAATGCTTCGGGGCTAGCCAAGCCCCACAATTTTGACATTCTGGCACAACTGGCCAGTACTCCTGAGGGGACAAGAATCATTTCAACCTTCACTGGGTTCTTCATCGAACATGTACCCCGTCTACAAAACTTGGAGGCTGACGCTCTGGCTGGCCTCGCAGCCTCATTGGCCGCGCCCCTTGGGACTCAACACTATGTCACGGTAACTGGCCGAGACTTGATTTGTCCCAGAAACAACCTATGTTTGCAAATGGCTCACGCCGTGCCGACAAATACCGATGTTAATGTCCGAGACTGGAGATTCCCGTTCATCGACTTCGCCGTCTACGGAATCCTTCCGGAAGACCCGAAGGAAGCCGTCTCAGTCAGGAGACGCTCTCTTCGATTCTACTACGATACAGCCACTAAAACGCTGTACCGACGCTCCTTCGACGGGCTTCTCCTTCGATGCCTGTCTAACGAAGAAGCGGCCGAAGCTCTTCGAGAAGCTCATGACGGAACTTGCGGAGCTCACCAACCAGGTCCTAAGTTGCAAGATCGACTGCGACGTATGGGCTACTACTGGCCAACCATGGCCGCCGACGCAGTGGAATATGCTAAGAAGTGCCATGCATGCCAACTTCATGCAGACTTTATACATACACCGTCTGAACCTCTACATCCTACAGTCGCCTCCTGGCCATTCGAAGCCTGGGGCATGGACATTGTAGGACCAATCACCCCTTCTTCATCAAGAGGACATCGTTTCATCCTGGCCATCACCGATTACTTCTCCAAATGGGCGGAAGCAGTCCCACTAGCGGAAGTAAAAAGCTCCAGGGTGGTCAGCTTTATCAAACACCATGTCATTTACCGTTTCGGAGTACCCAGGCGAATCATTCATGACAATGGTCCCCAGTTCATCAGCCACATTTTTAGCAGGTTCTGTGACAAGAATCGTATTCAAAACGTGGCCTCAACCGCCTACAATCCGGCAACAAACGGATTGGCCGAGGCGTTCAACAAAACTATCGTCAGGCTGCTCAAAAAGGTCGTGTCATCCAACAAACGCGACTGGGACGAAAAGCTCGGCGAATGTCTTTGGGCCTACCGCACAACGGTACGGACCCCAACAGGCAACACACCATTCTCCCTGGTCTACGGGAGCGAAGCGATACTGCCTCTCGAGATCCAGATCCCCTCACTCCGAGTAGCGATCACAAACAAACTCACAGAAGAAGACAATCAACGTCGTCGTCTGCGGGAACTGGAGGCACTTGACGAAAAGCGTCTCCTAGCTCAACAACGCATCGAACTTTACCAAGCCCGTATATCACAGGCTTTCAACAAGAAGGTCAAGCAAAGAACTTTCCAAGTTGGTGACCTGGTTTTAGCAGTCAGAAGGCCAATGGTGTTAACTCACAAGACACCAGGGAAGTTCGAGCCCAAATGGGAAGGACCCTTCATCATTGAGACGGTATACTCAAACGATGCTTACCGCCTCGCCAAACCCAATGGGGACTTGTTCATGATGCCCATCAACGGCAAGTTCCTAAAGAAGTACTATTCTTGACATCCTCCAAGACATGTATTTCCCCAAACAACCTCTTTTCACAAAATCAAACGCTTTCGGAACCCAGCTGTTCCGTGGTATCCTTCCGTAGAAAGATAACCACGTCCACATTACCTCTGAGTTGTCTCTCTACATCCTACAAAGCGCAACCTTACATTTCTTGAGCTTACGCTATCCTTCATGTTTACCACGTCCACATTACCTCTGAGTAAACATCCCGTACAAACAACTCCTGTGTTGTCGTACATTGATCGCAGAACTTCCACGTCCACATTACCTCTGAGTTGTTCAGCGTATCCCCCAGGATCATTCCTACCACGTCCATAAATACCTCTGAGTAGGAAGATTATATCATTTGAACCTAATGATTGCCATGTCCACATTACCTCTGAGCAAACATGTTGGTTCCTTCAAACTTATTATCTGTACCTAAAAACCAAGGTGCGCAAAAGATAATAGGTCCACATAAATCATCAAGTTCATGAGATCAAAAATGAACACATCACAAAAAAAAGAGAGATAGTGTATTTCTTTATTTTTCAAAAAAGGGAGTACAGAAATACGCTATTTCCCCAGCAAGAGTTACAAAAACACATAAAAAGAAGAGAAACTACAGTCCCCGATCCTCTCCAGGGTGGGATGAGAGCTCTTTGAATCGACGTCTCAGGTCGGCAGTGCGAGTTTCCACAGTCGCCTGGACTCGGAGCTCGGCTTCTTGACGCATTAATCCGACAGCCTCAGCGGAAGTTTTACTCTCATACTTCTCATCAAGCTGTCGTCGCTGCTGAGCCAAAGCAAGGGTCCGCTGAGTAAGAGTCGCTTCCTCCTGCTTGAATGCCACGTGTTCAGCCAGGACACGATCAGCTTCTAGTTGAAGTTGGGCCCGCTGGTCTTCAAGACGGCGCATCTGAGCATCAACCTCTGCGATGTTAGCATCCACCGCAGCCCGCTTCTCCGTCGTCTTCTTCATATATTGAGACAACTGCTCCGCCGCAGTCTCAGTCCCAGCCACTTCACGCTCCCAACTGCTCACATCGGCTCGATGGGAAGCCTCGATTTCAGCAATCAACTTCCCTATCTCTGCATCTATCAAGACAGAGAGGTCATTTCGTTGGATGCGCTACAGTTTCGCGAGCCGCTCGTCCAGCTCAATCATCGAAACCTCCAGAATTTCGGCCATATGGTCATGGCCTTGGTGAACGCGGATCAGCTCGATACAAGGCATTGCCAAAGCTTTTGCTGTCGCAAAGCTCCCCTTGGCATCCATCACTGCAGATACACCTTTCTCCAGCATTTTGTACACTCCCTCGACGAGGAACTTCACATACTCGTCGGCATCCGCCAGCACCTGCGGTGTCATAGCAGGAGTTGGGGGAGCTACTACAGTTTGCGGACCGGAGGAAGATCCGCCAACCTCGATCTGAGAGGTTTGAACCTTGGCAGCAATAGGCTCTTCATCAACAGGGGCCAGACTGCTAGCCCGAGGAGCCGAAGGAACAGAAGGAGCCGGCATATGCGTCGTGATAGTACCCCAAGTGGAAGGAGCAACAGAGGGTTCCACACCCTTACCCTTCTCAAGCCCGGAGAAATCACCGACGTCAACGGCCACCTCTTATACCCCCGACGTTCTATCAGCATCAGCTACCTCCCCCGGCAAAACGGGGAGATCAACATTTATCTCCTGGCCAGCCCCAGGAGACAAGACCGGCAGAAGGGTCTCATTCTTCTCAAGTCCCTCTACAGGGACAAAATCTGTCGCTACCGCCTGATCGGTAGCCATCTCTATGTCCATGGTTGAAGCCAAGGAAGGATTTGGCAATGATTCAGCCGACCTCCCTTCATCATGACAAGGAGGGGAATCAACCCTCTCCTCTATTCTCACTGCTTCTGCTGCCCCCGCAACAGACTCCTGCAGCTCCGGAGCGATGTCATCGGAAGATGATGAACTCCATTCCTCTTCATCACCAGGAAGCTGCGCACTTGCTAAACCTTCGATATGTGAAGCCTCCGCTGTGGCCTTCGTCACCTCGGAAGCTGCTGCACCCTCAGGTTCCCTCCTGACATAACCCGGGGATACCGGAACCTCCACGATGACAGTATCCTCCGGATCTTCCTCCATGAGAGACATCATTGTCGGCGGGATACGCACTCCAGACGAGCTCGCCATCTCTTCTCGCCTACTCCCACCCGACTTTGGGGTACGAGGTTTTCTTTTTAGCGGCTCCTACAAAAGAAGATGGGGCCTCGTAAGTGGCGGAACCAAAATCAGATTTAGTAGGATGTCCTTACCTCTTCGGACGCCGAATCCGATGACACCGTCGGTAACGATGCCTTCTTCTGCTTCTTCGACACAAGAGATTCAGCCCCTGTATCTGCACATCGTTTCGATCGATCACCCGAGGGTTCTGCTTGTGATGCGGAGGGGGCACTCCGTTGACCCACCCCTAACGGACGATACGACCGGGCCTTCACTGGCGTATCCCCAGTCGCTGCTAACTGGGTGCCTGCGATAAGGCTGGTCTCCCTGTCATATCCGGAGGGCGGGGCAGCCATAACACAGTAAAATTTGGCGGCCGAGTAAAGAATGGGCGGCCGCGGATCGGGGACGGGCAACGTAAAACGAGCTCCGGTACATCCGGCATTATAGTAATGCCAAGCTCGTGCACCATCCAACAAACTTCCAACATACCCCAGGGTAATACTGGGGTTATCCAACATCATCTGAGCATAACCAAATTGCCGCGCAAAGCAGCTCGGCAAGTACGGTTCCAGGTAGCACTGATTCCTGTTCCGGTACACCAGATGGGACGGCCGGATACTTTACAACCAGCGGAATCCCCATTGAGGCAGAGTGGTGGTACCTTCACCCAGGTCCCTTAAATCCTCGTTGGCCTCAAAACCTAAATAGATGGGACCAACTTTGGTGATCTCCCAACCCTGAAGACGGGATAAAACCTTTCTACAAACCGGGACACCAGTATGCGACCAGCTCCTCCGATGGAAACGACGAAGGAATGCATCTCCAGCCTTATAATCTCCTTCCGAGCCTGGGCTCATCACACTGGGATGATGCAGAATCAGCCATCCCATCAAATAGTGAAATGGCAGTTCGGCGCGCGGGAAGTTATTTTTCTGCCTCTATCATGAATCACATTTCCAGCAAACTCTCGCAAACCTCGCTGCAGGTTATATACCATTGCGGGGAGGAGAGCCAAGCGCCGGCCGAAGACCAATTTTACGGCTGGCAGGATTAAGTTTCGAGTCACCCTCTCGACGGCACCGGATCCACCTGCGAACACGCAATCCCGGAGCCATATCATCAGATAGGCGACCAAAACCGCCTTGGATGACATTGGATAAGCAAGGTGCCAGAAGCAGCTGTAGGAGCGTGCATCTGACTGCTGGTCTTCATTTCCTCGGGGATTCTTCTCCCCTAACGTGCTCATTTCGGACAGCACCTCGCTACGAGAGAGCGCCGATGGAGTAGAAAACTTCGAAGAATCCTCTTTGTCTTGTCTAAAGACATAATCTCTCCAAGCGATCACATGGGGCTGCGACCCGCTTTTATCCCTTTTCTGCACATAGTAATGATGACTCGCCACTTCCTTGAAGACGGCCGTCATCTCATCAGCTCTGTCCCCCAGGACCTAAAGTTCCTCATTGGTTGGAAAGTACTCTTCATAGGGCTCCGACCCCCAAGGGAGTTTAGACACCTCATACATCTCATGAAGTGCGAGCCCTAACTCCCCTACCGGAGTAAAGAAGGTTCCGGTATGAATATCAAATATCTCCAGGAGTGCAAGGAACATGTGCCTATTAAGGTCAACACCCGCCTGGGTAGCACGGATCGCGGCAGTCAACCCGATCTCTCGGAGCTCAGTCCGAAATCGCGACAAGATCTAGAGCGTCAATTTATCCCATTTGGAGACGTAATGGCACCAACCCTCCACCCGAAACTCTCCTGTCGGGTAGGAGCGTTCCATCAAAAACATACAATGTGTAAAAGTCGAAGCACTATAAGCAAGCGTATCAATGGGTACATCACTGTAGAGGCTCCCAGGACGTAAAGTCCGCCAAGTGTAAGAAGACCCAGACCGTACAACGGTCAAAGCATCCCTTTGGTCGAAAGTAGAATCAATTTGGATGACACCAGTCACCGCTCCCCCCTGAGAAGGGGTAAGCTCCCAAGACATCCTCCTCTGGAAAACAAGGCGACAGAAGGACGTCAAAGGCCACTGACGTTCAAGTTGCTTAACAGTCATATGCACTCCATTCGCAGTAAAGAACCAGTCCTCCTTGACCTTCAGTACTGACGAGTCAGTAGAAGTGAGACGGTCTCCAAACAGGAACTCAGGCTTCAGGAAGGTCACTTTATCAGATGTGGAAGATTTAATGACTCCACGCTCCATCATCCGTTTGAGGAACCAATACTGTTGTTCACAGATTAGGGTCATTCTCTCAGGAGGCTGATCCAGCATAAGAGCATCTTGAGCAGGGTTTATCACTTCCTCGTTATGCTCTACTCCCATTTGGTTGAAGGCAGCCTCCAAGAAAACTTCACTCAAAAGCGGGATTGCCATCGACACTAGCAAAAGATCAAAAAAAGTCAGAAGAGAACACACAATGTGTCTAAAGGAGAAAACTGCGGCGCATCATCAGGGATTGAACCCATGCGCATGGCCTCGGCGCATCATCAGGGTTTGAACCCATGCGCGTCAGCAGTATAGCCTCGACGCATCACCAGGGTTTAAACCCATGCGCGTCGGCGGGCAAAGACCGCGGCACATCATTAAAGACTCAAGGCCTATGTGCGTTAGCGTACGGACAATGAGACTTACCAACCACCTCCGGCCGAACTTCGACAGGCCGACGGGGAACGACAGCCGCCGCAACTTCCGCGGACTCCTTCGCTTTCTCCTTCCCCTTGCCGGCAGCACCGCGAGGAGTCTTGGGAGCCATTCTCTCGAGAAAGGAGAAGTTAGGGTTTTGAAGAAGAAACTCTAAAGAAGCAGAGGTACAGAGAAGAAGAACCCTTTCTCTCTCCAACTCTTACCTATTTATAGGGCTTGGTCGCACGCGTGAACAGATGACGTGTGATCTCAGCCGTCGCCTCGGGTTCTGTGCAAGGATAGCAGCAAATAAAACCAAAAGATCATCATTAATCTTTTCGGTTACCGAGGCACCATCATTATTAACTGAGAAGAGCATGCGCCCGAACAGGCATGCGCCCAGAAATCATGCGCCCTGACCTCCATGCTTCTTATTCAAAGTATTCCAAAACTTATTCAAAAGTTTTGAAAACTTTGAAGGGGGTCTTGTAGAAGCATGGAATTTTACAACCAGAAAGCCCATGCGCCAGACACTATATGCGCTAGAACTCAGACGAAGAACTTCACAGCAAGATCAATAAAGATAGACATTCGAAAGAAGACTTTTATATACAGAAGTCTATTACATGTCTAAGAAAAGGTTGTACAAAGGAGAATTTCTATAAAGGAAAGATCCTAAGTCTACAGCCAGCGGCTACTACGCGCCTCCAGATAAGCGCAGCAGCCACCATGCGCCATCAGTCAGGCGCAGCAGACATCATGCGCCTCCAACCAGGCGCATCCTACCATATCTTCAGCAGCTCAGTCATGTGCATCCAGCTCAGTTATGTGCATCCCTTCAGCAGCTCAGTTATGTGCAACTCTTCCAACCAGGCTCACCTGGCCGAGCAGAGCCCAGTTATGTGCCGCTCTTCCAGCCAGGCTCACCTGATAAGTGCTTCGTCAAGCAAAGCATTTAACCCTCTGGCTGGAACCAAGGAAGAGAAGAGCACCGCAAATGCTGTGGCCAGGGGAGGCTTCGAAAGAGCCTCCAAAGGCGAAGGAAGACCGTGATCGAAACCGCGGCTAAAGGAGCAGCTTTCAACACAACCAAAGTGGGCAAACCCCACTTTGAAGGAAGATAGAGCCTAGCACCGCCATTCCGATCTACGGCTCTTCCGGAATAACGGAGACAAGGCCCGAGCATCCCTATCTTTGGATGCAACAGGCACCTTCCGCCTGCCTCGGAAGCCCTCGACTCTGTCTTTTGGATGTAACAGTCACCTTCAAGTGCATCGAAGACAACACAGCGTCTCATCTTCACCCTCGGGAGCACTTCGTCAACAGAATGCACCCGCATGTTCAAGTTCATATTGGAAGTACGTGAGGGAATGAGAAGCAAATCTTCTCTCTATACCACTATTTATAGGCCGGGCAGATCAAACCCACGCGCCAAGTAGATGGCCCTCCGAATTTCGTGCAATAAATTTACATTAAATGGATGAACCGGACGCCTCGAATTCAGCCAAACGGCTATTTATAGCACTCAAAGAGCGAGACAGCTGCATCATTAAAAGACATGTCCGATGCGCCAGCCAGACAGTGCATCACACGGACGCGCCCTTCGGCATCAGACGCATCACACAGACGCGCCCTACAGTACTCGGCGCATTACAGAGGGTGCGCCCCCACACATCTCCATACCGAGTGGAACGCCAACCGACATGCCCACTCAGCTGTCCATCGAACGTCACCAACATTAAATGCTGAACTGACAGAGTTGGCAGCACGCCTCCCAAAGTCTGAACAGTTCAGAAAATGAAGCGTCGACAACGTCAGCATCATCATGACTTTATTTCGACGGCTACTGCCACGTGGCCACTCAACCAACCGCATGCACCTCTACGACCATGCGTCCAAATCAGCATGCGCCTCAAAAGCTATGCGCCTCAGACTGCTCTCTGATCCCGAAAGACAGAAGGAAAGTCGCCTGCATGCGCCTCAAAAGCCATGCGCCCCAAATGGTTTGTAACTCCTAAAGGTTATGAGCCGCAGCCTCCTCCTGCGCCCAATCCAAGGCGCAGCCCACCAGATCACTCCTCTCCACCAAATCCGAGATCTTCAAACCATGAGTCGACGACACGTATCCTTTGACTCAACTCATCCAAGATTTCAGCAACGGAAAGATCTTCTCTCTGCTACGTGCCGGCTCACAACAGCAGTATGAAGAGTTCTTCCCCTCAATCAGGGCGCAGCATCCATGCACCTCCATCAGCAACCTCCACGTGGCGTCCCCACACCGGCACATCCTATATGTGCGCATGAGCAGCCAGCCTGCAAAACTATAAATAGAAGGATCATCTCCTTCACACAGAGGAGACTCACAACACAGAGAGAATCCACAACAGAGAATCACCGGAGAGGCAGTTCTAGACACTCAACGTCTTCCTCCTCTCAGCAAGCTCCAGCACCCAGAGCAATCAACACCTTCAGAGAACCGATAACCGTCGTCAGCCGGTCAACGGAGTCAACGTATTACCACTCGCTCCATTGGCACTAAGGACCCAGCTTAAACAAAAGTGTACTCCTAGGACTACATCTAAGTCCTATATTGTATCACTGTTCTGTTTGTATTAAAATTTCAATCAAAACAATTTTAATGGCAAACACCCCCGGTCCCGGCTGGCAAACCACGGGACTACTATAGCAAGACTCGATGTGGATTAGGGTATGTAACACCCACGACGACCCCTGAAAGTTCAGATGAAGAATGTGACTGGCATTCACATTCGACCGGTTCACCAACTTCTGATTCTGATACCAGCATCAGAGATGTATTCAGACAAGTCTTGTCAGTCAACATGGCATTCGCCGACGCTTATGAAGAAGACGAAGACATCCCCAAAATCCTCGAGCTAGAGCCATGGGCCCAGCAATTGGATGTACAATGGAAAAAGCGGTTCGAACTGAGGGAACCTCCTACTGAAGATGAGGTTATCCAGGTCGACCTCGGCAGCGAATCTTCCCCAAAACTAATCTTTTTCAGTAAAAGTTTAACAGACGAAGAGCAAGAATCACTGCTGGAACTTGTCAAAGAATATATTGATGTGTTCGCATGGAGCTATGAAGACATACCGGGGTTAAATCCCGATATTGCTCTTCACAAACTCAACATTCGGCCGGACGCAAAGCCAGTCAAGCAACAACAGCGACGCCTTCGCCCAGGCATCATGGATGCGATCGAAACTGAAGTCAATAAACTGATAGCCAGCGGCTTCATTCGTGAGGAACAACATCCGGATTGGGTCACCAACATAGTACCCGTCCTCAAGAAGAATGGGAAGATTCGAATCTGCATCGACTTCCGTAATCTGAATGAGGCATGCCCCAAAGATGAATTCCCCCTCCCTATCACGAAAATCATGATTGACAATACCTGCGACTTTGAACGTATGTCATTCATGGATGGCTTCTAGGGGTACAACCAAATCAAGATGTCTCCTGACGACGAAAAACACACATCATTCCGAACACCGATTGGCACGTATTGCTACACAGTCATGCCTTTCGGTTTAAAGAATGATGGCGCCACATATCAAAGAGCCATGAGTATCATCTTCAGGGACCACTTACGCAAGACGGTGGAGTGCTATGTTGATGACATTGCCGTCAAGAGCCGCTGTAAGGGAGACCATCTGCAGGATCTGAGGACGGTATTCGACCTGATGCGAGCACACAATTTGAAAATGAACCCTACGAAGTCCTTCCTGGGCGTATCCAACGGGAAGTTCTTGGGTTTCATCATCACCGCCCAGGGTATCCATGTAGACCCTGAGAAGACAAAGGCAATTATGGAGATGGGTCCCCCGAAAAATCTCCGTGAACTCAGAGGCCTCCAAGGGAGGCTAGCGTACATCAGGAGGTTCATTTCTAATCTCTCTGGGCGATGTCGGCCATTCACCCACCTCATGAAGAAAGGCGTCTCGTTCGTATGGGACGAGGAATGTCAGCAGGCCTTCGACAGCATCAAAGAATATTTATCGAACCCTCGAGTTCTGGTGGCCCCGGTTGCTGGGAAACCATTCCTGCTCTACGTACAAGCAATAAAACATTCCCTCGGGGCTCTGTTGGCACAAAACAACGATGCAGGCCATGAACAAGCCATATATTACCTCAGTCGAATGATGGTTGGGCCAGAGCACCGATACACTGCTGTGGAGAAGGAATGCCTTGCCCTAGTGTTCGTCATTCAGAAGATGCGGCACTATGTCACCAGACAAACGATACATGTGATCTCACGAGTCAACACTCTCAGGATCCTCATGACTAAACCATGGGCACTCAGCTCTCGCCTCGCTACATGGACAATATTGCTATCCCCCTACCACATGATCTTCGTCCCACAAAAGGCGGTCAAAGGTCAAGCCCTGGCAGACTTTTTGGCAGCCCACCCGGGCTCGGAGTCGTCCAGGATATATGAAGAGATCCCAGATGAGGTCGCCGACTCGCATGCAACCTCTCACGATAATATATGGCGAATGTTCTTCGACGGCGCTTCGAGAACTGGACCTAAGGGCAACATCGTCGTCGGAGTCGGGGTGGTGCTGGTTTCTCCTACCGGATTGGTAATCAACCGTGATTACTCTCTCACAGAACCCTGCTCTAACAATATGGCCGAGTAAAATGCTCTGGTCATTGGCCTTCAACTTGTAAGGGAGCTGGGGGTAGAATATCTTGAAGTATACGGCGATTCTCAGTTAATCGTCAATTAAATCCGGGGCTCATACGAAGTTCGCCACGAAGACATGATCCCCTATCACCAAATAGCAATCAACATCATCTCGTCGTTCGAGGGGTTCTTCATCGAACACGTCCCCAGACTCTGAAACATCGAAGCCGATGCCTTAGCGGGCCTGGCCGCTTTCCTAGCAGTGCCAAATCATACTCATCAATCGGTAGACGTAGTAGGCCACGAACTGGTCTGCCCCAAGAACAACGTTCAATTCGTGGCGAGTTATTTCACTCAGACGATTAATGATGTCCCAGATTGGAGACAACCATTCATTGACTTCGTCGTCTACGACATCCTGCCCGAGAACCCCAAGGAAGCCACTTCCATCAGACGGCGTTCTCTCAGATTCTTCTACGATACAAAGACGAAAATGCTGTATCACTGATCCTATGATGGAGTATTGCTTCGGTGTCTATCGAACGCAAAAGCCAAAGAAGCCGTACGAGAAGCTCATGACGGTGTCTGTGGGGCCCATCAACCTGGTCCTAAATTGCAAGACCGTCTTCGCTGAATGGGCTACTACTGGCCCACGATGGTAGCAGATGCGATAGACTATGCTAGAAGGTGCAAAGCCTGCCAAGTCCACGCAGACTTCATCCACCAACCATCCGAATTTCTACATTTGACAGTGGCATCCTGGCCATTCGAAGCATGGAGGATGGAGATCATCGGTCCGATTACTCCATCTTTCTCCCGTGGACATCGCTTCATACTTGCAATCACGGATTATTTCTCTAAATGGGCAGAAGCTGTCCCGCTTGCAGAAGTAAAGACTTCGAACGTGATCAACTTCCTCAAGCATCACGTCATCTATCGCTTTGGACTGCCCCGGAGGATCATCCACGATAATGGTCCGCAGTTTGCAAGCCACGCCTTCTATCGGTTCTGCGACAAACATCGCATCCAGAATATTGCTTCGACACCATACAACCCGGCAGCGAACGGGTTGGCAGAGGCATTCAACAAAACAATCATCAAACTCCTCAAAAAGTTTATTTCTTCCAACAAACGCGACTGGAACGAGAAGCTCGGTGAATGTTTATGGGCGTACCGTACTACAATCCGAACAGCTACCGGGAACACACCATTCTCCCTGGTATACGGGAGTGAGGCAGTTCTTCCATTAGAGACTCAAATACCCTCACTCCGCGTCGCCCTCACTTATCAATTGACGACGGATGATAACTACCGACGCCGACTACAAGAGTTGGAGGCCTTAGATGAAAAGCGCCTCCTAGCTCAGCAAAGGATCGAACTATACCAAGCACGCATCTCTGGAGCCTTCAACAAGAAGGTCAAGATCAGAACATTCCAGGTGGGCGATCTCGTTCTGGCAGTCCGGAGACCGATGGTCATGACTCACAAGATCGCCGACAAGTTCCAGCCAAAATGGGAAGGCCCATTTATCATTGAGGCCGTATTCTCCTACGGAGCTTACCGTCTCGCAAAACAGAATGGGGATTTGCTCATGTTGCCCGTCAACGGCAAGTTCCTGAAGAAATATTATGTCTAAAATGATATTCTCCAGATCATGGAGTCATGTGCCCGCTGGTACCGCTGAACTCACCCTTACAATTTTTCCAAATCATTGAGTCATGTGCCCGCTGGTACCGCTGAACTCACCCTCACAATTTTCCAGATTTTCGAGTCACGTGCCCGCTGGTACCGCTGAACTCACACTCACCATTCTCCAGATTTTCGAGTCATGCGCCCGCTGGTGCCACTGAACTCACACTTTCACAAATATCGAGTCATGTACCCGATGGTGCCTCTGAACACACATCCCGGTCACTCTTTCAGATAGAAAGTCATGTATGATCATACCTCTAAACTTTTCTCCTGGAAGAGATCCTCCCTCATGATCCAATACCCGCACTTCCAGTGCACAAAAAGGGTAAACGATCCACAAATTTCCAAAACGGTCATGTCTTCATTACCTCTGAGTCGTTTCACTTCCGCCAAAAATAAATCACCCCCTACATAGAACTTCCATGTCCTCATTACCTCTGAGTCGTTCTATGTACCCCCTCTTCATTGAGCCCACTCCTGCCATGTCCTCATTACCTCTAAGTGGGAAGGCTCCGTAGAAGAAACCTTCATACTTGCCATGTCCTCATTACCTCTGAGTAAGTATGTCGGTTCCCTTTTAACCTATTATCTGTACCCACAACCGGAGTACGACAAGGATAATAGATCCACAAATGTCCTCTGTTGACCACAAATGTCCTCTGTTGACCACAAATGTCCTCTGTTGACCATAAAATATCCTCCGTGAAGTCACTTCTGCCATGTCCTCATTACCTCTGAGGAGAAAGATTCCACGATAAAACCCTCATGCTTGCCATGTCCTCATAACCTCTGAGCAAATATGTTGGTTTTCTTTCATCCTATTATCCGTACCCTAAAACCAGGATACGCCAAGGATAATAGGCCCACAAATATCCTCTGCTAAGTTTCTTAGCACACGCCCACCATCTCATCATGCCCCGGGAGCCCAGCTGCTCTACGGCATTCTTTTTCCCAATACCAAGAGCACCCATGACCACTTTGCCATGGCTGTTTCGGATATCCTGACCAAACTTGTTATCCGTACCTAAAACCAAGGTATGCCATGGGTAACAGGTCCACAGAAAAGTCCCCAAGACGAGAAAAACATCACCACAATATCACAGGTATAACAAGCAATGCAAATGAAGGGTAGAATGGAAAGTACTCTTTATTTGAAGGAAGAAAAAAGTATTACATATTTCGGGACCACGTCCCTTTCAAAAAGGAAAAGAAAAGAAGAAACAAAAGAAAAGCCGACTACATTTCATCATTACTCAATTCTAGCAGGTGGTTTCTCACTGAGGTGGTCCTCCGCTCAATCCGTTGTCGAGCCCGACGCTCGGCCTCCTGGAATAACCGCTCCTCATTGTCCAAGCCCAGGAGCGCCTGGCAGTCGTCTTCCAATTTCTTTAGGGCAGTCTCCAGGTCAGTTGAAGCTTGATTAACCCTGTCAGCCTCCTGAACAATTAGCCCCCTGTCATTTCGGGCAGCCTCAAGTTCAGACTCCAAGAAAGTCAACTTCTTCTGAAGTGCAAGGATCTGCTCCCGCGTCTCAGTAATCTCACGAGAGACAGACTCCTCCCGAGCCGTGATGTTTTCATTCACGTAACTCAATTGATCATACCGATCAGATAAGTCGTTGAGATCCTTCAGTATGGCCGGCCTGGTCTTATCCCGAGCAGCTCTGGTCCTCTCTATAACAGCGATAAGGGAACCCCGCTCCTCGTTTATAATAGCAGACAGATCAGCCTGCCGCAATACCCGAAGCTCGGCCACCAGCTGGTCAGTCTCCAACAATTTTGCCTCCAGAAGTGCAGCCATCCCTGCATCACCAGGAAGATTCCTAAGGATATTAATTTGACCCTGGGCGCATTGCCGGGCCAAGGTGAAGGAGGTCCCTCTTTCCACAGCAGCCTCGATTCCCCTCTTCAAATGACGATGAAAACTGGCAACCACGTCCTGTAATGCGTCGTCCAAAACTTCTGCAGAGGATGGCGTCAGAGGAAGCGTGGACGGCAACATCGGAGAAGTAACGCTAGAGCTTGCCACCGGGGGAACAGAGTCTGAGTAGAACGATGCGTGAATGGCGACTAACTCGTCTTCCGTCGCCCGGAGAGCCTGGACACTCGGTAGAGCAGAAAGGTCCATTCTCGGGACCGCTGGAGCAGAGGATGACGCAAAGACCATCGTTCCCTGCCCCGACTGCCCCGATGCCTGGCCTGCTAAACTCGAGCCCCCAGAAGGCCCATCAAAATGAGCCGGAAGGTGAGGGGGTACACCCCTCTCCACCAGTGCCCCTTCGGCTGGGTTTGTCTCAACAATGTCCATCCTCGGCACTGGAGAGGCAAGACCTGTAAGCCCAGAATGAAAATCAATCGACGTGACCCGAAGGACGTGATGATAGAGCAGATAGGCTTCCTCACAGGTTAAGATTCGGCTAATCTTACCAGGGGAGGAGCATGAAGGCTGCAGCTCATCCACAGCTGGCATGGTCCCCTCACCCGCGATCCCCGAGTTAAACTCAGCCGCGTCCTCTGTCCCCGCCACCTCGAAAGGGGATACAAATCGATCAGCATCATCTTGAAGAGGAACGGGCTCACGGGAGTCCCCGTCATCCTGGGTCACCACCTCGGCATCTTGAAACTCTTCTTCTTCTCCTGACACCTAAAAGAGGGAACGAAGATGATTAAAATTGAAGCTAGAAGGAAAGAAGGAAGAAGGAATCGAGAGCGGTTTGGTTACCTCTGACGCAGGGTTGACTTCTTTTCCACTTTCTCTTATGGCTAGCTGGCGGTGCCTGGTCGCAACCAGCTTCCGGGAACGAGAAATACCGCCAACAGAAGAAATTTGTCGGCTATATTTCGGAGTAGGGCCAGGCGCAACGGGTGACTGATCCCACAATATCTTATCTGACAAAATAGGCGGCTGATCGACCTCTGTGTCTGCCACTGGAAGGATAGAGTCATCTTTATCATACTCATTGCCTTCATCACCCTCAGCAGCAGAATCCAAATCTGGCATTTTGACCCTAGTCTTTCTCTTCTTGGACCCTTGAGATCCTTCCTCCAGGCCGGTACCAACAATAAAACTGGCACCTGGGTTAAAATCGATCGGGGGTTTGTTCGCCATAACATGATATAAAACCGCCATGTACAAGATCTCCACTGACGCCTTAATGGCAGGGACCGAGAAAATGGTGCGGGTATGGAATGTATCGTAGTATTGCCAAGCCCTGATACCATCAAGAAGGCTACCTTCAAAACCCAAACAGGAGCTGGGGTTGTCTAGGCAAAGTTGGCTGTATCCAAACTGCCGGGCAAACCTGCTTGGCAGATAAGGCTCCAGAAAAACCGTATTGCGGTTACGGTACACCAGATGTGCGGGGCGGATGTTTCGCAGCCACAGGAGCATCTGGCCATCCAGAAGTTGAGGAGGCGTAATACCGTCAAGATGTACAGCCTCTATGTCCTTCGCAGCAAAGCGAGAGACGGATACAAAAATATGATACATATCCGCCCTCGCCAAAGCCATCCGGCAAGCCCGCATAGTCGCACACTCCTAAGGCTCATCACGGTAACGGAAAATAAATGCGTCATCGTCAGTTACACTGTCTTCAGAGCCCGGTCTCATCAAAGACGGATAATGCATCAGCAGCCACCCCATCAAATAGTGATAAGGCAACTCGGTGCATTCAAAATCCTTGGTCACGTCGCGAGCGATGACCTTAGATATGAAGGTGCGAAGTCCATGATGGATGCTGCATTCCATGGCCGGGAGGAGAGCTCGCATGATTTGCAAAACTAACTTCACCGCCGGAAGGATGAAGTTACGACTGATTCTCTCAATAGAACCAGCCCCTCCGGAGACTACACAATTTTGCAGCCATATCATCAAAAACTCCGCCAAGTGCGCCTTCTCTGACAGCTCATGGGTATCCTGGTAAAAGTAACCAAAAGAGTCAGTCTTACTCCTGAATCTGTCACTGGTAGTGGCCACTCTCTTAGCCGACGACACCAAGTCTTTAATTGCTTCCCGCGATCGAGGGCGACGAGGTAACTTGACCTGAGGCATCTGTCGAGAAAAGATAGTGCACCCAGTCCTTAGTGTGGGGAGCATTCCCTTCCGAGTTGCTATCCTTTCGGGCTATCTGATGACAGGTGCTATAGTGGCACAATATCTCTTGGTAGAGAGCCACGAAGCCGGGATACCGTCGTTCCAAATCTTCGAGCTCCTCATTAGTGGGAGTATACGCTTCAAAAGCTTCGTCCCCCCAAGGAAGCTTGGAGACCGCGTGCATTTCAGGGAGCGCAAGTCCTATTTCCCCTACGGGTGTATAGAAGGTTCCCGTACGGCAGTTATACATCTCCAGCAGAGACATGAACAATTTCTTGTTTATGGACAAGCCATGGCTGGTGCCTCGGATAGCATGGTAAAGGCCAATCTCACACAAAAAGGCCTCATACTTCTGCAAGATCCACATGGACAGATTGGTCCACGAGGGAATAGGATGTACCCAACTGGGGAGCATCAACCGGCCAACGGGATAGGAGCCCTTCCGAGCAAGTTGATTTATAAAAGTATCGGCGGTAGAAAATGTGAAATTGGGGCCCGCCACATTCAAGAAAGTACCTGGGACCAATCCCGTCACAGAACAGCTGGTATGCACCTTGCCGGCAGTCACTAACTTCAGACTGTTGTTATAATGGATGCTTCCCACAAACATCCTACCTCGGGTAGGGGTTAAAGTCTCCTCCATCTTCCGGTCCAATGGGAGCATATTGAACCAAGATAATGGGAAGTGTCGCTCCATTTGGGAGATGCGGATCGCCATCCTGTTAGAGACAAAACTCCAATTCTCCGACACCTCCAGAACATGACTGTTCTCCACAGTCAAGGCGTCTCCAAAAAAGAATACAGGCTTCAAATATTCCCCTTCAAATTTCCCGGAGTTCATCATAGCGTTAAGAAAATGGAAAGACTGATTCTTGATGGCATTTAGTCTAGCCGAGGGTTCGTCACTTGGAAACTGATCCGCCATATGCTGAACAATATGGTCGTACCTATAACCCAGAGCAGCTTGGGCACTCCCTACCAGAAGTTCTCCAGCCGCATTAACCGGCAAATTCACTGAGAAGAAGACAGAAAAAGGGTGAGTTAAAAAGATGGATAAAAAAGAATTGTTGGGGGCTTTCAAGCCCCATGCGGCTCGGGAGAGCACCCATGCGGCCCCAACTTAATGAAGCCTCATGCGGCTCTAACTTAACAAAGCCTCATGCGGCTCGAACTCAGAAGAACACTTATGCGGCTCGGTTCAGTGAAAGTCCATGCGGCTCAGCGTCGCTTATGCGGCTTCGTCAGTAAAGCGCATATGTGGACACAATGGATATTCTTATGCGGCTCGTAGCTCAGCCATAGGATAAACATGCGGCTAGTAAAGGCTCGTGCATAAAGTATGCGACGTAGCCATAGCAGTTAGGGTTCTTCAACTCATACAATCTCCTTACCAACAATGGGGGGGTGAACGTCAGGATGAACATTAGGGACGACGATCGGTGGAAGAGCGATCGCAGGCGAAGTAGAAGCAGCCTTGCCCTTCGACGAAGACGCTGCCTTCTTCGCTGCAACAGTTTTCTTGGGAGCCATCTGCTAAAATCGAAGAGGGAGATGAAGATCGGGACAGGGAAGATTTGCAGTAAGAGAGAAAATAGAGAAGTTCTCTCTCTCAAACCTCTCTTATTTATAAGAAGGAGAGAAGGGGAAGACACGTGGACTAGTAACCGCCTCGTAGAAGACGCAACCGACTCCTCGGATTTCATCCCCAAGATTCACCCAGGGCATAGTATCTAAAAAGATTTAATGAGCCAACCCTTGGGATTCCCCCTAAAGACGGCGTTAACAAATTCGAGGCAATTAAAGGCCCACGCACGTGGCAAAGCGCTATGCGGCTGACACACCCCTGCTGAAACATTCATTCGGCCAAAACATTCATGCGGCCGAGTTATCCATGCGGCCAGCGTAGCATATGCGGCTAGAAGAGTACATGAGCCATGCTTCTTATTCAAAGTGTTTCAATTTTGTAAATTAAAAACTTTGAAGGGGATCTTGTAGAAGCATGAAAAATGATCCATGCGGCCAGGGAACCCTATGCGGCTTAGACAGCCCATGCGGCACAGAAAGACTATACGGCTCAGGGACTATGCGGCCTAAAATATTTCATACGGCTCAGAAGACACGTGGCGTAACAGTGCTCCCCTTCGACCCATGTTGCATTAATTACTTTGACGGCTGACAACTCTGAAAAAGTGGCAGCCCTGACACAAAAGAGGTAATTATGACTCTGTCATAATGACAGACCCCTAGGGAAGTGAAGGAGATATCTGACACAATCTCCCGAGATCCAAAAAATGCCACGTGGCCCTGACACGTGGACGATCATATGCGGCTCGAGCGAAGACTTCCTATGCGGTTCAGAATAAAGCCGTCCTATGCGGCTCAGGATGAAACAGTCTCATGCGGCTCAAGCTGAGGCCTTCCCATGTGGTTCAAGAGGACCATTTCCAAGCGGCCCAGGCGGATGTATCCTTATGCGGCTCGCAATGATCATCTCCATGCGGTTCAAAGGTTCGAAGGGGGGAGCCACTACCCAAGCAGCCTTGACACGTGGCCCGAACCTTATGCGGCCCAAATCTTATGCGGCTCAATCTTCATGCGGTTCAGATCCCCCAGTGGCTCCTAGGACACGTGTCCTAAGCCGATCGATCTCCCAGATTTATTACAATCAGAGATTGGGTCAAATCTCAATAATCTAGGACATGTGGCAGGAGAATAAATCAAATTTATTCGCAGACCTCAGAAGATCATTATGAGGAAGATTTATTCCAATCAGTATTAATTGCTGATGAGATTTGGTGTAATCTATACTTAATGGTCCAGATTCATCATAATCAAAACTAATGGCCTAGATTGACCAATCCACAGGCCGCCGCCATCTCCAAGAAGCAATCATTTGCAACCCTAATTATCACACCCCATTCCTATAAATAGCAGGGTGCCATTCCCTTGCAGAAGAGATACGCACACACAGAGAGAGGCGCACACAGGAGCACTTTTCGAGATCAGAGAGAGCACCAGAGTACTTGGAGAAAAGAGCAGAAAGAGAGCAAAGGGAGAATTTCTTCAACACCGAGCAATCTTCTGGAGCCAAGGCTGCATACCGATTGTCCAAGGAGTAAGGCAGGGCTGTCGTCGCCTTCCCGAGCCTCTATCGTCACCCCCAGAATCTAAAATAAACAATTGTACTTAGTCTGCTGTACCTAGGCTTTCGTTCCTAGGCTTTCATTGTACAAGCGAGTTTGTAACGTAAAGTAAAAGTCCAGTCCTCCGATAATTGTTCTGCTCTTTTATATTTCATGGCAAACAATCATCTGGTATTGGATTTACATTGTCTGGACTCACACATGACTCTTATTATACTGTCTGGACTTATATCATGCTACTCTAGTTAAGCTAGATTATATTTTACAGTCTTCATTGCCATGTTTCTCTTCTTGTTTAGTTACTTTACTTTCCTTATACCTTAACTGTTCTCTACACCATTACTCGTATAAACTGCCATATTCATCAATATAACTGTCTATAACTGCTTTATAGTTCTCTGTCATTTACTTGGGATTTCTTGATGAGTTGTACTCGTTCCTGTCCTGACTGGACCTGTTGAAAATTTTACAGATGATTGCCCTGAGGACACTTGCCCTACTTATTATAGACCCGGAGATGGGATGGCTACCTTTGGCCCCGACACTCAGGAGTGATCGGGAGATTAGCTAGTGACTAGGTTCAGTTTCATGTTTTAGAACTTGAATTGTAAATAAGTTGAGATATGTTGTTTTGAGATTGTTAGAGATTATATTATTTAGTAGTTGGTTTTATTGTTGTATTGAGTCTTAGTTATAATCTTCTGTGTTATCATATCATGCTTAGACTGTGATTGAGACTATATTATATCTATACTTGTCCTCCGTTCGGAGTTGAGATTTGATAAGTACATTATAATTACGTGAGTTGTTGGTTAGATAGTAACCTAGGACAGCGTTCTGCCGCCGATACTGCGACGTAGGCTGGGCACTGTTACGTACTCGTACCCTCATAGTGGGTGCAGGTCGTGACACATTTTTAGTGGTGGCCCATGCAGGTCGAGAGTCGCATTAGTATGATATCGTGGTAGTGCAACGATTAGTTGTACTGCTGCGCGCCTGCGATAGAAACTCAGGAATAGGCTTTAGCAAGAGAGGTTACTCAATCACAGTTAGGACTACTTGAGAAGATTCCTGGGATGACCCTTGATAATCTTATTATAAACCATCTTGAAATTCGATTCTGACAGTTTCTGTCTACTTCCTTGTTCATCATTGAATTTGATTCTTGGTATTCATTATTGACTTGATTTTCTACCAAGATAACATTATGGGCTAGGTTGCCTCAGTCATTGAATCTAGAGTATTCTACAACCATATTAGCTGGTTTGGCGATGAGATAGAGTCTGATTTTGGATATATTTCTCGGGTGTGGGAATTTAAAGTTTTCGCAGCCAAGCTAGCGGTAATGCGAAAATTTTAAATACCATGATTCTACAGGTATGTACATTAGTTGTGGACTCTATGGATTATTACAGCCATACTTATTGGTATGACAAGGATTCTGGTTACATGGTTCTGGATAGACGGGTATGATTATCAAATTGCAGAATAGATACCATATAGATGGTGCCATAGTATAATTGAGTAGAATATCAGGGTGGATATTACTTGAGTGTCATGGATTAGATAGAGGGAGCTAGGCCACCTGTAGCGCAGTACCGTGCCCCACACCATCAGAGGGATATACCCCAGAGGGGCAGGGCTTTTGCGCTGACAGTCGATTAGACCGACGCTATGGGTGACGGGTTAGCAAGTCTGTCTTTCCTGTTCTTCTTTCCATCTTGTTGTGTGATTCCATTAGTACATGTCAGGATGTTTTGTGCTGTGATAGATAGTATAGTGACCCTGATCAAGACCGTGATATCACAACCAGTAGGACTGTGTTGCGTGTTATCTATCGACTTTGATTGATTGGGGTTTAACCTAGAAGGGGTGCGATCATCTTAATTTCGAGGACAAAAATTTTTCTAAGGGGGGTAGGATTGTAACACCCAGTTTTCAGATGAGGGTAATTTTGAATTTTTTTTAATTATAATTATTATTTATTGATATTTATTTCACATTATAATTTTTGGTGATTTTTAATCATTTTTAAACTATTTAAAAACTGTTTTAAGTCATGACTTATGATTTTGATGTGCTGCTAGTGAAACCCTAGAGACTGCATGACCTAGAGCCTAACCATGTCATTAGGATGATTTAATTATCATTTTAGCTTGAGGGTATTTTGTCATTTAGTGAAATTTGAATTTATTTTAATTTATTGAATTGGGATTCCTAGTTTGGACTTTGACTTATTGAGACTTGTAGACTAGCCTAGTACCTAACCCTAGCTATGGTGACCCTAGCCTAACTTGAGTTAACCCATTTTAGTCACTTAAAATTAGTTTTGGAATGGAAGGATTAAGTTTAGTGTAATCTAGTCATGACTTATGGTTTTATGAAATGGCTTATGACTTCATGACTTAAATGATTAGAACATAAGTCCATGGGCCAATTTATGAAACCCTAACCCTAATTAGACACCCATGGCCAGCCATAGGAGAAATCCCCCCTATTTAATGTCATGTTGAGGTGTTCTTGCCTCTTTTAAAGCTTGACCTAGAATTTGAAGAAAATGTATTTTCTTCCCTTCCAAAATCCTAATAAATTCATTTTAATTCCTTTTTAACTCTAGTCTTTTGCATTAGGATCTAATTTCTGGTTGTTTACTGTTTTGGAGGATCATCTCAGTTTTAGTGTCATTTGGAGCTTGGGAGTTGCTATTTGGAATCCTTCCATTTGGGGCTTTTTTGGAGGATTGACACTTATAGGTAAAACCCCCCAAATTATGTTTTATTCCTAATTTTAGTGCATGATAGCTTAGGTATAGGTGTCCCCTAGCTACAGTAGAAATTTTGTGTCATTTGTATTTGGTTTAGTGTCCGTATCGGACACGTATCACTAGTGTAGGCTAGGTGTTCGATGAAATGCCCCTTAGGGATTTATTTTCGTATTTTGAAAATCTAATTTCATGGATCCCTAGATCTAGGTGTGTATGTTAATTTTTGTGAAGGGTGTTTGGTATTTTAGTATCTTTTTGTGTCAGATTTTCGAGTTGGACACGGTGCCCACGCACGGTGCACTGTGTCCTGCATCACGGGGTCAATAACTCCCGACACATGACACATGGATACGCCATTTTTGGCGAGGGTCTTGGGGCATCATCTGCCATCATCCTCCCAAAAATTGTGATCATTTGGTTGCGTGTACGAGGAGAAATCCTTCCCGTACTGGCCGCACGGCCTACCGTTGCGCGCGCAGGAACGTCGCTGATACGCGATCGGATCGGACACGACACGTGTCGAGGACTCAGTGTAGGCTATCCTAGGGGTAGCCCTACCCCTGGCATACATGTACGCAAGGCCACGTGTCACCACGTGGCATGTGTCGCGTGCACGACACTGCGCGCAGTCCAGTGCACGTGTGCGTGTCTGTGAGTGTTTGAGTGTTCTGGACACGCTCGTGTCCACTTGGTGGGACATGAACGAGTGTCTCGACACGTGCATGTGTTTGTTATGATTTACAAGCCTCACTTTGGATTATTAACATGTTTTTAGTATTCGAAATTGGTTTTCCCCATTGGACTGATACCATGCATTCAGTATTGAATTTCTGAAGGTTGATTTTTCTGTTTTAAACTGATTTAAATGATGTTTTAAATTGCCATTTTGGTCCTACATGTGTATCAACTACTGCTAGGTTTGGTTTTCAAGTTGGATTAGGTTTTGCATTAGTAAATGGGATTTCGAATGGGGCTTTGGACTGCTTGTTGAATGTAGACTGATACATTCAGTTTTGAAATTCCTGAAACTTGCATTCCTTTTTAAACTGATTTTATGATTTATTATCATGTTTAAATTCTTCTACTTATATATTAGCTACTGCTGGTTAGGATTTGCACTGAGAATTTGGATTCAAATTAGTTAATGGATTTCGATTTGGTATTTAACTGTTAGCTAATATAACTGTCATTGATTTCCTTTTTCTGAGATTGTGTACACTGATTTCACACATTTGTTTAGTTCTATTTGACACATTATATTGCACTTTATATTGTTAACTAATAGTTTGAACTGCCATTGCTGAGAACACCATACAACCCTCACTGTTTACACACAACACACTAACCTACTTCCTATTTGAATACATGTGACACTCTTCACTAACCATTCCTGTCACACTAACTCACATATGCCTAATTCCTGAGAACATGTAACATAGACACCACACACATGGTTACACCCTACCCAACTGTCAACTGAGGACATCCACACACACACACACACATTACTTGATTTCCCTCTTCCTGTTAACCTACTGAAAATTCCTGTAGACACACACACTGAAGTTCCTGGACACATGTTCCACACAGTTTTACAGTAAGTCATACACATTGTTATCCTATTTGACACTTGTTTACAAGTGCACATCCACACACACACATGCCTATAACCTTCACCCTTTTTTTGATCTCTGTTTCCAGAGATGCACACCCTTCACTTGACATATTATACTACATCCTAGCCCATGTACATATACTTACACTCATACAGCCTCTCTGTCACGCCCTAAAACCAGAATAGAGCGGGGGAATGGCTCAGCCAGCTACGTATTACGGGTAGAGGAATACCCTATAATACGATCAATGTTGTCTAATAAGACGAGGGGGTGTATACTACATAAAAGTCTCACTATGGTCACTTCACATCTATTGTCTCAATCATTCAAACACGAGACAGAAATAGAGAACATGTAAGATAAAGCAGTAAGGCGTTCCAAACGCTCAGTCAAAATGTTTTTGATATCTGGTTTTACAAAACATAGCCAGGTGATGAAGCAAGGTATACACAATTGTTATCAGCTGCAGTCTGACTTAGTTACAATTATGTAAAAGTAAGTACAAGACAATCCGACTAACATGTCGATACCAAATGGCAAAGTATAAAGTAATTAACAAAACGAGCGGGGAAGTAAGGAACCCACTCGAGTCCTCCTGCGATCATTCCTCTAGTATTGACCATCTTGGAGGTGGAAGTAAGCTGAGTCCTAGGGAGCCGGCTATAGAAGTGGCCATACAAAACCAGAGAGGTCAGACCTCCAATAGCAAGTACCGCAAGGAAGCACGATATGAGGAATTAAAACCAGTAATAAGAGAATATGATATATAGATCTCTGCTTGCCACTGGGATTCACATAACATCACGACACTTCGAACCAACCTCCCAACCAAACAAGGACAGAAGTTGGCCCGTCATGTCCTGACATTTTGATCATCTTAGTTAGTTAATGGAGTAGGTACAGTACACAAACAAGTCAATTTAAACGGCCATGCAACTACTACGGCTTGCTACTGTGAGTTCCAGGTTATCCTAGAATATGCAATAAGGATTCTTCAGTTCTTACTATGTGCAAGCAAGGCTAGTCTATCCAATCAATCCATTGCGCCAATCATGAATTAGACGAGTCCCAGCGGGACGCCCGTCATCAATATACAATATACAATAAGTAATATAAACAGATACCGCTCCCTGTCCGTGTGGCAGATTTGCAGTATCTATGGGAACCAGCCGACCTGTCGGGCACTTAATAGTCCCAAAGAGGGCTGCCATGTAAGAACTCGAGAATCCATTCTCTCCATGCAATCATTATTTTATTTAACTTAATGGCCTCTATGTTAAGTGAAATCCCATGCCGTGGATCATGGTCATTCAGAATGAGTACTTTCGTACGGGGTACGATATGCACAACTCTACAACGATACCCGTGCGGTTAGGTTGTAGGTCTTACATAGCGTAATGCAATAATCAAAACTAGCCACAGAATAATCATGCTTTGACCCTAAAGTACACATGCTGCTTTTATAAAATAAATAAATAAGTGGAAGCCTGCATGTATCTATATGCCAATATTCAGGATCAGCCAGTCGATTGTAATAGTTCATAGTTCATATGAACGTGTCTCATTCATTCAATTCAATAAGACGACTAGCCAGTCTCTTAGTTCCAACTAGGAACGCATGATCAATTATTAGTCAAATCAATCAATGTTAATTAATGCCAAGATAATAATCAATGTAAATTAATGCCAAATTCGGGACAGAATCAGCCAAAAGGCATTATGGGCTAGATTGCTCATGCGGCCAGAATCTGTTCATGCGGCCAGAAATTGCTTATGCGGTCAGAAATTGTTCATGCGGCCAGAATCTGCTTATGCGGCCAGAATCTGCTCATGCGGCCAGAAATTGCTCATGCGGCCAGAATCTGCTCATGCGGCCAGAAATTGCTTATGCGGCCAGAAATTGCTCATGCGGCCAGAATCTGCTCATTCGGCCAGAATCTTCTCATGCGGCCAGAATCTGCTCATGCGGCCAGAAATTGCTCATGCGGCCAGAATCTGCTTATGCGGCCAGAAATTGCTCATGCGGCCAGAATCTGCTCATGCGGCCAGAAATTGCTCATGCGGCTAGAATCTGCTCATGCGGCCAGAAATTGCTTATGCGGCCAGAAATTGCTCATGCAGCCAGAATCTGCTTATGCGGCCAGAAATTGCTCATGCGGCCAGAATCTTCTCATACGGCCAGAATCTGCTTATACGGCCAGAAATTGCTCATGCAGCCAGAATCTGCTTATGCGGCCAGAATCTGGACAGATGAACATAGAAGTTTGACCAAAATTGTTTTGGCCATAACTTCCTCAAATCAAGTCAAAATCTAACTTTTTAAAAGCTAAAATTTGGTAGAATTGAATTCTCTCCAACATGGAACCATCAAAACATGAAAAATAACAAAGTTACTAGATCAAAACTCAAGAAATCCGAAAATGCATTAAACTTAGATCTACATGAAATGAGCCATAGAAATTAAAAATGCTAAGTACTAAAGTATCTAAGAATCTTGAGAGAAAGATAATGAAACTACAAAAATGGAGATCTATCAAGAATCAAGTTGGCACTTGCCTAGGCGGCTGGTAGGTGGAGAAGAGTTTATGAGGAAGAAGAGTAAGAAGAGTAATGGTGAAGTAATGAAGAGAGAGAAAGGGGATGGGCTTTAAATGAAGGGGTGGTGGTAGGTAGGGGTTTGTTTCGGTTCATAATGAACCAACATAATTAAACCAATCCAAGCCGAACCCAAAGCAAAGCTGAAGCAGAGTATAAAAGCAGAAAGTAAAATACAGAAATAAAATTGCAGGAAACTAATTAACATAAAATTAAAAAGATTTAAATACCGAATAATACATGATAAATATTAAATAAATACGTATTCTGGGAACGGAAATTGACATCTCTACCCTCCTTAGAAAAAATTTCGTCCTCAAAATTTCAAATCCAAGCAGGATAGGAACATCAGAGCTAAACTAATCTAAGCATAAGCAATTGAGTAAGCAATTATTTCACAATGTCAAGTAGCAAATAATATATCTATGTTTAACTATCGACGACACCAAGCAATTCTATTCATAAGGTAACAAGCATGAGTAGTTAAGACAATCAAGGTATACAGAAAGAGATATACCTTATGAGTCAAACAGGTACGGATACCATGATCGGATATCATCCTCACGTTCCCACGTTGACTCCCCTAAAGAGTGATGACCCTAAGCAATTCGGACAAGGCTAATTGTTCGGTTCTTGAGTATCTTCTCTCTTCGGTCCAAAATGGACATCGGCTGCTCCTCGTAAGACAAGTTGGTACCAATAACCAGCTCAGAATGATCAAGGATATGGCTTGGGTCCGATACATACCTTCGTAACTGAGATACATGAAATACGTCATGCACCTCTCGTAACGAAGGTGGAAGGGATAAACGATAAGCAACATCGCCTATCCTATCAAGGATAGCAAATGGGCCCACGTATCGCGGACTCAACTTCCCACGAACGCCAAATCTAATGACCCCACGGGTAGGTAAGATCCGTAAGAACACGTGGTCCCCAACAGAAAACTCTAGCGGCCTACGATGCTGGTCCGCCCAATGATGATGCCAATCCTGCGCAACTCGAAGTCGCTCTCTAATTCCCTTAACCACTTCAACTGTCTGAACAATCATTTCTGGGCCTAGCATCTTCCTCTCTCCGATATCATCCCATGCTAGTGGCGACCTACACTTCTTACCATATAGTGCTTCAAATGGTGCCATCAGGATACTGGCTTGATAATTGTTGTTGTATGAGAACTCGACTAAGTGCAGGTGGCTCTCCCAAGATCCTCCAAAATCTAAGGTACAAGCTCGCAACATATCCTCTAAAGTCTGAATTGTTCTTTCTGATTGTCCGTCCGTCTGCGGATGGTAAGCCGTGCTAAATCTTAACTTGGTACCCAGACTATGATATAAGCTCTTCCAGAAATATGATGTAAAATGGGTATCTCTGTCTGACACAATACTGACAGGGACTCCATGCTGCCTGACTATCTGCTGCATATACAACTCTGCCAACTTTTTTATAGATTGCCCTACTCTGAAAGGAAGAAAGTGTGCTACCTTTGTAAGCCGGTCCACTATCACCCAAATAGCATCTTTACCACTTGGCGATCTCGGTAAACCGGTCATAAAGTCCATGGTATTATGCTCCCATTTCCATTTCGGAATAGAAAGCGGTTGCAACAATCCAGCTGGCCTCTGTTGTTCTGCCTTCACTTGCTGACATATCAAGCAACGGGAAATGAATCTAGCTATCTCCCTCTTCATTCCATTCCACCAGAAGTGTTGCTTGATATCTTGGTACATCTTGGTCCCTCCAGGGTGTATAGAATATTGAGAACTGTAAGCTTCTACCATAACCTCATGTCTGATATCTCCACTAGGCACACATAGACGTGATCCAAACCTAAGTGTACCATCTTCATGAATTCTCATCTCCTTCCTGAGTCCTGACTCACATTCTGTCATAAGCTTCTGAATCTTTGGGTCCTGTGCCTGAGCTGCCTTGATCCTGTCTACTAAGTCAGATTGAACTTGTAGACTTGCCAGAATTCCTACATCACTAGGTAGTATAACTTCGATGCCCATCTCCTGAAGGTCTTCTAAGATATGCTTCTGTGTTGTTAACATAAATGCGCCGCCTCTCCTGCTAAGAGCGTCTGCTACCATATTAGCCTTGCCTGGATGATACTGAAGCTCCACGTCGTAATCCTTGATCAATTCTAGCCATCTTCTCTGCCTCATGTTCAGCTCCTTCTGAGTAAAGATGTACTTCAGACTTTTGTGGTCTGTGTACATGTCTGCTCGATCACCGTACAAGTAATGCCTCCATAGCTTCAAAGCAAATACTACTGCCGCCAACTACAAGTCATGAGTTGGATAATTCTTCTCGTGGTCTCAAAGTTGCCTAGATGCATATGCTATCACCTTCCCATGTTGCATGAGGACACATCCAAGTCCTTTACCTGACACATCACAATATACAGTAAAACCTCTGGGTCCAACTGGCAATGTAAGAATAGGTGCTGATATCAACTTCTGCTTCAAAGTCTCAAATGATGTCTGACATTCTGTCGACCAGACGAATGGTACATCCTTCCGTGTCAAGCGGGTCATGGGTGCTGAAAGCCTTGTAAAGTCTGACACGAACCTTCTGTAATACCCTATCAATCCCAAGAAACTTCGTACATCAGCTACGATCTTGGGTACTGGCCAACTCTCTACTGCTTCTACCTTCTTAGGATCCACTGCTACTCCAGCTCCTGATATGATGTGACCCAAAAATAAAATATGATCCGTCCAGAACTCATACTTGCTGAGCTTGGCATACAACTGGTTCTCTCTCAGAACCTGTAATACTTTCCTGAGGTGGTCTTCATGCTTCTCTTCATTAGCAGAGTATACAAGAATGTCGTCGAGAAACACTACGACAAACTGATCTAAGTACGGCATAAAGATGTGGTTCATCAAATCCATGAATATTGTTGGAGCATTGGTCAAACCAAACGGCATTACCAAAAATTCATAATGCCCATACTTCGACCTGAACGCTGTCTTGGGGACATCCTCCTTCCGAACCCTCACTTGATGATACCCTGAACGAAGATCTATCTTGGAGAAAACTCTAGCTCTGCTCAACTGATCAAACAAGTCGTCGATCCTGGGTAGTGGGTACTTGTTCTTTACTATTGCCGCGTTGAGCTTCCTGTAGTCAATGCACAATCTGGATGACCCATCCTTCTTTCCCACAAGTACCACGGGTGCTGCCCATGGTGATATGCTAGCTTGGATGAACTTCTTCTTCTTCAGTTCCTCTATGTGCTGATATACCTTGGCCTGCTCTGAATCCGCCATTCTATAAACTCGATCTGATATCGGTTTAGTTTCAGGTGCCAATTCTATGCTGAACTCAATATCTCTAACTGGTGGCAGACCTAAAATTTCTTCAGGAAATATATCAAAAAACTCTTCAACTACCTTCGGAACTTGAACCTCTTCCATTGCCGTTACTACTCCCTGCTCTTGTTGAGTTGCCACTGATCTGACTAAGGTGAACCGCTTCATGCCTGGAATATCAAAAGATACACTCACTCTACGACAATCTATTGTCGCATGACTGTCTTTCAGCCAGTCCATGCCTAAGATAACGTCAAAATTTCCAACAGAAAATTCTATCAACTTGGCGGGTAAGGAATGCCCGCAAACTACAACGCTACATGCTAGAATAACTCTACTAACTCCTACGAGCCCATTACCAGTGAGTATATTCAACCTCCCTGGCAATACCTCGAACTCCATTCCTAGCCGTGTTGTAAATTGTGCTGATATAAATGAGTGTGATGCTCCCGAATCAAACAATGCTACTACCGGATATGAGGCGACGAGAATGTTACCTGCCACAACATCTTCCGATGCCAATGCCTCTTCCAAGGACAGAGTGAATGCCAGCCCTCGACCTCCTTGTTGGTTTCCATGCTGCGGCCTAGCCTGGTATGCTGCTGGCCCCTTCCTTGATGATGCTGGGGTGGTCTATGCTGGTGTTGCTGCATCGGCGGTCTCTGCTGCCGAAACATCTGAGCCTGTGTCATGAACGGGCGTTGTGCCAACGGTCTCACTGCTACCGCTGGACCTCGATACTGTCCTGCCCCTGGTGCTGGCAGAGCAGGAAATTATTGCACTGGTCCTCCTAACCTCGAATTCATGGGATAGGTGGTAACCCGATGATCTGGATTTCCACATATCAAATACTGCCCGTTCAATGTCTGACATACATCTCTAGTGTGCCCTACCTTCCCACAATAAGGGCAGCCTGCCGGGGGTTGCTGGTTCTTCCTCTGATGCTGTTGCTGTTGCTGCTGCCTGGGTGGTGGTGCTGGTCCTCGTATTGCCACATCTTGAATGCGAATGCCAAGGGACGGTGCTGTTGTTCGGGGCGCTGCTCCCCCTCCTCCTTCAATCTGACTGTGGGATCTCTTTTGACCTCTAGTCCTTGCTGTAATCCTCTGAATAGTGATCTCATACCTTCGAGTTGCCGTCAATACTTCGTCAAAAGTCTGATAATTGTGTCCTTCTATCAATTGCAAGAGCTCAAGATGAAACCCTTGCTGGAACCTCATAGCCCTCTGGCTCTCCGTTGCTACCATATCTGGGGCAAACATGCTCAATCTGCAGAACTCCACTGCATAGGCATCTACCATCTTGCCAGCCTGCTTGAGGTTGATAAACTTTTGTTGTAGCTCAAACTGTGCCACAACTCTATAGTACTTCGTCTTAAATCTTGCAGTAAAATTATCCCAAGCAACGGGACGTCTGATGCCTACCTCCTCTGATTCCCACCAATCACGTGAGATCCTGAAGTAACAACTTCACTTGATCCACACGTTCTTCCGCTGGCACCTTAGCTGCTGTCAAAATAGCCTCAATATCCTTAAGCCATGCATCTGCTGAGATGGCATCTTCCGTGCCCTCGAAACAGCGGGGGTTGTACTTACAAAACCTGATGGATGCTCCTGAATCTGTCCTTGCCCCTCTTTCCAAAGTCGTCTGCAATCCTTGGTAGAGTAGTAAGTTCTGCTCTTGTAACTGAGCGTGCATGCACTGCTGGGCTAACATCTGGTGTTGCTGAGTAACCATCATCCCTCTCATGATCTCCAGAAGGGCCGGTGTGTCCACTTCTACAGGGGTCGATGGAACTTTGGTGGCGTTGGAACCTCTGGATACTGCGGTCCAGCTGCTGGTTCCACTATCACTTCTTCTTGGATAGTCTCTTGAGGTAGTACTGGCCCATGTTGCTGACCATCCTGGTCAGGTTGTCCATGCTGCCCTTGTTGTTACTGTCCAGTCCTGACAGATGCAGACGAAGTGCCCCTAAGGAAAGGGACAAGAGAGCAATCAAACAACCGGACGTGAAGGATCAATGAAGTCAAGGGATACCGGAATGTCAAGCTAGAGTTGAGAATTAACGAATCATGAGATCAAGGAGGAACATGTGTGATTGAGACATCCTATAAATCAAAACACCCCACGTCTGAAATCAGACCTGCATGGGCCACCACTAAAACCTTGTCACGCCCCAGAACCAGAATACTGGAGAGCGGAGGAATGACTCAGCCAGCTACGTATTACGGGTAGAGGAATACCGTATAATACGATCAATGCTGTCTAATAAGATGAGGGGTGCATACTACATAAAAGTCTCACTATGGTCACTTCACATCTATTGTCTCAATCATTCAAATACGAGACAGAAATAGAAAACATGTAAGATAAAGCAGTAAGGCGTCCCAAACGCTCAGTCAAAAATATTCTTGATATCTGGCTTTACAAAACATAGCCAGATGATGAAGCAAGGTATACACAATTGTTATCAGCTGTAGTCTGACTTAGTTACAATTATGTAAAAGTAAGTACAAGATAATCCGACTAACATGTCGGTGCCAAACGATAAAGTATAAAGTAATTAACAAAATGAGCGGGGAAGTAAGGAACCCACTCGAGTCCTCCTGCGATCATTCCTCTAGTATTGACCATCTTGGAGGTGGAAATAAGCTGAGTCCTAGGGAGCCGGCTATAGACGTGGCCATACAAAACCAGAGAGGTTAGACCTCCAATAGCAAGTACCGCAAGGAAGCACGATATGAGGAATTAAAACCAGTAATAAGAGAATATGATATATAGATCTCTGCTTGCCACTGGGATTCACATAACATCACGACACTTCGAACCAACCTCCCAACCAAACAAGGACAGAAGTTGGCCCGTCATGTCCTGACATTTTGATCATCTTAGTTAGTTAACAGAGTAGGTACAGTACACAAACAAGTCAATTTAAACGGCCATGCAACTACTACGGCTTGCTACTGTAAGTTCCAGGTTATCCTAGAATATGCAATAAGGATTCCTCAGTTCTTACTATGTGCAAGCAAGGCTAGTCTATCCAATCAATCTATTGCGTCAATCATGAATTAGACGAGTCCCAGCGGGACGCCCGTCATCAATATACAATATACAATAAGTAATATAAGCAGATACCGCTCCCTGCCCGTGTGGCAGATTTGCAGTATCTGTGGGAACCAGCCGGCCTGTCGGGCACTTAATAGTCCCAAAGAGGGCTGCCATGTAAGAACTCGAGAATCCATTCTCTCCATGCAATCATTATTTTATTTAACTTAATAGCCTCTATGTTAAGTGAAATCCCATGCCGTGGATCATGGTCATTCAGAATGAGTACTTTCCTACGGGGTACGATATGCACAACTCTACAATGATACCCGTGCGGTTAGGTTGTAGGTCTTACATAGCGTAATACAACAATCAAAACTAGCTACGGAATAATCATACTTTGACCCTAAAGTACACATACTGCTTTTATAAAATAAATAAATAAATAAATGGAAGCTGCATGTATCTATATGCCAATATTCAAGATCAACCAGTCGATTGCAATAGTTCATATGAACGTGTCTCATTCATTCAATTCAATAAGACGACTAGCCAGTCTCTTAGTTCCAACTAGGAATGCATGATCAATTATTAGTCAAATCAATCAATGTTAATTAATGCCAAGATAATAATCAATGTAAATTAATGCCAAATTCGGGATAGAATCAGCCAAAAGGCATTATGGGCTAGATTGCTCATGCGGCCAGAAATTGCTCATGCGGCCAGAATCTGTTCATGCGTCCAGAAATTGCTTATGCGGCCAGAAATTGCTCATGCGGCCAGAATCTGCTTATGCGGCCAGAAATTGCTCATGCGGCCAGAATCTGCTCATGCGGCCAAAAATTGCTTATGCGGCCAGAAATTGCTCATGCGGCCAGAATCTGCTCATGCGGCCAGAAATTGCTCATGCGGCCAGAATCTGCTCATGCGGCCAGAAATTGCTCATGCGGCCAGAAATTGCTTATGCGGCCAGAAATTGCTTATGCGGCCAGAAATTGCTCATGCGGCCAGAATCTGCTTATGCGGCCAGAACTTGCTGATGCGGCCAGAATCTTCTCATGCGGCCAGAAATTGCTTATGCGGCCAGAAATTGCTCATGCGGCCAGAATCTGCTCATGCGGCCAGAAATTGCTTATGCGGCCAGAAATTGCTCATGCGGCCAGAATCTGCTTATGCGGCCAGAAATTTCTCATGCGGCCAGAATCTTGTCATGCGGCCAGAATCTGCTTATGCGGCCAGAAATTGCTCATGCGGCCAGAATCTGCTTATGCGGCCAGAATCTGGACAGATGAACATAGAATTTTGACCAAAATTGTTTTGGCCATAACTTCCTCAAATCAAGTCGAAATCTAACTTTTTAAAAGCCAAAATTGGGTAGAATTGAATTCTCTCCAACATGGAACCATCAAAACTTGAAAAACAATAAAGTTACTAGATCAAAACCTAAGAAATCTGAAAATATATTAAACTTAGATCTACATGAAATGAGCTATAGAAATTGAAAATGCTAAGTACTAAAGTATCTAAGAATCTTGAGAGGAACACAATAAAACTACAAAACTGAAGATCCTTCAAGAAGCAAGTTGGCACTTACCTAGGCGGCTGGTAGGTGGGGAAGAGTTTATGAGGAAGAAGAAGAGTAAGAAGAGTAATGGTGAAGTAATGAAGAGAGAGAAAGGGGATGGGCTTTAAATGAAGGGGTAGTGGTAGGTGGGGGTTTGTTTCGGTTCATGATGAACCAACATAATTAAACCAATCCAAGCCAAACCCAAAGCAAAGCTAAAGCAGAGTATAAAAGCAGAAAGTAAAATACAGAAATAAAATTGCAGGAAATTAATTAACATGAAATTAAAGGGATTTAAATACCGAATAATACATGATAAATATTAAATAAATACGTATTCTGGGAACAGGAAGTGACACTCTCTATCTAAATATGTATATGAATATAGGAATGTAAATAGTATGTATGTATATATATATTGATCTACATATGCCTCTATGTATCTAAGCATGAATGAATGCATGAATGCTATGTATGTCTCCTAGTATGTATGCATATATATTAGCCTATGTATGTATCTATATGTGTATGAATGCATATAGGTAATGGATGTATGAGTATGCATTAATGTATATATGTTTAAGGACAAACATGTTTGATATAGGTTGTTGTGGTGATGCAAGTATGCTAGACATGTAACTTTCAAGTTATCTATGCAATGTATAGTGTAAGCATGTATGTAGTCTTGAATGGGGATTTCATCTAAGCATGTGTATATATGTAAATATGTTAGGTAATGTGGGTAATGAGTTGAATGCATGCCATAGTCACCATTAACCTATACCCACACACACATCATGTATATTGCCACACTTGACACATACACTCTCTATTCCCTCACTCTCTCTATACACTATATATTATATAATGTTATGCATGTATATATGCAATGTATGGAGGAAAGGTATGTATTTATATAATATCTAAGTTATTATGCATTGTTGTTGTTCACATTGCCTTGTGATTGTGGTTGTATGCTAGCCTAGGCTTGGTTAGGCCTAGTGAGTCTTGACTGGACTAGGATCGACCTAGTTGACTAGTGTAGTTGACCAAGGTTGACCAAGTTTGACTTTGACCTAGTTTGACCTAGAAATCATGTAGTTGCATTGTAGCTTTCAATTCTCTTGTATTTTACATATCATGACCCATATTACTCTGTTTAGGACATTGTGACTCCGGTACAGACATCTGATATTACAATACTCTTTTTAGAGTATCAGGCGAGTACATTCTCTGATAGTTCTCTCATTTACTTGTCAATTACTGTACTTCAGTTGTATTTAGTTCTATTTAATTCTCTGTTTCAAATACGATTTGATATTACTGGATCTATTTCATGCGACACTCATTTATTCATGTCTGGCCTCTATTTTTGGAATCACCTACTGGAATCACCCTGGAATCACTTACTGGTATCATTCGTGTTCTGGCTGGACTTATACTTATTTCGTGTCAAGTTATGGATTCACTTGTACTTGTTGGGCGGAGAAATATTGGAGTAGACATGTGAACATACCCAAATACTGGAACCACTCCCTTGGAATTATACTGGAATGATAGCCATCTCACACTTGGCCGAGTGTGCGGTGTGCCATATTACCTACAGCCGTTCACATGTCGATCCCGATATTTTAAAATACACTGTTAGAGTATAGTCTGGACTCACCCTAGAATCTTTGATCACTGACTGGACTCACCTTATACTGGACTCGTCTTGTACTGGAATCATCTGGTATTGGATTTACATTATCTGGACTCACACATGACTCTTATTATACTGTCTGGACTTATATCATGCTACTCTAGTTCATCTAGATTATATTTTACAGTCTTTATTGCTTTGTTTCTCTTCTTATTTAGTTACTTTACTTTCCTTGTACCTTAACTGTTCTCTACACCATTACTCGTATAAACTGCCATGTTCATCAATATAACTGTCTATAACTGCTTTATAGTTCTCTGTCATTTACTTGGGATTTCTTGATGAGTTGTACTCGTTCCTGTCCTGACTGGATCTGTTAAAAATTTTACAGATGATGGCCCTACTTATTATGGACGCGGAGACGGGATAGCTACCTTTGGCCCGGACACTCAAGAGTGATCGGGAGATTAGCTAGTGACTAGGTTCAGTTTCATGTTTTAGAACTTGAATTGTAAATAAGTTTAGATATGTTGTTTTGAGATTGTTAGAGATTATATTATGTAGTAGTTGGTTTTATTGTTGTATTCAGTCTTAGTTATAATCTTCTGTGTTATCATATCGTGCTTAGACTGTGATTGAGACTATATTATATTTATACTTGTCCTCCGTTCGGAGTTGAGATTTGACAAGTATATTATAATTGCGTGAGTTGTTGGTTAGATAGTAACCTAGGACAGCGTTCTACCGCTGACACTGCGGCGTAGGCTGCGCGCTGTTACGTACTCGTACCCACACAGTGGGTGCGGGTCGTGAGAAATCTTCTAGTGAAAATCAACCCGTGCACACCTTGTAATTGAAAAAGTTTAAGAAGGCACAATTCAAAAAGCATAAGATGGAGTTGGATGGTGGTGATACTAAATTAGAATTTAATCGTTATCTAGATGAGAGTACCGTAGATGATGAAAGTGATAATTTTAATCTTTTGGGATGGTGGAAGCTTAATTCTCCTTATTTTCGATCCTTTCAAATATGGCTAGGGATATTTTGGTCATTTTCATATCTACTGTTGCTTTCGAGTCCGCTTTTAGTACAGGTAGTCGTGTGCTTGATGCTTATCGTAGCTCTTTGACTCCAAAAATTAGGGGTACAACTCGGACGGGTTGGGTCGGGCCTAAGTTCAACCCGAGTCCAACCCGATGAATGATAAGCTTAGCCTGAGCCCAAGCCCAACCCAACCTCGGGTTCAATATTTGAAGCCCAAGATCAAGCACACGAAGGAAGCTCGGATTGGGTCGGGTCCATCGAGTTTATCGGGCTCTAATATGATAATTAAAATAATTTAAAATAAGATTAATATTAAACACATAACCAAATAGCAATTAAGTTCATTACAAAATACAAACTAACATGAGATTTAGGAGTTAAAAATTTTGGGTTGAGAAATTTAGGATTTAAATTTTTTATTTAAAAAAGTATGAAACAATGTATATATAAATATATATATATATATTTTTTTTTTATATATAAATATATATATATATATATATATATATTAATTATATGTATATCGGATTTCGGGTTCTTTGCGTAACCCGACACATGAGCCCGAGCCCGAGCCCAAACCGAATTTTGATCGGGTTCAAATACTTTAACCTGAATCAAGCTCGAGTCCAAGTATCTTCAACCCTAACCCAACCCATTGACGGGTTTACCCGATCAGGCTCGGGTTTAGCCCGCCCGAGTTGCCCCCTACCAAAAATTGCTCAAGCACTTATTTGTTGTCAAGATTGGTTTAGGGGGGCTGCCGATCGGTCAATTTTATCTATTATCGAAGAGGAATTTGAAGATGTCTACAAACTTGAAATGGATAATTTGGAATTTTTAATTATTCAATATTCTTTCATTTTGATTGTAGTTGTGCTCTAACTTATTCATTGTTCATTTCATTCTTATGATTTAGATTTGGGTAAGTTAACGGTGGATTCTACATCAACATCAAAGATTTTATTACTTTTGCTACTATACTATTGGATTGTCTCACTGCTAGATTTATTTTGTTTGTTGGATTATTTTTTGCTACTTGCTGCTGCTGGATACTGCTAGATTGTCTCACTGTTGGATTTTTTGTCTATTGGAATCTGGATTATATTTTAAGATTTAAAAAATGTCTTGTATATTTGCTACTTGCTGGATACTGCTAGATTGTAACACTGCTGGATTATGACACTACTGCACTGCTGGATGCTGGTTTGTAACACTGTTGGATATATTCTCATAGCTAGATTGCTACTTGTTGGTAGTCTACTTAGTACTTGATGCCAAATATCTTATTGATGTTGGATATATTCTCACTTGTTGCATTGTTGGTAGTATACTTTATCAATAAACTTCTCTGTTGCATTGTCGGATAGTCTTGCTAGTTGCTACTGGGTATATCAATAAACTACTTTATCAATATACTATTGGATTGTTGGATAGTCTTGCTCTGTTGCTACTATGTTGGTAGTTGGATAGTCTTGTTGGTTGTTGCTGGATATTTTCTCATTGTTGGACTTATTTTGTTGCAGCCATTGGCGAGGTACTCGTTGCAGCCATTGACGAGGCACTCATATGTACTTTATTATTCATATGTTGTTAGTTTACTGTTTCTTCTTGAAGATTTTACTAACATATTAAATAATAAATTGGCAATGATGATGGCGGCTTGAGAAAGTGCAATTGATACTACATGACATCATACTATGATGCATAAATAATGTCACGACCCACACCTAGTGAAAGGGCACGAGACCGTGGGTACGTCCAGCCTACACTGCAGTGTCGGCGGTAGAACGTTGTCCTAGGTCTCAATCACAAACTACACAATATACTATACTCTCCAAATGGAGAAAAATCTCAGAAGGATACAACTCAATCACAAAACACCTAGGAGAGATAATCAACACGAAATGGAATAGATAGAAGGATCACAATGTTTAATACAAAACCAGATTTGAAAAAGTTTAAGTATTAACATCACCACACACACATAGTATGAAATAAATACAACTCATGAAATAACTGAAAACAACAAGTAGATAATAACCTAACAATCTACTCCAAGCTCTACTGGTGTCTCCTTTAGGCTAGCTGGAATCCTCCAAGTTATCTTTAAAAAATTTAACGTTATCCTGTTAGGATGGAAACAAGCACATATCTCTGAAAGCAGTTCCAAAATATTGTAGGAAATATAGAGCTAACAGTAGAATACAATGCATGACGTGCTGTAAGGAAATACAAGAATACAGAAAATATGAATAAGTAAGCTGAATCATGAAATATAGTAATAAACTATGAACTATAATAAATATAAGTGTTTTAGAGCACAAGATGATTATGTGATTGTCTTAGGTTGCACATGTTTATTCTACGATAACTCCATTATACATGAGGGTATAATCGACATGCACATTTTTACAGTAGAGAGAATTAATCACATAACCGCTTCTACTCTCCCCTAGCCCAATCAATACACAAGGACCTTGTCAAGTTACGCTACGTATATGATTGTTAGTTATACATGAATCACATGTGAGTACTTGAAAGTACATGAGAGCACATGAGTGTTTATGAAGAAATACGAGTACAAGGAGATGCACATAATGAAGTACATGAACATAAAATACCCGATGCACCCGATGAGGGGATAACATCTCATGAAAAGATCCATATAGTACCAATCCGTATTAACAACGTGTCAGCATCAAGTAAAGTAGTCTAAGACAAGCAATATAGATACTATCATGAATGAAAACTAACAGAGAATGTACTCGTCTGATACCCTGAACAACAAATGTGTATAGATGTCTGAACTGGAGTAACAAGATCATATTTAGAGAAATACAGGTTATAATGTGTTCAACATTGAGTAATTAAAATATACAATGCATTCTACATGATACTAGGTCTCTCTAGGTCAACAGTCAACTATTGGTCAACTCTAAGTCAATGTCAAATTCTAGGTTTGGTCAAATAAGTCAAACTTGAACTATTTGGTCCCCATTGGTCTTAATTAGTCTAGTCTATGGTTTTGGTCAGTTAGACTATTTCTAGGGTTTTGGCTATGTTAGCTATCTAGGTGTTGGCAACTAGAATTTAGCCAAAAACCCTATAATGAACTAACACTTAACTCTAGCTATAGCCCATATCCTATTTACATATAAGGTATCACATATACATACATAATGTATAACATCAATCCTTAATCAATACTATCCAAGCTTCTCATAAACCACCCATATATATATATATATATATATATATATATATATATATATAACGAAGAAGACTTTATTGATGTATCAGGCACAAAATGCCGAGGCCTATACAAGTAAGCGCGCTGAGCGCTGAAAAACAACAAAACGGACTAAGAGAAGGAATCCCGCCCGAGAAGGGGCGCAGAGTGTAGCTATATAAAAGCCTGCCAGAAAATCTCCTTGGAGTGGGAGCAGCGGTTCCGGGTTTTGAGGATTTGTCGACGGACTTCACGGATCAGCTGTGGAGGGTTATATTGGCGCACTTCGTACCTGGATTTGTTCCGATTCTTCCAGATAACCCAAATACCAGCGGCCGCGACGATCTGATGGTCGTGGGTGTCACCCCAATGTGGCAAAAGATCGTTGAAGCCCCCGGTTGGAGTCTCCTCTTACATCTTCTGGAGAGGTCTTGCCAAACATGGTTAGCGAGATCTCTGGAGAGCAGGATGTGTTCCGCAGTTTTCGGGTTATGGAAGGTACAGTAGTGGCATCTGGATGCTAGGCTGAAGCCGATGGTGGTAAGCGAATCGTCGGTCGGCAGCTTCCTACGCTGAACTCTCCAGATCAGGAATGACCATTTGTTGGGGATACAGGATTGCCAAAAAGATATGAGTAGGGGGAACGACGTGCCGCCCCCAGCTACCTCCCGTCTGGCAGAAACCATCGTGAACGATCTACTGGTGTTGGGGGACCACATCAGTTTGTCTGGCGAATCGTCGATCCGCACATCCGCCACTTTGATCCTGGTCGCCGCCTCCTGCCCGATCCAATCTCTGATCCGTTCCCACCGCCAACCCGAAGCTGGGTCCCAGAGGTCCCAAATCGTGCAACGAGTGGGGGTATTAGGGGAAAGATGGAAGGTCTCCTCGCCGATCCACCGTTCAAAGCACGGGGATGAGTCTTCGTTATCGAGTTACAAGCGGATCAGGGGTTCGACGAGCTGTCTCCCGAGGAGAATACAATGCCACGATGCCGAGGATCGACTGTTAGCGACGGCCATGGTAGGGTGGGAGTGTGGAAAGTATCTCGCTTTCATGAACCTAGACCAGACAGAGTTGTGCGCTCTAAGCTTCCACCACAGTTTCACAGAACTGGCGCTTACGATTTGCAATAATTTGATGAAGTCGAGACATCCTTCATTGGTAGGTTTGGCCATAGAGTTCCAGCTGGCCCAGTGATGTTTATCCTGGCCATTGTGATGACCCCAGAAGAAGTTGGCGAAGAGGGCCTCCAAGAAGGAGAGAACTTTCAGAGGCGGGGAGCAGACGACCAGGGTGTAGATAGGGATGGAGGATAGCACATGCTTGATGAGGATCATTTTGCCGCCGGGGGATAATGTCGTATTGTGCCATCCTTTGATCTTTTTCCTAACCTTGTTGACTAAACCGCTGAAGATGCCCGAATTAGATCTGCCGTAAACCAAAGGGCACCCCAGGTAGGTGAACGACGGGTAGGCGGTGGAGAAGGAGGTGAGGTTAGAGAGGGCCGCCAAATGGCCTCTATCGACTTTGTGGTGGGTGTATATGATGCTTTTCTTACGGTTGATCCGTTGTCTGGAGCATCTTGTGTATTTCTCTAGGGTGCTGCAGACCACCTCTACGGCTCCGATGTCCCCAGAAGAGAAGATGAGCACATCGTCAACGTAAGCCAGGTGAGTAATAATGGGGCATCCTATAGTGGTGTGGAAGTGAAGGAAGTTGGGGGTGCTGACCATGCTGTTGAGGTTTCTGCTGAGGGCTTCGGCAGCCATGATGAAGATGGTGGAGGAAAGAGGGTCTCCTTGTCTGACACCACAGCTGGCTTTAAAGAAGCCATCCATTTTTCCGTTGATGACAGTAGAAAACCAAGAGTTGCTTATGGATCTGTAGATGATGTCTGTCCACAATTCTGAGAACCCGAAGGCTCTGAGGACCCAGATCATGAATTGCTAGTCCAGGCGATCGTATGCCTTCTCCATATCTAGCTTGATGGCAATGTTCCCCCCTCGTCAGAAATTTCATGCACGTGACCATCTCCTGGGCAAAAAGGATGTTGTCAGAGATGCTCCGCCCTAGGACGAAACTGCTTTGCACTTCGAATATAATCTTGGGGAGGATGGGGGACATACGGGTGACGATGATATTGGAGATGATTTTGTTGGCGAAGTTGCAGAGGCTGATCGGGCAAAAATCTTTGAAGGTCTTCGGGTTGTCTTTTTTTGGATGAGGATGAGGTTGGCCCGGGATATGGAATTCGGAAGATGAGCGCCTTGAAAGAAAGCAATGACGGCATTGGTCACGTCAGCCTGAATGGAGTTCCAGCATGAGCAGAAGAACGTCCTGGAGAAACCGTCCGGACCCGGGGCGCTGTGCTCATCGAGAGCCCATACCACGGACTTGACTTCGTCAGAGGAGGGATGGGTTAAAAGCGGACCAATGTCTTGCTCGTTGATACGCAGAGGGACCTGGGCCAGGAAGCTGTCGTCCTTGACTACGCCATCTTTGGTGAAAAGGTTGGAGTAGAAGTTGGCGGCGGCGTTCTGGATGCTCCGCTGGTCTTTGAGAAGGGTGCCGATCTCGTCGGTTATTTAGTGAAGAGATAGCTGCTGCCTGCGGCCCCTAACACAGGCGTGGAAGAACGCGGAGTTGCAGTCTCCTCGATGTCCCAGGTCAGCCTGGCTTTCTGCTTCTAAAATTTGGTCTCTACTCTCAGTCGGGATTTGAGGATAGCTTTGGTGAGGTTGAGCGAGGCGCGAGCCTCAGCGGATCTGTCCGTGGCGAACCGAATCTCCGCCCTAGTGACGTCATCTTCTGCAGCTTTGATCTCTTGGAAAATGTTGCCAAACGCAAGTTTGCTCCAAGAGGTAAGAGCGTTTCTGGTGGCCTTGAGCTTCATAGACAATCTGATAAGGGGGTCAGGGTTGTCCGTCGAGTTCCAGACGGCAGCGACGATGTTCTGGAATTAGGGTGATGTCTCCAAAATTCAAGGAATCTGAAGGATTTTTTTATATGGTTGGGGTTATTGCTGATCACAATGACGAGGGGGGAGTGGTCATATTCTGTATAGTTAAGGTGGGAGAGGTTGGTTATGAGGTTCATGTCGGACCATCGGTTATCGACAAGGGCTCGATCCAGACGAGAATATTGACGCTGAGCTCCTTCTTACATGTTGCACCAGGTGAAGGTATTGCCAGAGTAGGGGAGAGGGTGCAAGTTGGCCTGGAATATGAAGGAGTTGAAGTCATTCATGGCCGGGCGGTGAGGGGGTCGCCCTCCAGTTTTTTCTTCGGGGCTCGCGATCGAGTTGAAGTCTCCAATGCAAAGCCAAGGAAGGCTGTTGAGGAAGTTGTGGGTGTCTATAAGGATGGTCCAGAGTTGCCTCCGCTCAATGTAGTCGCAGCTGTCGTGCACTGCTGAGATGAGGGATCGGGAAGGGAGGGATGGGTGTTCCACCCAGCAAGAGAGCACCTACTCATGATCGAGGATGGTATCAAAGAGGCAATCGTCGGAGAATAGGATCTAGATTTCATAGCAACCAGCAATGGCGTTCGGGAATCCGAGCTGAAGTTGGATGAATTTGAGTTTCCTCTGGGGATTTTGGGTTCGATGATGACTAAAATGTCGATCCGGTGAGTTTTGGTGAGGGTAGTTAATCTCTTCAAGGTGGGTTTATTGGTCAGCCCTCTGACATTCCAGGCTAAGATGTTAACCATCGACAAGGATGCGGTTGGGGGTGGGGTTGCTCTTGGTGGCGGACCTGGTGGTCATGGCCGGTTGCTCTTGAGCTTGTTTCTTCTTCTTCTTGATCGGAAGAGTTTTGGGGGCCCTAAGGGCAGGTGCGGAGGTTTCTGCCGTCGAACCTCTATTGTTCTGAGCCTCGTTACCAGTGGTGACCTCTGTGTGATGGATGAGTTCTGTCTCAATCTCGGCTAGAGCGCTGAGGGGGTTGTTAGGATTCAAAAAGCCTGCCTCCTGGGCCTGGCGGATCATGGCTTCATATTCGAGGCCTAAAGAATGCGTATCCACCACCAGGTTGGGGGAGGAGGGAGAAGCGAATAGGGCTAGGGTGGGCACCAACTGGTTAACCTGAGAAGGCTCCAGAGCGGCGGCAGCAGTCGTGATGGCGTTCTCACCATCGTCATCGAGCTGGGGCTTGTCTGGGATGAGGATAGGCTGGTCGACTGCGGCGAGAGAAGGGTAGAGAGCATTGGATTTGTGGAGGGGGATGATGTCTGTTGGTCGTACTGCCTCGACTTCAGAGGGGATAGGGTCGGCCGGCACCGAGTGTAAAATTAGCGCCAGACGATTCTGCTCTCTGCCATCCGCAGCTGAGACGTCACTGCCGAGGTGGAGCTGGGAAGTGTCGGAAGGGATCAGCCGGGTCATCCGTCGCCTGAGGTGGGCTGAGGATCTGGAATCTGTTGGGGAGGGAGATGCCTAGAGACTTGCTTGGGGTCAAACCATTGCTCGACTTAGGGGAGGCGCTGGAGCCGGGGGAGGTATCCCTGTCAGTGAAGTGGGAATGGGAGTTGGGGAGGGGAAGGATGGGGCCTGAGGAGGAGATGAGGGTTGCCCTCGTCGGTGGGATCTTTTTGGGCGCTGACTTCTTGAGTTCTCGATGGGCCTTAAAGCAGTGCTTCGAGAGGTGGCCTTTAATCTGGCAGTGATTGCAGAAATTGATGTTGCTATCGAACTTCAGTTTCTGGTGTGCGATCGTCCTCCTAACTCGAGCTGAAGGGCCGTCGGGGGGGGGGCAGATGATATATATATATATATATATATATATATATATATATATATATATATATATATATATATATATATATATATATATATATATATATATATATATCCTCATCACATTAACCCAATGATATGCCCAGAGTATACTCATAACCCCAATATCTTACCCTCAACTCAAACCTAATATAAATATACAATATACCTTAAGGTATAACACATACATCTATAAGATGTAATGTATTACCTCAACCATAACCACAATATATATATATATATATATATATATATATATATATAAAGAGTAATATTAGGCCCAACAACCATGTGTCCATCCACATGCATAAACTGAACTGAACAAGGGACATGATATGCAAATCTGGAAAAGTAAGGGTTAGCAGAACATACAATGCAGAGGCAAGGCAATGCAAATATATATATATATATATATATATATATATATATATATATATATATATATATCCTCATCACATTAACCCAATGATATGCCCACAGTATACTCATAACCCCAATATCTTACCCTCAACTCAAACCTAATATAAATATACAATATACCTTAAGGTATAACACATACATCTATAAGGTGCAATGTATTACCTCAACCATAACCACAATATATATATATATATATATATATATATATATATATATATATATATATATATATATATATATATATATATATATATATATATAATATAAAGAGTAATATTAGGCCCAACAACCATGTGTCCATCCACATGCATAAACTGAACTGAACAAGGGACAGGATATGCAAATCTGGACAAGTAAGGGTTAGCAGAACATGCAATACAGAGGCAAGGCAATGCAAAAGGGGGGAATGCAATGTGTGGATGTAGGGATGTTGCAGCAGGACATTTGGGGCTCTGCTACATTATATAGAGGATCAATATGCAGGTCATGAATGCAGGGTCTCTACCATTGACAGATGAGTACATGAGGTTAACTGGATATGAAGAAATGGATTTCTAAGGGACTGAACATCAAGTTATGTTACCTCAAGAGGCTGTTACACTAAGATGTCTAACATGTGATTCTCTCATGTATACAAGTCCAGGTGGGGATCTGAACATAAGTTCAAATGAATGAAAGGTATATGTTAGGGTTCTGAGGTGGGACAGATATGAATGCAGACATGGTAACTCATGAAATGGATTAGTACAGTGAAGTGAGAATGCAAGGTATGCAATATGCAGTAAAAATTGCAGCTATGGAATAATATACAAGGGAAGTGCAGTGGATGCTGCAGTAGGCAATTTGTAACAGGTACAATTAACCACATGAGGTGCAGTATAGCAAAGATGCATATCAGTATCTAAGTGCAGGACAAGGCTAATTTGCAATGCAATATGGCATGCAATGTGTTCAATGTTCCTATGTTGCAGAACATGTAATGAAGTGGCATTTGATATGCAACAGATATGAGGTTGAACCTATCTATGTACAAAACTAAGAGAACATGAATGTAAGTAGTGAACTGGACAACTACTTCAGGATACAGGAGGCACAATTGTTCAAAGGGACAGTATAATACAAAGGAATTTAGGAATGAACATTCAAATCTAACACCACCCTCCATATGCAATCACTCAAAACCCAAGCATTGAACTAAGAGACACTAACAAATATCTAACTGTCCTGTCATATGGTGTTTCCAGATACCTCAAAGCCTAAACTAATCCCTGACACTCAATGGACTGAACTCTCATATACTCATAGGCAAGTGGCCATCCTGCTGCAAACTGGTTGGCAAACCAAGCCACTGCAAAGCAAACCTAGGCCCCACTGCCACTGCCCATATGATAGTTCACGAATGCATATGTGAAGAGTGTGAATTGCAGTTGGTTACTTAGGATGTACTGGACTACAGAGAATGATTTGGGGTTTAGTGATTCATGTAGTAGATATGTTACAAGCTCTGATACATGACTTGTATCAGAGTTGTGTGCAGTATAATGAGTGTGAAAGTGAATGGTAGGGTGTCAAGTGAAATATGGGTTGCAGGATGATATGGGTATGCAAAATGGAATGAAATGTGGATATGGCAGGACATGGAGTAGTATAGGGCAATTAATGGGTGTGCAGCAAGTCCTAGGATGCAGGGGTATGTAGATGTTTGCAAAGTGTGAAGCCAATACAGTGAATATGAATGATGATGCAATGGACATATCTGTCATGCCCCACAAGCCAGAATACTGGAGAGCGGAGGACAGACATAGCCAGCTACGTATATTGAAGTGAATCCCACCTCGCAATACGGCCACGGCTGTCTAGATGTATGAGGGTTTAACTACAAGCCATTAGTCTCTTATGGTCAAGTACAAGCCTAGTGTCTCAATCTCAAGCAAGCAAGTAAATGTAACAAGATGGTAGATCATCAGACATACAAAGTAAGGCATCCCATACATTACTGTAGGAACAAAATCGTAAAACAGAATACTCTAGAGGGGGTGGAATAGAGTAGACAGCGGAATATTGCTAATTAAAACTTGCTAGCAGTTAGATCACAGAAATAATAATAATCACAAAGTAAATAACTGTAATGAAAAGAGTGATCAGAAGGCAAACGCAAACACAGAGATTTATACTGGTTTTCCTCTTGTGAGGACTAGTCCAGTCGGAAGAACTCTAGCTTCCAATTGAATCCACTATTGGAAAATCCTGTAAGTTTTCATACGAAGTCCTTGCAACTTCTACAGAAGCGAGCTTTGATACGAAGAACTTGACCAACTTCAGTTTTGAAGAATCTTTCTTCAATCAAGTCTCTGATTACAATTTCTCTAAAATCTTCTAGACCGCACCGTACCAGCAAATTGACTAGAGAATTGTAACTGGCTTGGGATTTGAAAATAGAAGCTTTTGAAAACTCTTTGGAAGAAATATAAGCTTTAGAAGAGAAGAGATGAAAGTGAATTGATGTCTTAAAATGATCAGAATTCCTCTCTATTTATAGTTTTTCCAAAGACAGAACTCTGACAGAATTCGGGCAGAATTCGGACAGAACTCTTTGTAATAAACCGCAACTGAAGGGAGACCAAGTTCAAAATCAAACGTTCACATAACGTTCACCTTGGCCGAACTCTGGCCGAGTTCTGTCAGGGTTTGGTCAGGTTGATTTTGTGAAAATAGTTTTTGGCTTTTTGAAAATCCTTCAGAAGCTTTTGTAAAAGTAGATATTTTTCAAAAACATAGGTCATTTTAAAAAGATAGGTCAGTTTTGAAAAACAATTTCGGATAGCCTATTTACTAGTACGACTTGGTGTACAAAGTATTCCTAGACTCAATAAAAATAAAAATTATATTGCGTAAGAAAATACAATCTTGAGTGGCAAACAGATCTTCGGTCTTGAACTAAGTTTTGAACTGAGTAGATATCTAATCTTGATCAGTGTCCAAAACATCTTAGTAATTATCTGAATTGATTCGTATATCGAGACAGAGTTTGATAAATTATTAAAATCAGGTTTGACCATGACCAATTGGCCAACAATCTCTTAGCAAAATAATTGCAAAAGGGAAAGCTTCTCCGCAATAAATGCATAAGTAACAATCAGTAAAAAAAACACAAAAAATATGAATAAAGACATTCAACACAGGCATGGTATAAACAACATAACAAAAATAAGATAAACAGATAATAGTTGTCACAGGCAGTTTATATGGAAGCATAAAAAAGATAATGCTATAATAAAGCTGAATTAGATAAAGTGCTAAACTGAATAATAAACTAAACTGAGTAATATGCTAAACTGAGGCATAAAAATATGTCCATCAAAAGTCACAAATCATATCCAAATAAAAAGAGTACTGATACCATCTTGAAATATCGGAGCATTTCTAAATAAACATAAAATAAAGTCATCAGTCTCAAAAAGTAACAACTCAAAAGTCATCCTCATCCTCATCTGCTGCAGTGCCAGCATGTCCAGATGGACCGGCTCCAGAAGTACCAGCCCCAGAGATGTGTGGAGTAGCACCAGAAGTACGATACCAATCGTATGCGTTCCCGGGCTGAAACAGAGAGTGGACCGCCTCGTCATCAATGCGGTAGCCAGATACAGAAGGGTCTCGAGGAAGAGAGCTAGCAGAGTGACCCGTCTGTGCAAATCGAAGATCGACAAAGGATTTAGCAATAGCCTGGAACCGAGTCGCGTCACGGAACTCATATTCCCTGGAAGTGTCAACAAAGAATGTCTGTAGATCTGATAGGTGCTGGTGAATACCCTAAAAGGTCATAGGGTAAGACTGAGGAGGACCAGGTGCAGTAGGAGCAGGTGCAGGAGGTAGAGGAGCAGTGGCAATGTTGCGACGAAAAAGCTTGAGGAACTTGGGCTCAGGGTCCAGAGCACAAGTGGATAAGTCAATATCAAATCGTTGAAAGATGTGTGGGATAATCATCGCATAAGAGAGGTTGTGGTCTCTTCCGCGACATCTACCCATCATCTAAATGATAGTCTTAGGGGCAGAAAAAGGAATCCCCTTAAGAATGTGATATAAAGCAGAAAGTTTGAGTGCAGTGACATCATCTTTGGAAGTGAATTTGGGAAGCAGAGTGGAATAGATGATGCGATGTAACTCGTAGTTAAACAAGTTCAAGTTATTGGCCTTGAACTTTCTGGGACGAGCACGTACAGGCGCACAAAGCTCATTCTTAAAACTAACAAGAGTCGTGCCCTCGGGGAAATCAAAGTAAGTGATGTCATCGAGCGAGGCACCTTCATTTGGAAGACCAAGGATTTCCGCTAGCAATTCATCATTGAACTCGATATCTATCCCGCTAACACGAATTCTCGCGGTAAAAGTGTCTAATACGAAGTTACAATAGAACAATCTAATGGCATTAGTGGCGATAGGGAATTGTAAAGTAGCAAAATGATGTAACCCTAATACCTCAAAGTAGGGACGGTGGTCAGGAAATACAGTCCACTTAATTGGAGATCCGGTACATATAGTATGCATAATAAAATCGGCATACCAAAGTAATGCTTGGTCGGGAGTTTTGAAATAAAACTCGTCCGATGCACCGTCATCCGATTAGACCGGGGATAAGAGGAAATCCGTGTTCGGATCAGAAGACGATGCCTCTTCACTGGCATGGGTCTTCTTCCTCTTGAAAGGATTGAATCCTATAGGTATTCTATTCCAAAAACTAGAAACCCTAAAAATTTGAAAGTGGAGGAGAGAAGGAATTATACCTTCTGAGAATCAAGTATGTTGTAGAAGACGCGATTCTCCGCACGAATCCAAATTTTGGATGAAGATCTCCACGTAGAATGGAAGGAAGGAGGTGGAGAAAAACTAGGTTTTCGGGCGACTGCTGCTGCTGTTAGATGAGGTTTGGAAGAGATTACGAAGATGGGGGCCCCGGGTTCTGACTGAAATATATATACACCCAGCCGAATCTGGCCGAATTCGGACCGAACTCGGACCGAACTCGGGCCGAATTTGCTAAGGGTTCTCCTGGCTATATAAAAAAATTGTGGGCCACATCTTTTTTATCAATTTATTTCAAATATTTAATTCAAAATTTAGTAATTTCAAATTTCAAATAATATAATTAATATTATTTTATAAATTAATATTCTTTACTCAGCATCTGTTTCAGATTAGCTGTAGGAGTACTGTCCCAGCTAACGGAGGTTCACAGGGAAACTTTTAAATACCGCTTCGCTTCGACCGTAGTCGTGGTGACAGACAGACTCTTTTTAGGCTTGTCTCGAAAACAGTTTATTGAGTATTGAATAAATTAATTAATAAAATAAAATTAATTAAAATTATTGACATCTAAAATTTCTAACTCTCGACGTAAATAATTGAAACGATCTTCCGCTAGAGATTTTGTGAGTATGTCTGCCAATTGATTCTGTGTGTCTATGTATACAAGGTCTATATCTCCATTTTGTTGATGATCTCTAAGAAAGTGATGTCGAATCTCGATATGCTTAGTACGAGAGTGACATACTGGATACTTAGTCAAATTAATAGAACTAGTGTTATCACAAAAAATGGGTATGTGTGTAAAATGCAATTCATAGTCTTCTAAAGTTTGCTTCATCTACAAAATTTGTGCACAACAACGTCCTGCGACGATATACTCAGCCTCGGTTGTTGATAATGTGACAGAATTTTGCTTTTTGCTAAACCAAGAGACTAGAGCTTTTCCTAGGAAATGACATTACCGCTGGTACTTTTTCTATCTACTTTGTGTCTGGCAAAATCAGCATCAGAATAACCGGTTAGGTCAAATAACGTGGTTTTGGGATACCATAAGCTGACAAAAAAAGTGCCTTTAAGGTATCGGAAGATACGCTTAACTGCGCACAGATGTGATTCCTTAGGATTGGCTTGAAAATGTGCACACAAGCAAATACTAAACATAATGTCTGGTCGACTAGCAGTTAAATACAGTAAGCTATCGATCATACCTCGATACTTACGTATGTCGACGGGTTTGCCTTGTTCATCAATATCAAGCTTGGTTAAAGTCGCCATTGGAGTGCTAAGTGGTTTGACTACTTCCAGGTCGAACTTCTTTAATAGATCCTTTGTGTACTTTGCTTGATTTATGAATGTTCCATTGTTTGTTTGTTTGATTTACAGTCCGAGAAAGAATTTCAGCTCTCCCATCATGCTCATCTCAAACTCATTCTGTATACACTTTAAAAAAATTGACAAAGAGATTCATCAGTAGATCTAAAAATAATATCATCTACATAGACTTGAATCAAAAGAATATTGTTATTCAAAGACTTTATAAATAATGTAGTGTCAATCTTTCCCTTTGAAAAACCGTTGTCAAGTAGAAAAGGGCTTAGATGATTGTACCAAGCTCGAGGGACTTGTTTCAAACAGTATAAGGCTTTTTTCAACTTTAAAACATAATCAGGATTTTTGAAATCAGTAAAACCCTGGAGGTTGAGCTACATAAACTTTTTCTTTCATAAAACCATTCAAAAATGTGCTTTTGACATCCATTTGAAATAACTTAAAATTATGAAAATATGCAAATGCACATAACATGCGAATGGATTCTAATCTCGCAACTGGGGCATAAGTCTCATCGTAGTCGATACCTTCTTCTTGATTGTATCCTTGAGCTACAAGTCGAGCCTTATTACGAGTCACTAAACCATTCTCGTTCAGTTTGTTTCGGAATACCCAACGAGTGCCAATGACCGGATGATCAATGGGCTTGGGAATAAGTTCCCAAACTTGATTCCGTTCGAATTGGTTTAATTCTCCTTGCATAGCATCTAACCAAAAATTATTACTACATACTTCTTCAATATTTTTGGGTTCAAGCTGTGAAATAAAAGCAACACAAGAAGCTATATCTTTACTAGAGGAACGAGTACTTACACCCTTGGTAATCTTACCAATTACCAAGTCCTTTGGATGATCTGCCAAGAATCTCATTTCTTTTGGCGTATCCTCAGGATTGCTAGTTCCGGCTTCTTTGTTTGATAGTTCTGCATCTTTGTGTGAAGGTTTTACAGTAGCTGTACTTGGTGTAATCACGTCTTCATTGTCATCATCGTCTAAGTGTTGATTTAGTTCATCAAACTTGACATTAATTGATTCTTCGATGATCATGGTTCTTTTGTTGAAGACTCTGTACCCTTTACTCTTTGCTGCATAACATAAAAATATACCTTCATCGGCCTTTTCATCAAATTTACTCAGATTGTCTTTAGTATTAAGAATAAAGCATTTACAACCAAAAATCTTAAAATAAGAAATAGTGGGTGTTCTATCAAACCATAGTTCACAGGGAGTCTTCTTCGATATATGTCGAATTAGAACCCTATTAAGAATATAACACGCTGTGTTGACAGCTTCAGTCCAAAAGTATCTAGGTAGACTAAACTGGTTTAACATTACTCTAGCCATTTCAGATAGAGACCTGTTCTTACGTTCCACAACTCTATTTTGTTGTGGAATCTAGGGCAAAATAATTCATGCAAATAACCGTGTGTGTCACAGAATTGCTTGAACTCTGCATTCTCAAATTCGCCGCCATGATCACTACGAATGCGAGTAATCATGAAACCTTTTTCATTCTGTACTTTATGGTAAAAGGTGACGAATTCTGACAAAGCATCGTTCTTGCGTGCAAGAAAATATATCCATGTATATCTAGAGAAATCATCTACAATGACAAATGCATATAACTTACCACCTAGACTAGCAATTCTATTTGGTCCAAATAAGTCCATATGTAACAATTGTAGAGGTCTAGTGGTACTTACAGCGTTATTGGATTTAAAGGCGGATCGGGCAGCTTTGTTCTTTTCATATTCACTACATACCGTATCCTTCTTGAAAGATATGTCCGGTAAGCCGCGTACCAACTTCTTTGTAGATAGTTTTGAAATTGTATCCATATTTGCATGACCGAGTCTCATATGCCATAGTTGACTCTCAATGCTTTTGGCCATCAAACATCTACCTGCTTTGTTAGCATCTTCTAACAAATAGAAAACATATATATTGTCTTCCCTGATACCTTCAAAGATAGTACTACCAGTTGAACTATCAACTATAGTACATTTGTTTTTGACGAAGTTAATGCCATACCCGTGATCAGCTAAATGGCTTATGCTGAGCAGATTATGTTTTAACACGGTAACTAGACAGACATCTTTAATCACAGGATAGGGAGCCTTAGCAATGTCACCGATACCGATTATGTACCCTCTTAAATTATTACCGAAGGAGACGTATCCTTCTTTATTCTTCTTCGATAGTGTTACGAATAATGAAGCATCACCGATCATGTGCCGTGAGCAACCGCTGTCGAGGATCCATTTGCTCCTAATATGTGAAGGGCGTTCCACCTACAAAACAATTTGCAGATAAAACTTTTGGTACCCATTTCTTGTAGGGTCCTGACTGGTTAGTTTTTGGTATCCATGCATAAATATTTAAATCTACTAACTTTTTGATTCTACATACAGAAGATATATGACCAATGAGGCCACAATAATGACATTTTGTATGTTGAGTGTTGAAAGTTGTGTGAGGTGCATGATTGGTAGGTTTTGATTTTCTAGTATAGAAGAATACATGCCTATTAGTCTTCTTGGGCATAGGTTTGGTATGATTTGGTCTGACAGTGTTTGGTTTAGGCGTGTTCCGATGATTCGGTAATTAACACGTGTTAGAATAGGAAGCAGCAACTTCAGGCCGTTTTCCTAAACTAATTTCTAACTTTTTGGAGGTGTCATATAATCTAGTGTAGTCAGATGTAAGTGTTTCTACTCTGACTTGTGCACACTGGAGACTCTTTCTCTCCTTAGATAGGTCTTCCTTTAGCTGGATGATGGTTTGGTCTTTTTCTTCGGATAACTTAATAGTCTCGTGTAACAACAGCTTAATAGATGAAAGCTCACCAGACTCAATAGAAGAGTCATTATTTCTAACATCATCTAGTTGGTCGGTAAGTCTTCCTATCTCACCTTTGTACTCTTTGAGTACCTTCTTAGAGGTTTCATATTTATTATACAGTTTCCTGTAATCATTTAACAGGTCACTGAAAGCCTCTCCTAGTTGCTCGAAGGTAAAATTATCATAAGGATCAAACAGAGGATTAGTGATTACATGATCGCAAGCCATCAAGCATACATTTGCAGCGTCATCTGATTGTTCATCTTCTGAATTGCTGGCTTCGCTTTCATGCCATATGCTTGTATTGAGATACTTCCTTGATGTAGATCTCTTCAGGTAGCCTTTGTCATATTTGTTACTTTTTCTTGTTGATGATGATGTTGTTGGACAATCTTTCTTCATATGTCCTTTCTTCTTACATCCGTAGCAAATAGGATCTTCCTCGTTGCTGTTGCTATTGCTATCTTTTGTTCTCCTGTTGAATCTCATGAACTTCATGAATTTTCTTACCAGAAGAGCTTGATCTTCAGAGTCAGAGTCGATGTCGTCAGAATCATCTTCGACAGTTCTTTTATGTTGAGCTTTGAGAGCGATCGACTTTTCTGCCTTCTCCTTTGGCGTAGCGTCTTCAAAGTCTTGAAGTTCTAGCTCGTGAGTAAGTAGATTACCCATGAGTGTTTCCAGAGACATTTTTGAGAGGTCATTTCCTTCAATGATTGTAGTAGCCTTTGGAATCCAGTTCTTTGTGAGTGCTCGTAGAAGTTTGCGAATCTTTTCATGGTTACTGTATTCCTTGCTTAATGAAGACAAAGGATTTACAATATCCAAGAATCTCGTAAACATCTGAGTGACTGATTCACTTGGCTTCATTTTGAAAGCCTCGTACTCCTGAGTAAGTCTACTGATCTTTGACTCCTTGACTTGTGTTGTTCCTTCGTGGGTTACTTCGAGAAGTTTCCATACTTCATTTGATGTTGTGCAAGTAGACACCCTGTTGAATTCAGTTCTGTCTAAAGCACAAAATAAAGCGTTAATAGCACGTGCGTCAAGACTGGCCTTTTTCTTTTCATCCTCCGTATATTTATCATGGGGTTTTTTAACTAAAACTCCATCAACATTAATACGAGGAGACTTTTTGTAGCCATCAATAACTACAGACCATAAGTCAAAATTAAGAGATTTTAAGAAAAAATTTATATGTGTTTTCCAATAAGTGTAGTTTGTGCCGTCAAACAGTGGAGGTCTGTTTGTGGCTTGGCCTTCACTTGTGAATTTCACAGTTGCCATGTGTAATACTGTGATCTATATAACAATTGAAAAATAACTGAATATAGCTATAGTTTTACCTTGCTTTACATGTATAACCCACTCTGATACCAATTGTAGGAACGAAATCGTAAAGCAGAATACTCTAGAGGGGGGTGAATAGAGTAGGCAGCGAAATATTGCGAATTAATACTTGTTAGCAGTTAGATCACAAAAATAATAATAATCATAAAGTAAATAACTGTAATAAAAAGAGTGATCAGAAGGCAAATGCAAACACAGAGATTTATACTGGTTTCCCTCTCTAGCTTCCAGTTGAATCCACTATTAGAAAATCTCGCAAGTTTTCATACGAAGTCCTTACAACTTCTACAGACGCGAGCTTTGATACGAAGAACTCGACCAACTTCAATTTTGAAGAGTCTTTCTTCAATCAAGCCTCTGATTAAAATTTCTCTGAAATCTTCTAGACCGCACCGTACCGGTAAATTGACTAAAGAATTGTAACTGGCTTGGGATTTGAAAAATGAAAGCTTTTGAAAACTCTTTAGAAGAAATATAAGCTTTAGAAGAGAAGAGATGAAAGTGAATTGGTGTCTTGAAATGATCAGAATTCCTCTCTATTTATAGTTTTTCCAAACACAGAACTCTGACAGAATTCGGGCAGAATTCGGACAGAACTCTTTGTAACAAACCGCAACTGAAGGGAGACCAAGTTTAAAATCAAACGTTCACATAAAGTTTACCTTGGCCGAACTCTGGCCGAGTTCTGTCAGGGTTTGGTCAGGTTGATTTTGTGAAAATAGTTTTTGGCTTTTTGAAAATCCTTCAGAAGCTTTTGTAAAAGTAGATGTTTTTCAAAAACATAGGTCATTTTAAAAAGATAGGTCAGTTTTGAAAAATAATTTCGGATAGCCTATTTGCCAGTACGACTTGGTGTACAAAGTATTCCTAGACTCAATAAAAATGAAAATTACATTGCATAAGAAAATACAATCATGAGTGGCAAACAGATCTTCGGTCTTGAACTGAGTTTTGAACTGAGTAGATATCCAATCTTGATCAGTGTCCAAAACGTCTTAGTAATCATCTGAATTGATTTGTATATCGAGACAGAGTTTGATCAATTATTAAAATCAGGTTTGACCATGACCAATGGGCTAACAATTACATATTCAGATGATCATGAAGCTAGTCATACAAAATACGAAGACTAGCAAGAGTTAATGTCATACATGATCAACCCTAGGATTTGCCAATCATGTTACAGCCCTTAGGCAGACAGGAATGTAAATTCAACACGAGCTAACACTTGCTCGGCGGCTAAACGTCTCAAAAGAATACTTTACAATAAAGTGGGAGAGCAAAATAAGAAACCCACTCGTTGCCAGGATTACGTCTGGTGTTCACCATCTGGCTGGAAGGCAGGTAGATCCTCGGGGACTACTCCGAAATCTGGCCATACAAAACCAGCTTGGTCAGAACCCAGAAAAGCAAGTGCCACAAGGGAGGCTTCACTTAGGAACTAAACCAGCATATTAGATCACAAGACATAAATAATAAAAAGAAAAGTGGAGTTAGGAAAATAGGGGGGATAAACGATAAGATAACTAAGAAACTATTCTGGTAACCAAGTTACAACCCGTAAACCAAACAAGGACCGGAGTTGTAACCCTTCACCTGAACAGAGCTTAGACTCTAACCATTTATCGACAATAATAAAGCATAAACAGTAATACACTGAAGTAATCACAACTGGCACTGTCTAGACAAGACTAGACTAGATTCTATTCATAATTCACGGCCAAGCAATGTGTACGGCTTGATACTTTAACTAACTAGGGTTATCACAAGCCAATTTACTAGCAAGATGCAATGAGATGTTCCAACAGTCACAAGCCCTGCAGACTATCCATGTTACCCTGACGCAGGTTGAGAGAGTTGATTAGGTGACTTGGAGATGCAACACATGACAGTATGCTGGAAATGCGCCCTACTCGACGGCAGGCTATAAGTCTACTTAAGGTGCTCAGATAACAGGATTGCTTGTGACTGGAAATCTCTTTATGAGCTACTTAATCAATTTAGTCATTATCCTAGTCAGATTCAATATGAATCCCTGACCGTGATAATCAGAAATTCATGTCCTAGACATGATGCAAGACGAGACACATAGCTTATACAGGCACAATCATCCACGGTGTCAAGATAAGAGTTACTTAGCAAGTCAGGGTAGCTGTCACAACAGTCTTTCAAGATTATCATGTCATGATGGGTTACTTGTTACTTGTCAAGATTACTTGTCAGGTGTGCGCCTCGACGGGCCACTATCAAGATTATCATGCCGTGTTCATGTCAAGATCAATACTGGCAAGTCATGTTACGCTCAACGAGTGATCGAGCCGGGTCGTCACAAGATAGGTCAAGTACATGTCACATGCATGATCACAGGCAAATACAACTAAAACTAAGAGAACATGCATGGGGCAAAGGGCAAGAAGTATCATGGCCACAAGTGGCGCTGGTCAAGTGGAACCAGGGAAATGATAGGTGGCGCCAAGGGGGACAGGGGGCACCTAAGTTGGGTTGCGCCAGGCTGGGGTACGCCAGGTCATGTTGTGCCAGGTCAGGTTGTGTCGCGCTAAAGAACGCACGCTGGGTCAGGTTGCGCCGCGCTAAAGAACGCACGTTGGGTCAGGTTGCGCTGCGATAAAGAACGCGCACAACTAAATGGCACGGCGCCGAGTTGCGCGCGCGCACACTGTTCTTCTTCTCCAACCCGCATAAAAATGCCTTAGTTGAACCCATGAACTAAAATGGCCATAACTTGCTCAAAATAAGTCCGAATTGAGACTTCCAAGGGTCTAAACTGCATAGAACGAGATTTTCTACAGCCTGGGATGACTGGTTTTAGGAAATACCAAGCTTTAATAGATTAAAACCAAGAAAAATAAGAAAAATCAAAACTTAGATCTACAAAAATCCATCCATCAAAATTGAAAATGCGAAGTTCTAAAGAGGCTTATAATCAAGTAGAAAAAAGAATAGAAAAATAAAATGGAAGATCCATCATGAAACAAGTTGCACTTACCTAGGACTTGGTAGGTGGGAGGAGTAAATGAAGAAGATGAAGAAGTAAATATAAATAATGGAGGAGAGAGAAAGAGTTGGTTTTTATACAAAATCTCTTCATCTCAAACCAAAACAAACTAAGCCAAGCCAAGTCAAATTGAATCGAACCAATTTAAAACAAACTAAGTCAAGATTAAACTAAGACTAATCTAAGCAAGATAAGTCAAGTACGGGTCAGAAATCTGTACACGTATACTGAAAAATACGTATAACGGGAAACGGGAGTGACAACTCAACCACCTTAAAAGAATTTCGTCCTCGGAATTGAATCAAGAGGCTAGAGGTGTCGGGGCAAGCTATAATAATACTGGAAATCTATGACTAGCAGTCAACCAAGTAATCATTCATGCAAGCAAGAAAGTAAAAGCATAAGGCATAAGGAAGACATTATACCTTATGAGTCAAACATGTGGGGGTATCGTGACCGGATATCATCCTCGCGTTCCCAGGTTGACTCACCCAAAGAGTGATGACCCCAAGCAACACGGACTAAACTAATAGTCTTATTCTTGAGTATCTTCTTCCTTCGGTCCAATATAGATACGGGCACTTTCTCATACGAAAGGTTGATACCAACAACTAATTCCGAATGATCAAAGATATGGCTCAGATCCGAATTGTACCATCGCAATTGGGATATATGGAATACGTCATGTACCTCACGTAACGATAATAGAAGAACGAGACGATAGGACACATCACCTACTCGCTCGAGAATATCAAACGGTCCTATATACCTAGGACTAAGCTTTTCCCGTACGCCGAATCGAATGACGCCACGGGTAGGCGAGATCCTAAAGAATATGTGGTCGTCGATAGAAAACTAAAAAGGGCGCCGATGAGAATCGGTCCAATGGCGCTAACGATCTTGTGCAACTTCGAAGATGATTTTTAACTTGTCTGACCACCTCGATAGTCTGCGTAACCATCTCTGACCAAGCATCTGCCTCTCGCCTACATCATCCTAGGCTAAAGGTGATCTACACTTTCTGCCATACAGTATCTCAAATGGTGCCATCTGGATACTGGTCTGAAAACTATTATTATAGGAGAACTCTACCAAGTGCAGGTGATCTTTCCACGAACCACCAAAGTCCAGTGTACATGATCGTAACATATCTTCGAGAGTTTGAATCATGCGCTCCGACTGACCATCTGTCTGTGGATGATAAGCTGAACTAAACTTGAGACGAGTCTCCAAACTCTTCTAAAGATTCCGCTAAAAGTGCGATATAAATCTTGAATCTCTGTCGGACACGATACTGACTGGCACTCCGTACAATCTAACTATCTGTCTGAGGTACATCTTCGTAAGCTGATCCGTCGACTGACTAATTCTGAAAGGTAGAAAATGAGCTACCTTCGTGAGTCGGTCAACTATGACCCATATTGTATCTCTCCCAGTTGGGGATTTAGGTAACCCAGTTACAAAATTTATAGTGATATGCTTCCACTTCCATTCTGGGATCGGTAAAGGTTGAAGAAGTCCAGCTGGTCTTTGATGTTCAGCCTTAACTTGCTGACAAACTAAACAACGAGAGACAAACTGGGCTATCTCCCTCCTTATTCCATTCCACCAAAAATGTTGGGGAATATCACGATACATCTTTGTGCCACCGGAATGAATTGAATACTGCAAACAGTGAGCCTCTGCCATGAACTCTCGCCTGATGTCGCCATTGGGTACACAAAGATGCCTTCTATGTCGAAGTGTACCGTCCTCATGAATACATAACTCTGCTCTCCATCCCACTACACATTCTGCCCTAAGCCGCTGAAGCTTAGATTCCGTTTATTGAGCTAACTTAATCCTTTCAACTATACTGGACTGAACTTGCATACTAGCCATCAATGACACATTGGTAGGAAGAACAATTTTAATACCCATCTTCTGAAGATCTGCTAACAACTTTGGCTGTGCTGTTAGAAAATAAACTCCGGCTCTTCTGCTCAATGCATCTGCAACAACGTTAACCTTCCCAGGATGATACTGCAGGTTGATGTCGTAATCCACAAGTAGCTCTAGCCATCTTCTCTGACGCATATTGAGATCCTTCTGAGTAAACACATACTTAATACGCTTGTGGTCGGTAAAAATCTCCACCCGATCTCTTTACAAATAATGCCTCCACAACTTAAGTGTGAAACCACCGTTGTTAATTCTAAGTTATGAGTTGAATAATTCCTCTCATGATCACGAAACTGACATGACGCATAAGCTACTACCTTACCATGCTGCATCAAGACACATCCTAATCCTCTGCCGGAAGCATCATAATAAACCAAAAATCCTCCAGTCCCATCTGGAAGCGTGAGAATGAGGGCCATCTTCGATCCTTGCTTCAACTTCTCAAATGAACTCTGACACTCTGCTATCCAGGCAAACTGTACATCCTTGCGGGTCAAATGCGTCAATGGTACTGAAATTCGAGCAAAGTCTGACACAAACCGCCGGTAATAGCCTACCAATCCTAGGAAACTTCGAACTTCTGTGACGGTGCTAGGTACTGGCCATGTCTCTATAGCTACTATCTTCTGGAGGTCCACTTCCACTTACCTCTAGTGATGATATGACCTAAGTACAAAATACGATCAAGCCAAAATTCACACTTGCTGAACTTTGCGTATAACTTGTGCTCTCTGAGAATCTAAAGGACTATTAAAAGGTATTGCTCATGCTCTGCTTCACTCTTGCTATAGACTAAGATGTCGTCTATAAATACTATCACGAACTGATCCAAGTAAGGCATGAATATGTGATTCATGAGATCCATGAATACCGCTGGCGTATTGGTCGCTCCGAATGGCATAACGAGGAACTCCCAATGTCCATACCTCGATCTGAATGTTGTCTTCGAGATGTCTTGCTCTCTGACTCTGATCTGATGGTACCCTAACCGCAAGTCAATCTTCGAGAATACTACTACCCTCACTAAGTTGATCAAATAAATCATCTATCCTAGATAAGGGATATCTGACAGAATTCAAGGTACGATAATCGACACATAATCTTGACGTACCATCCTTCTTCTTCACAAGAAGCATCGAGGCTCCCCAAGGTGATCCACTAGCACGAATGAATCCCTTGGTCCTAAGTTCTTCAATCATCTTGTACAAGATCTCCAATTCTGAAGGTACTATCCTGTAGACTCTCTGACACTGGTGCCGTCCCTGAAAGTAAATCAATGGTGAACTCTATCTCTCTCTCTCTAGGGGCATATCTGGAAGCTCTTCGGGAAATACATCAAGAAATTCTTCTACTACTCTGGGAAACTGAACTGCTACTACCAAAATTTATCGATTTAGCGACGGCCGAATCCGTCGCTAAGACGACGGTAATAACTATTAGCGACCGATTGCCGACAGATATTGGCCAAAAACATCCGTCGGCAATCAGCTCGTCGCTAATAACCATCAGTCGCTAAGTTGTCGTCACATGACGGAATAGCGACGGATAGTCGACGTCACAATACGAAGCATTAGCGACGCATTTCCGACTGACTGTCGTCCACTTCAGCTTTTAAGTACTGAACTGTGTAGACAATACCGACGTAAATTTCCGTCGCTAACCCGTCGCAAAAGCGTATCAGATCGTATCGTTTCGTCGCTAATCCGTCGATAACGTCGATATCAAGTGACGGATTAGCGACGGTTTTCTGACGGAAAAGCCGTCGACCAGCTTCTGGAAATTCATGTCATTTCCAGCAACTTGGCGACGGATAAGTCGTCGCTATGCCGTCGCAATATATCGACCGCATAGCGACGGATAAACCGTCGACCTTGTTCTGGAAATTCTTGTTATTTCCAGAATACGGGCGACGAATATGTCGTCGCTATTCCGTCGAACAATAAATCATGCCGACGGATTGTCCGTCGACCATCCGTCGCTACCTGGGAATAATTTTCAAATATCCAGTTAGCGACGGAATAACCGTCGAAAAGTAGTCGGAAACTGGAGACATCCGTCGCGAAACGGTCACAAGTCCGTCGCTAACTGAGAATATTTTGAAAAAAAAAATTACTGCTTTTTAGCTGTTCGCAAAAATTTGCATAAACCAAACCAATATATAATGCACACCAATTATCCAACAATCACATAGACTAAATATATTATGCACACCAATTATCCAAGAATCACATAGACCAAAATATGCACATACGAATTTAATGCACACCAATTATCCAAGAATCATATAGACCAAACCAAATTAATATAAAATAGACATCAGTTATCCGGAAGAGTAACCTAATATCCATCGTTATAATCCGATCATTTCACAAATATTCCAAATTTTTCACAAATATTCCAAAACACATAGGAAAGAGTTGGCCAGTTATAGTAACCTAATATCCAATCCTGACGACCGATCATAGCACAAATATTCCAAAATTTTCATAAATATTCCAAAACACATAGGAAAATCGACTTTGGCCTCAACAAAGACCACAAGTCAGACGATGAATCCTCACAGCCAGGGATGATAGTTGCGTTGAGGCATGTACCATTCTATCAGCCACTTTGCATACGAAGGCTCAATCTGGTTGAGGTCTTCTGTAGGGATAGGAGGGTCGGTCCCGATGCTACTACTCTCTGACGGTGGCTCCTCCTTAGCTTCAAGCTTGGGAGCAATCTCTTCCCTGATGGTCATCGGTTCTTCCTTGACAGTCACCGGCTCTTGTTTGACGACGGAGACTTCCTCCGTGTCGACCTCCAAGGGTTTCTTGCCTCGACCCCTTCCTCGACTAGCAGCACCACCTCGACGAGTCCTAGGAGCCATCTTTCTGATAACAGAAATTTTCATATAGGGTAAAGAAATTTACTCAAGTTATAAAAGTTGTGACGTTGGTTTTTTTGCGTTCATCATCATTAGAGGGAGCAGCACTCGAAAAGTTGTGACGTTGGTTTTTTACTCGGCAGGAAATTGACGCTAGGATGCGTTGACATGCTCTACGAAAGCGTCCAGAATCTTGACACTAAGTATCTGGAGACCGAAGCTTGCAAGAAGATGCTGCTCGACCCTAGAAGTGAAGCAGAAAGGCTACGTGAGGGTTTAAAACTCAATGTCGATGATTTAAAACCTCGACGAATTTACGGATGCCCCACATTTGAGTACTACACCAAGACTCACCATCTGTATAGTTCGGTTATTGGCGCTCGATGTCCCTGTGGTAAGGCAATGGATGAGGATATTGCGTGAAAGGGGGTTGCAGATGGAGGCAACAAGGATGGCGTGTTTGTGAAAGGAGGGAAAAGATACATAATCACAGACGATTTGCATGTAAGGCCATTATATTCCATGGAGTCTGCGTTGTCTATTTTCCGAAAGCATGGGATCATAGAATCGAAGACAGTTGAGACCAAGACTGTAAACATTGGCCGCGATGAGGTTAGTGATTTATGTAACCAAATGTAGTAATCTTGTAATTTAAAGTTGGAAGAACATGCAAGTAGCCTTATATATAGTTGCTGCCTCACCAGTCGAATGACTTAATTGCCAAGTATCGGAACGAATGGCTCAGAACACAACCAAAGATTCATTCTAGCATACATTAGTGAGTTCATCTTGATTCTGTTACGTCCTTCAGATACTATATACGATAAGAAAATAGATGATTCACACTAATGTATGCTAGAATGAATCTTGGCTTGTGTTCTGAGCCATCCGTTCTGATCACACTAAGAAAATAGTTCTCCTACGGCTGTTGAAGAAAACCTATGTACTTCCTCCGGGTCATGCCGCCGGCTGTGCTGCTTCCCCCTCATCTTTCTGCCCACTTCTTCTCCCCCGACTCTACACTTGAGCTGGATGTCATATGTGGCTGAGAGAGTCAAATAAAAAGAAGGGAAGTAGGGAGGAGCAGATTGGTTCAGAGCCATGGTGGAGGAGAGGAGAAGGAAGATGCTTGATCAGAACGGATGGCTCAGAACACAAGCCAAGATTCATTCTAGCATACATTAGTGTGAATCATCTATGTTCTTATCGTATATAGTATCTGAAGGACGTAACAGAATCAAGATGAACTCACTAATGTAATACTAAGACATCATCTACTACTATATAAGATATAGTGATAGGTTGTCGTATCATCATTGCCGAGGGATGAGGGTCGGAGGACAGGCAACTTTATCTACGGCTACATAGTTTCTGCCTCGCTAGTCGAATGGCTGCAGGGACTATGTCCTGATCACCATGTCGTACCGTAGACTAATACAAATGGAGCTGAAAAAATATGCATAAACCAAACCAATATGTAATGCACAGCAATTATCCAAGAATCACATAGACCAAATATGCACATACGAATTTAATGCACGCCAATTATCCAAGAATCATATAGACCAAACCAAATTAATATAAAATAGACATCAATTATCCTGAAGAACGTAACAGAATCAAGATGAACTCACATAATGTAATACTAAGACATCATCTACTACTATATAAGATATAGTGATAGGTTGTCGTATCATCATTGCCGAGGGATGAGGGTCGGAGGATAGGCAACTTTATCTACGGCTACATAGTTTCTGTCTCGCCAGTCGAATGGCTGCAGGGACTATGTCCTGATCACCATGTCGTACCGTAGATCAAATGCAAATGAAGCTGGAGCCAAAATACAGAAACCAAAATACAGAATCAAATCCCTGGGACGGATCGCTCAGAACACAACCAACCGGAGAGGATACTCTGAGAGATCCATCTGAGTAGGACGTATACTCTGAGAGATCACCTTTACAAGAATGATATCAGTAGTGGGATTGAGTGCTGGAGGGGATACTATCAGAGTATACGTCCTACTCAGATGGGTCTCTCACCGTTACTATTTTTTTCTGACGGCATGGTGGATGTGCTCCGTCAACAGAATCTGGCTCCAAGCCAAAACTTTGCCCCGGAGCTCAAGTGGACATCCTTCGTGTAGAGCTCGAGTGAGAGGTTCCTGACAGCAAGGTGGTCTCCTTTGTCAAAGTATCCGTGCTTGTCCCACAACCAATGTGGGATGAGCACGAATACTTTGACAAATGAGACCACCATGCTGTCAGGAACCTCTCACTCGAGCTCTACACGAAGGATGTCTACTTGAGCTCCGGGGCAAAGTTTTGGTTCGGAGCAAGATTCTGTTGACGGAGCACATCCACCATGCTGTCAGAAAAAATTAGTAACGGTGGGAGACCAATCTGAGTAGGACGTATACTCTGATAATATCTCCTCCAGCACTCAATCTCACTACTGATATCATTCTTGTAATAGTGATCTCTCAGAGTATACGTCATACTGAGATGGATCTAATATTCTCTCTTGTTGGTTGTCGTATCATCATTGCCGAGGGATGAGGGTCGGAGGACAGTACAAATAGTCTAATACAAAAATAACTCAATATATAAGTAGTCCAATACAAATAGTCTAATACAAAAATAACCCAATACCAATAGTCCAATACAAATAAGTACTAATAGCTAATGAGAACCACGCTGCTCACGCAAACGCTCAGAGATACGTTCATGCATCCACCTCGAAAAAGCGAGATTTTTGGCGCGAGGAGAGATGTCGTCCCTTACAAAGACTACATGAAGAGAACTCTCGGTCTCACTAGCTACCGGTGCTGGATGAATAGAACTCCCGGTCTCACTAGCAACCGGTGCCACTTCCTCCTCAACTGTAGGAGGAGCCACCTCAGCATTCACTGTTTTCTTCAAACGACGTGCCGCTCCTCGGGTCATGGGTGCCATCTGGTAAGATCGATAGTCACAAATAATATAATTGTAACATAAGCAAGCTAACTAAAGGAACCATCATGTAATTTGAGTACATTTTCGAAAGCCGATAAAGTATAAAAAATTTGATTTTTTGCCAAGTGTGAGAACGGATGGCTCAGAAGACAACCCAAGATTCATTCAAGCATATATTAGTGTGAATTATCTATGTTCTGTACATATGGTGTAGTATATGTTCTTATCGTATCTAGTATCTGAAGAACGTAACAGAATCAAGATGAACTCACATAATGTAATACTAAGACATCATCTACTACTATATAAGATATAGTGATAGGTTGTCGTATCATCATTGCCGAGGGATGAGGGTCGGAAGACAGTCAACTTTATCTATGGCTACATAGTTTCTGCCTCGCCAGTCGAATGGCTGCAGAGACTATGTCCTGATCACCATGTCGTACCGTAGATCAAATGGAGCTGGAACTGGAGCCAAAATACAGTACTACTTCACTATGTCGTACCATTTTACTCTCTCTCTCTCCTCCCCCCCTCCGGCGCTCTCACTCTCTCGGCGCTCTCACACTACTAATTCCTATGTGTTTTAAGTGTGAGAACGGATGGCTCAGAACACAATCCAAGATTCATTCTAGCATACATTAGTGTGAATCATCTATATTCTTTATACATATCGTGTAGTATATGTTAACCTTATCGTATCTAGTATCTGAAGGACGTACGTAACAGAATCAAGATGAACTCACTAATGTAATACTAAGACATCATCTACTACTATATAAGATATAGTGATGGGTTGTCGTATCATCATTATTGCCGAGGGATGAGGGTCGGAGGACAGGCAACTTTATCTACGTCAACATAGTTTCTGCCTCGCCAGTCGAATGGCTGCAGGGAATATCCGTCACCATGTCGTACCGTAGATTAATGCAATTAATGGAGCTGGAAATATCTGTCGCTAACCGGTAACTAGTCCGTCGCTAACTGACATTGTCACATACACATATGTATATCACAGCTAGATGTATAGATATATACATCTATACAGAAGCACACAACTGATAGAACTCGCACTGTCCTTGAGACAGTGAACATATACACCATGAATCCAAACCCCATATATATTCACATTTACTAATCCAAACACCACCAAACTAATGAAACACCCAATATGGATAACACATTATTTAGCCAATATATAAACTCAGATGAATTTGAGAAGCAAAGCCACCCGCCGCCCCCGACCAAAGCCCGCCGCCCCAAGCCAGCCGCCCAGCCCCCGACGTCGCCGCCCCAAGCCCACCACCCAGCCCCCGACCCAAGCCAGCCGCCCAGCCCCCGGCGCCCCCACCCCAAGCCAGCCGCCCAGCCTCCGACGCCGCCGCCCCAAGCCCACCGACCAGCCCCCGACCCAAGCCAGCCGTCCAGCCCCCGACGCCGCCGCCCCAAGCCCACCGCCCAGCCCCCGACCCAAGCCAGCCGCCCAGCCCCCGACGCCCCCGCCCCAAGCCAGCCGCCCAGCCCCCGACGCCGCCGCCCCAAGCCCACCGCCCAGCCCTCGACCCAAGCCAGCCGCCCAGCCCCCGACGCCGCCGCCCCAAGCCCACCGCCCAGCCCCCGACCCAAGCCAGCCGCCCAGCCCCCGACGCCCCCGCCCCAAGCCAGCCGCCCAGCCCCCGACGCCGCCGCCCCAAGCCCACCGCCCAGCCCAGCCCCCGACGCCCCCGCCCCAAGCCAGCCGCCCAGCCCCCGACGCCGCCGCCCCAAGCCCACCGCCCAGACCCCGACCCAAGCAAGCCGCCCAGCCCCCGACGCCCCAATCCCGCCTCCCAGACCCCGACGCCCCCGCCCCAAGCCCACCGTCCAGACCCCGACCCAAGCAAGCCGCCCATCCCCCGACGCCCCAAAACCCCAAGCCCGCCTCCCAGACCCCGACGCCCCCGCCCCAAGCCCACCGCCCAGCCCCCGACCCAAGCCAGCCGCCAAGACCCGGACGGCCCAGCCCCAAGCGCGCCGCCCAGCCCCTATACGACACCGCGAGAGAGAGAAAGAGAGAGATCGAGAGAGAGAGAGAGGGTTATCTTCGGTTGAGAGAGAGGAGAGGACGCCGACGCCGACGACGACACCGACGTCGATCACCGAAGCCGACACCGGCGAGAGAGAGAGAGAGAGAGAGAGAAGAGAGTGAATTTGGAGGGAATGCGAAAAGTTCCCCCCGCCGTTTCATTTAAAGTCTGGAACGTATATATAGCGACTGGTAAACATACGTCGCCCGGTAGTCGCCCGTTTTGATAAGTGCCGACTGACTACCCGTCGCTAAGTCGTCCAAAATATGTCCCGCCAATTTCCTACACAATTCCCGCCAAATATACGACTGTGTTGCGACGACGGTAAATCTGTCGCTATATTACCGTCAGTCTAGCGACGGCGGCACGACTTTTCCTCCTCCTAAAATTAAAATAAAAATGGTAAAGGCTTGTAGTCGAAAAGCAGTCGCTGAGCGGCCACGAAACCGTCGCTAATACCGACGAAAAAATTTCGTCGCTAAATGGGTGTATTTTGGTAGTGTACCATCCGCAAGGCTGGTAGAGAAGGTTCTACTTCGTCTCTGGAAAATAAAAACTCTGGTTCACCGAAAATACCAAAAATAATCCTGCCAATATGGCAGTCTATTCTTGCATATTGATCCTTCAACCAATCGATTCCTAGGACCACATCATAGTCGACCATCGAAAATTCTATCAATCTAGCGAAAAACTCTCTACCACTAACTACGATTCGACACGATCGAGAAAAGACTCTATCTACCCCCACAAGACCATTACCAGTAAGTATATTGAGCCTTACTGATAATGACTCGGGCTCCAGTCCTATCCGTGTTTCGAATCGTGCAGACATAAATGAGTGCGATGCACCCGAATCAAATAATACTGATGCTGAAAAAAGTTGACAAGAATGGTACCTGCTACCACCTCACCTGATGCCAATTCTTCTGCCATGGTCAGAGCCATAGCCTGACCTTGTCCTCTTGGTGCTGGTCCCCTCTGCTGGAAATCTCTCTGCCTGTTCTAAATCTGAGCTTGGGCATACTATTGAGCCTGAGGCGGCAATGACCACGGAGGCTAGTACTGCTGCTGCACTGGTGCTGGACTCCTAACCGATGGACTGGTTAGGTTTGATAATGATGAACTGGCTCTATTCGGACAAGACCCTATCTTGTAGTCCGGTGCCCCACAAGCCAAGCATAATCCCTGTGTTCTGCGACACTCTGATACTACATGTCCTGGCTTCCAATAATGAGTGTAGCCCATTGCGGAAGACTGCTTCTGCTTCTATTGCTGAGGGTACGTCAGTATCGAGTGCTGAATCGACGAAACTGTGGTCGCCCTCCTATGAGCTCCAATAGTCAAAGCCCTTGCTGCCGGGACTGGTGCTGATGACTGGGATATCTGTCCATGGGACCTCTTCCTTCCTCCGGTTTGATCTACTATCCTCTGAGAAGTATACTCATGCTTCTTCGCTGCTCGCAAGACGGCATCAAACGTCTGGTGCTCAAACTGCTCTACTGATATAATGATCTCAGGTGGAGTCCCTGCTGGAATCGCTACGCTCGGTCCAATTCGATTGCCACCAAGGTGGGAGCAAACCGACTAAGCCTAGAAAGCTCGGTCGCATATCCATCGACCGTTCTCCCCATCTGCTTGAGATTAGTGAATCTCGTCTGCAGATCATACCGAACTACTGCATCAAAATACTTCGTCTGGAACTTGTTGCTGAATACCGCCCACAAAACGGGCGTTGCTAATCCAACCGCTAGCATCGCCCACCAGCTGCGGGCTAAGTCCAATAATTGTAGGCGCACAACGGCCACCTTCTCTACTTCAGGAATCCTAGCTGCCTCTAGGATAACTTCTATGTCCTGAAGCTAAGCATCGGCAGCAATAGCATCTTCACTGCCATCAAAGAATGGAGGGTTCAAAAGCTTGAAGCTGTTGGCCGCGTTGTTCCTGGGATAACCAACTCTGCCCATGGCATCTTGCACTGTCTGGTGCAGGGCATCGCCTCGACAATCTTGTGATGCAAGCAATTCCCTGATGAGTCCCACCAGGGTTTTATTGTCAGGCTCTACAGGCTGGGCTGTAAACCCCCAAAATTTATAATTAATTTTTATAAATTAAATTAATTTTATTACGTATATTCATTAGTTATGGATTTATTTACTATTAAGTTGTTGGTATAATTAAAGTATGTGTGTATATATATATATTATTATATGTGTGCATGTTAATATTCTATTAAATAAGGTATATAAAATTTTAGGATTTTTAGGAATTTGTTCGTAAATTTTTAGGAATTTATTGCTTGCTTAAATTATATATGTATTTATATTTGATATATATATATATATATATATATATATATATATATATATATATATATATATATATATATATATATATATATATATATATATATAAATAGTTATTGTTTAAAATAAAAAAAAATAAACAGTGGGCGGGTACTGTTCCGAACAGTACCCTTTCCCGAAACTAACAGGGCTGAGAATCCTAAGAAGTAGCGCAAACTTCTTCTCAGTTCTCACCATTGTTTTGAAAGAAAAAAAAATAATAATAATACATAAAGGGGGAGGGGACCAGCCCACGTGGGACCGGTCCACCTCCACCCGAGAACCCACAAAGAGGGGAGTTAGCAGCAGCAGCTGCGAAGCCTTTGAACCCGACCCCTTTATAACTACTACTAATACGAATCAAAGACGGAACGGCGGTGGATATATAACCCACATCGAACCAAACCCTAACTCCTTCCCATCTTCTCTCCACCCTCAACCCCAAGGCCGCCAATCTTCACACACACGCCCCCGACCATTCGCCGTCGCCGACGTCGGGATCACCGGAGAACTGCTCGTAGACGACCGGGAAAACAGGGAATACTCTGTTTGGTTCAGAACTCAGGTACCCATCTTTCGATTCAAATTTCCTTGTATCCATTCAACGAAAATTCGATCTATTGAATGCTATATGTAGTAGACATAACCCTCTTCAAAACCCTTCTGATAGAATCGAGTGAAACCCCATATATCGCTCGGTATTTCGAACCCAAATTTCCGAAAAACTGTCGGAACAGAACAGTTTCAGAGCAGTCCCAAACCCATATTTGGAAGCCAAAATCTTGGCGATTCTTCGACTATTTTGTAAAACTAACTGAACACGTGTGAAGACAACATAACCACGATTGAAACGCAACTTGTAGACCTATATTTCGATCACTGTGCAAGAATTAAACCCATGTTAAAGTTGTGCGAAAAAAACTGTTTTCAAAATAGTAAATTTCTGAATTTTTCTCCGATACGACGTGCGCCCCGACAAATCGGGCGACGTGGTTGCGCGCTATATGCATCAAAAGGTGTGTATGGACGTTGCGGACGTATGGGAACTGACGAAACTCAGTTTTGTCGCGTGTGCGCGACGAAACCAACGCGTATCCGTCGAGATACCCCCATATCGGCATTTTGCAAACTTGTCCATAACTTCGTGTACAGTCGTCGAATCGAGATGAAACTGGCGCCAACAGGTCCGGATCAAAATTCTGGTCCTACATGCCAAGTTTTGTTCGATTCTGAAAAGGTCGAATCGGAACCCATTTTTTGCGGGCCTGCGACCCACTCAAACGGGCAATTTTGTACACGGCTCCTCGGAATCCAAAACTGGACATACCGTTGAGTTCCTCTCCTCAAACTGAAACCGTAGACATATAGTTTGACGACTTTAGAGACCGTAGACTTTGGCACGCGTTTCGGTGCAAAGCGGGTCCAACGGCGGACATCGTTTTGACCCGAAATTACGATTTTGCCCTTGTTCCGGAATTTGACTTTTGGATAGGCATTTCCTAGGTATATCTTCTTCACCGAGATCATTTTTGATGTTTGTTTCATCGTTTGGAGTCATCTGTGATTTATGAGTTTTGGTGCTGACACTTGCTACTCTTGGATTTGCCCTTCTCGCACCGCAGGTAAGATACCTTGCCACCTTACTCTGTGATTATTATATTCTTATTTTCAATTGTTATTTTCAGCATTTTATTTCGTGTTATTTAAACTGTGCGTCCAAGTCACACCTGGGTGCAAGCGACTCTATCGGTCGTTTTCTTGCTTTATTGACCACCCATTGATGTTAAGGTATTGGTATATCTCATACGGCCTTGACACTTATTGTATCACGTGATGTAAGTCACATATAGGACACGTATCCGCGTAGTCGGCTGGCCACCGATACGTATGGAGCGTGCGACGGATAGGGGTAACTGCCAATAGAATTGCATGCTAGAAGACTTGGCGGTTACTAGAGGTACATATGAGTCATAGATGTGACTCTAATAGGCATGGGGTGGGAAGAACAGTTCCTTAACATATGGGTCATATATGCACTATCCTGATTGTCGGTTATCTCCAATGGGAGGTACGGTCCTGATAGCCGGTTATCTCCAGTGGGAGGTACGGTCCTGATTGTCGGTTATCTCCAGTGGGAGATACGGTCCTGATTCCTGATCCTGCCCATGCGTCAAAGGTTTATTCTTATTGCATTATCACTGTAGACTGGTTAGGCACCTGGTTGCATACATATTTCTTTCTTTATATTATATATCACAGTTATTATGGCATGGTGTTTTCTTGTATCTTGTTATGTCCCTCTGAGGACCTGGTTATCTCTCCAGGTGTGTGCTCTTGTCTTTCGCAGGTATTCTAGCTCTAGCCGTGATCCTCTCTATTTCTTCGAGGATGATTGCACTTGGATCGTCTTCGCTTCGCTCGCCAAAGATCATTCTTTTGTATATCATGTATTCTTTCCTTACTTGTTAGTAGTGGATTTGTCTCCGCCCAACATATTGTATCATGACAATTTCATAGTTGATTATATGAGATCTTCTATTCATTTATTTTGTGTGGATGAGATTAGTTATGGTTCTACTGTATTTTACAGCTTATGTATTCGTACGAGGTTTCCATATATTGGAGTGTACTTCGTATGAATGCAGCTGGCATGTCTACGTCCCTAGTCCTACGTATTTTGGGACTGGGGCGTTACATGGACTGGCTGAACTGGGGGATCTGGGTTCCCATAATACGTGACTCGGAAAGCTGCTCCAGAGTGTTGGGCTTGGTTCCCAAGTTGCTGTTGGTTCACTGAAGGTGCTCCACCTTGCTGATTGGTAGGACCAGGAGCAATGCCACTGAAGAAATGACATAGAGAACAATAAGGAAGGACCAAGATAGATCGAGGATATAAGCATGTGATCAGGTCAAGATTTTAGAAAGATTAGAAAACACGAGTAGAGATCAAGGACGAGTGCTGATTGAGACATCTATTTGGTGAAACCCTCATACATCTTGATTTACAAGACCTGCATGGGCCACCACTTAAAATATATGTTAAATACAGGAATCATTTGAAGTATGAAATGTATATAATATGAGAGCAGTATAAAGTGGTTATTGAAATGAATGTGTGTGCAGGTCAGCAAGTAATGCAGTGAACTACAGACAAGTGCAGGTAAGGTAATGTTAACAAGGCATTAGTAAAAGGAAGTATGCAGTGAATGGTATATGCAGTGGCTAATGTGAATGTGAATGTACAGGCATGTGTGGATATAGTGTGCAATTCAGAATGCAATGTACAATGAAGGGTGCAGAACACAAGTTCTCTGATACATGAAGGTATCAGTATGCATTTACAGAGTAGATGCAAGCTGACATATGTAGTAAAAATGATGAAGGTGCAGAACATGTGTCAAAATGATGCTCGACAGGACCAAGTACATGATCTAAGCTAGGTGACAAGGACAGAGCTTAGGCTAATGCATCTAGTGTCTAGGTTGTGAACAAACATGGACAAATCAACCATTTGTGCACAGACCAAAAATCAACAGAGAGCAATGGCAAAGTGAATGTAGACTGTGCTCGACTGCATAGAGTAGGATCTGTCGTGACTGCCATGGCTCAAAATGGCCATGGCTCGAAGCCCCAAGCCCAATACCACCTATCAGTCACCTAGCCTACCCAAAACAGTGATTAGGATGTGAATCCAAGGTGTGTCGAAGGAGAACAAAGCCCCCAGTAGCAGGGAGCTACTGTTCATTGCTGAACCTAGGCCGACTGTCCCCGTGTCCAATAAAACCTATCAAAACACTTCGAATTCACCTAGTCCAATAAATACGTAATATGCAGGTAATTAGAAATCCAAATATATAATTATATCAAAAATTGGAGATCAAAACATCCTATGAGACATTTCATCGAACACTCGAGATACGTATATGATACTCTTGCGATACGCACCCTAAATGGATTCGAATTCGAACCAAACTCTACCTAATATAGGGGGACCCTAAATGAATGCATCTATGGAAAGAAAACAGAAATTTGAAGGATTTAGAGGCTCTTACCAATTGTGAGTTGGAATTCCAATAAAAACTCCTAGAATAGATCTTCCACCAAGCTCCAATGACCAAATTGCTCCAAATCCTTTCTAGCTAGCCAATAGAGGCTTCCTTTCTTCAAGAAAAAGAGATTGTAATTTGTTTGGGTAAATTTGGACTTAATTTGAGAGATAGAGTCAAATTGGGGAAGAACACCAAAACTAGGGTTAGGGTTTCAATGAAAGAGGAAGGAAGGAGACTAATAATGACTATATATAGCAATAGTGGGCTACTCTAGGCTGGTATGGCCGGCCACCTTATTAATTCAAGTCACAATTATCCTCTATTAGTCATCCTAACATAATTAGAATCCTACTAACTAGTCTAAGTCCATTAGTTAGGTCTCCATGGTCATGGTTAGTCTCTAGGCAAAGTAGTTCTAAGGTTTCACTAGCTAATAACAAAATCACAATACATTAAATTAAATAATATAAAAATAATCAAGAATTCACCAATTGATATCACTAATATGATTTAATCAATAAAATATTAACTAAAATAATCTGTTTTAGAAAAGTTCAAAATACTCTCATTTTAGAAAAGTGGTAGTTACAAATAAGCCATCTGAGTCACATTCACTCTCTTTTTTCTTCTTGTTTTCTCTTTGGTGCAGGACAATTGAACACTGGAATACTTGTATTGGGAATTGATGGCTAAACTTGATGGGTTTGCTAGCTAAATTTGATGGGTTTGGAGACTGAGACTGGTTAAAATCTATAGTTTATGCCTTGATGGTTAAAATGTATATTTGATATTTTGCATGTATATTTGATTTGTTAAATTGTATATTTGATGGGAGAGTAGTAGAGTGCGGAGACTAGTTAAAATGTATAGTTGTTATGGATAAATTCTTCTTCTTTTCTTTTGTCTGTATATTTGATTTGTTAAATTGTATATTTAATGGGCCTAGAAGTCTAGAACTGTGGAACAATGTACAATTGGTTTTGTTAGAATTTTTTGTTGAAATTTTTTGGTTTTAAATAAAATTTTGTAAAATGGGTCTGAAATTATATTTCACGGGCCAAAGTAACAGTTTATTTGATGGGCCGGGTCCATTAATCTATTTTGTTGGTTATAAAATGAAATGGCCAAGCTCATCACGCCAATGCCCATTAACCGAAATAACCGTATTAACCAATCTGATTTTTTTCGGTCGGTTTATTTCGGTTATGTACTAATATGGGCCGGTTCGGTTAATCATTAGGTCGGTTCGGTTCAGGTTCAGCTTGTAAAAACACGATTCGGTTTGAATCGAACCGAACTGATGCCCACCCCTAAATGATAGTTGATCAACTAAATTTGTTGGGCTCAAAATATTGTCACAAAATCAAATTTATTTCCAACAAGGTATACATAGGAATGTATCAAATGGCCGAGCGTTGCAATTTGGATCCTCTCTGCAACAATAAAATTGTTGACACCGTCTGGATTGTTTTGTATATATAAGACCAAACTGTCTATAGAATAATGCTCTTAGGTTGAACGTAGTAGAGTTGTGCTGTAATATGTTTGCATTAATATTATTTGTTTGCATTTTTTTTAAATTTTCATTAGGGGAAAGTCTTACTGACTGCATATTCTTTACCATTAAAATCCCCAACGAAGTGTATTTCATGGAAATGTGCCGATAAGGAAGTCCACTACTTTATTCCGTTATGACAAAATCCGAGTCTACTTTTGCCTTGCATAGCAAGGGTCTCTCTATGATTTGGAGAAAATTGAAGCGAAGACCCTCTCCTAGCTCAGCAATGGAAGTATGTATAGCACGTGCTAAGGGTAAATGCCTCCTATAATCCCGCTGGGGGGATAGGATAGATGCAACAAACTATACGCAAGGTCGGCCCAAGGAGTTGGATTGTCCTATTCGAAATTAAATTTTTTTGTCTCTTAATTTTTATTGTAGGTCGATTCTGGAAGGTCATAGGTAATTCCGACCTCTTGTAGGATCATGTTGATCATGTGGATTATTCTAAAAGAGAGGATTGTCCAAATCCGAAATTTTATATGACTTATCCCTGAACTAGTCCTGCCGATATGGCACAACTATGAGCTATACCGCGAGACTAGACAAGACCAAGATAGGCTTAAAAAAAGGATAAGAATCCATTTTGATGATATCCGTGGCTTAGCGACGCTAGGCCTACGAAGAGGCTAACTTATAGCTTGTAATGTATGTACGACGCTAGCCTGAAAGCTTCCTTGTTTGGCAAAGCTAGCCAATTGGGATGTTAAGCTCGCATATACGAGGGAACTAGCTAGGGGTGAGAAAAAAACGGTTTTGGGCCAAAAACCGATCCGAACCGACCCGAAATAACAATTCGGGTCGGGTTTCAAATAAACGGTCGACTGTCGGTTTTAGAAACGCATATATACGGTTTTTCGGTTCTGGTCGCGGTTATGGAATTCGGTTTTCGACCCGAACCGAAAACCGAATTTATATGCGTAATTGCAGTTTTACCCATTACTTTGTATATATAGAAAAAATAACCTAAACCTTCTCTCTCCTCTCCTCACATTCACTCTTTCAGCCGCCGCTCTCTCTTCTCTTTCTCATAGAGACCTCCAGACCTCCACGGCTCCTCGACGAAAATGGACGGGATCTCGACGAAGACAACCCTCGGCTCCTCGACGAAGATCGTTCTCGGCTCCTCAACGAAGACGACTCCCGGCTCGTCGAACTCCGTCAACAAGGCCCGCCTCTGTTTCGAGTTCTCCTTCAACGGATGGGACATCGACTATGAATCTCGCCTTCACGACCTCAACGCGACCACGACGCAGCTCTCCATCGTCGGCTTCATCCCCTGGGTTTGAGGCCTAAATTATGTTCATGCCGTCTTTGGTAGTCGACAAAGTAGGGAATGTTGCAGTCTGTTCATGGTGCTTCTTATTTTTTATTTTTCTTGTTTGAATAAATTCTTTGATATTGTAACTGTTGTTGTGTTATTGATTTTGATGGAGGTAGTTTGTATTTTTACTAAAATTTTGTTGCTTCTTCTTTTGCTTCCATTTTTTGTGAGAGATTAGCAGCTCAAAAAAAAAATACTCGGCTTTGGATGGATAGTTTATTGGTTTGTTCTTGTTTTGGTAGATAAATGAGCCTTTCGAATTTTACAGCTCAAAATTTTTTTTTACCATGGAACCGAAAACCGACCTAAAACCGAACCGACCGAAGTTGGCGGTTCGGATCGATTTTTTTTTTTTGTACGGTTCGAATTTCGGTTTTATGAAATACGGTTTTCGGTTTTTTTCGATTTTTAAATAAATGATTCGGTTTGAACCGAACCGAACCGAACCGAACCGTTGCTCACCCGTAGAACTAGCCACTTAGGTTGTTAGCTCGTCCGTGTGACGGTGGGAGTACAGGTCTAGCCACGTAGGCTTATCAAAATTTGCACGTTATTCTCTCTAACTCTTACAGACTTACAAGAGCCTGACGGTGTGGAATCGCCTGACTAGTTGTTGGGATTTCAGCAATTTTCAAGTGTCAACCCATATGTATTAACCCTACATATATAGTAGATGTAGTACTTTACGTGCATGTGAAATGTGGGGTTTTATGCATTTGAGTTAATGCATGTGGTAGGCTCTACATTATATTATACAATATACTAACAGAGTACTAGGTAGATGCGTTTGCTGAATTGCTGATCTACCGACATAAGTAAGAGCATCACCGGTAACAATTCAAATATTTACTCTAAATTATTAAAATTTATATAAATTATTATTTTTGGATTATCTTTTTGATATTGATATTGACACACAATAATATAATTCAAATAAATACTCCAAATTAACATTATTATTATTATTTTTTCAATATTTGGTAAGATTTTTTATCCTTCTTTTCTCTCTTTATTATTTTTTTTCCATATTTGGCAAGAACATTAAGCTGGTGGACCCAAAAATTAATGTAGCAGAACTAAGACACGTTTCAAATCTAGAGTGTCTATTAGCTTTCTAGCATTTTTCAAGTATGAACAAGTGTCTATTGCATCCTTCAAGTGGTACAAAATTTATCTAAAGTTAAAATGTAGCACTTGAAATCTCTTCCACTTTGAAGGCTCTAAGAGCATCCACAGTGGGACTAATTTCAAGTGCTATATTTGGTCTTTAGCCAAATTTTGTAGCACTTGATGGCTCCAATGGACTCTTGTCCACACTTGAAAAATGGTAGAAAGCTAAGAGACTCTCCAAATTTGGAGAGTCCACTAGTTGAGCTATATTACTTGCGGGCCCACCATATTTATTTTTCTCCTTCATTCTTTTTTTGGAGTGTTGCCACTCATCAATTATGAAAAAAAAATAAGGAGGAAAACAAATAGAGTGTTGCCACTTGTCAATTTGGAGTATTTATTTAGACTATACCATTGTGTACCAACATGAAGGAAATACTCCAAAATTAATTATTGGAGTATGATTTGAAGTGATTTGGAGTATGGTTTGGAGTGTTACCACTGTGGATGCTCTAACAATTGTTTAATATATAGAAGGCATAATTGTAATTTGACACCTTCAACTATTCTATTTTTCAATTTGATACTCTAAGTTTTTTACTAGACAGCAACTTGATACCATCAACTATTTAATATTTTTAAGTTTATACTCAAAATTTTCAAAAAGACAAAATTATTCATGTCATTCCACCCTCACCCTCTCACTCCTCTCTCAATTGCCTCCAACGACCCCCCCCTCCTCCCCCCCCCCCCCCCCCCCCCCCCCTCCGCTGCCCCGACTCGCTCCTCTGTCGGCCCACCCACTCCTCGCCGACACGCTTCCATCCCCCTCTCTCACAGCTGCCCCCACCCACCCTGCCCCCGCTCCTCCGACCCTTGGCTGCACGACTGCCCGCCCCCTTTGTCTTCGACAGTAGCGACACCGCGGAGAGGGGGAGGGACGGTGGTGCAGTCGGGGGAGCAGGGGTGGTTGGATGGGCAAGGATGGCTGGAGGTGGCGGCGCAACGGGAGAGGGGTGGTGGTGGTTTGGGACAGGGGTGGAGGAATTGTTTTAAGTTTTAAATATAGATATTTTAAGTTTTTTTTTTTTTAAAATATCAAATTGTTATAAAAAAATTCAAACTATTAAGTTAAAAAATTAAAATAGTTGAAGTTATCAAATTAAAATTAGGCTTATGTAATATCATCCATAAACATTTACAACTAAATAGAAGAATGCATGCATGTGCAATATCATTGACTAGCAGCATGTAAGCTATCAAGGTCGACTGTTAACTCCTAGACAAATGCATGTGGGAAGACAACATCTACTAGTTCACTCCACACTCCACACTCCACACTCCACACTCCACACTCCAAATATATATATAATGTTCTACAGCTCTAACTTATTCATGTGGACATTAATTAGAATAGATCAAGTCAATGGTAAAGCAAACATATACAAGTTTGCATATAAATGAACATGTATATGTGTGTATATAAGATATATTAGGCATTAGCCAATACCTTAAGTGTGGAAGTATGAATGCATTCTCTCAAAATGATGTTCGGATAAGCCATATGAAGAGAAATGGATTTAGAAGAGGGAACTTTGCCATTAATGTTAAGGCTAATTCATCTTAAGGTTCAGCTAAATAAAATGATCTTATCAACGTCCATGAATGATAAATCATAAATTGAAATACCAAACTGAAAAATTATGTGTTATTATAGTATCAACTAAGTTCACGGGCTAGAGTCTTATATAGCTAGAACAATTCTAAAAAATTGTGGATACTACTTTATTAGGAATCAATCGAAATGAAACTATAACGTCAATGTTAGCTGGAATCGAAATATCTGCGAGTTCTTGGTCACAATTTGTATCAATTAAACAAATTGTTGGGATCTTCAGTATGACACATTCTCGAAGGATTGTATATTCTTTTACATTACATATTAGTACATCCAGAAGAATTTGGTTTCATATACATCAGGACAATTGTCATCTTAAAACAACGTCATTTCTAAGCATATTGCACAGGTTCCAAAAATTAGAAAGCCACAAAATCTTTAACCTTACTATATATTACTAATGTAATTATTTTTTAGGTCTTTTATTTTTTATTTTTAGAAACTGCAATAACAGGTCCTAGAAAATCAGAAAACAATAACAATTTTCTACAACTTTGAAAAAGGAGGCATTAATATTAGTCCTACAAAGTTGTTTTTTACTCGCTTACAAATTGTTTTGTGGGTAGTTATCTCAGGTTAGAAAATAACGTACATGAATTACAAAATTGAATATTTTTAATAGTAAATTTTACGAACAATATATTTATCTACAAACTAAATCAAAACTATACACATGAATGCATAAAATATGAGAAAAAATAAATCAAAATGTCCCAAAGAATGTAGGGCGATGTTAATGACACTCCTCAAATGTCATTCTGCAATGCTCTTTAATTTTCTTTCATTCAAATTTTAAATCTATCCATGCATTAAATAATTTAAATTTGACATTAATTTGTGTATGCATGGAGGGAGGAGTGTAGGATGACATATTAGGAGTACCAATAATGTTAATGCAGGGACATACTTGAAATTTGAATAATAAAAAATTAAAGAAGAGTGTTGGATGACATTTTAGGAGTGCCAATAATGTTATATTAGTAATAACGACATCCAAATTTTAATGTTCTATATATTACTAATAAAAAAAATTACTTTTAAATTTAGCTCTCTTATTTTTTAGAAACTGCATAACAAGGTCCTTAGGTATTCACAATTATCATGCAACAATTCTTCTCTGCTTAGTGTTTTATTTATTAATTTCTAATACAAGCTATTATTGTTAGATAGATATCTTATGTCGTTGATATATATTTTATGTTTTTTATTTGAGTTTTCAACATGTTCAAGTTTTCTTTGTGGTACTTGTTATTAGGGGTTGACTACTCATTTGCTTTTGTATGACTAGATATCGTAATCGAGTGAAATTTATGATAAATACTCGGACTCGATCACAATACCTGGTCATATAAATCAAATGGGTCAACCTTTAATAGCAAGTACCATAAAAAAAAAAACTTTAAAACGGGTTAAAAATTCGAACACAAAAGTCATATAAACAAATACCCATCTAATAAAAATAATATACTAAATATTCTTAATTAAATAAAATTTTTATTAATTTTTCTTACTTGTTTTTTTTAAAAATAATCACCTTTGTTTATAGTGGCCTCAAATTAAATAATTTAATTTTAACTAATAACCAAAAAAAATTCTAAAAATTAATTTTTAATAAATTGGTCATACCGAATCAACACACACTCGAACTCGAACCGAATTCAACCCGATCTAGTCCGGACCGGCTCAACCGGATTCTTGGCCGAGTTGAGTTTGAAATGTTGGTCTCCAGTCCGACCCCAGATTGGCCTACTACTCAAGACCGAGCTGACCTGGCCTGACTGAGACCCGAGCAAACTCGGGCAACATTGGGTTTGCCCGGCCCGGTTCGGTTAACACCATGACGTACTCTTCCTTCTTTCCTTCCTAATAAAATAAGTATATAAATAATCAGAAAACATAAATAACTCGATTCCCGATCACAACGAAGAAGAAGAAGAAGAAGAAAGAAGAAGAAGAAAAAGGAAATGGAAATGGAAAATTATTAAATAATTTCTCCACCATTAAATTATGCTCCATGATTTTATTTCCTCCGGGTCCCCGCTTCTGTTTCTAATTACCAAAATCCCTCCTCTCCTCCTTCCCCGCGCTATAAAAAACTAGCCACACTCTCTCTCTTCTCGATCGGAGCAGCAGAGGCGAATCTGCGGAGAAGCCCTAAAGAGTCATGGAGAAGTACGAGCTGGTGAGGGACATAGGGTCCGGGAACTTCGGGGTGGCGAGGTTGATGCGGCACAAGGAGACCAAGGAGCTGGTGGCGATGAAGTACCTGCCCAGGGGCCAAAAGGTGAGTTCTTGCTGCGTGTTGGTTGAGGAAAGGTCGTAGCTTTGGTTCCGAAATTGATAGGTTCTTTGCTTGTTGTTAGATTGATGAGAATGTGGCGAGGGAGATCATCAATCATCGCTCGCTTCGGCATCCCAATATTATCAGGTTCAAAGAGGTGAGTTTTTACCCTCTCTCTCTCTCTCTCTCTCTCTCTCTCTCTCTCTCTCTCTCTCTCTTTTTTGAGATTTTTTGTGCATTTTTATATTCATATTTAGTTTGTTTTTTATACTATTTTTTATGTATTTTTAGGGATGATTTTGCGCTTGCAATTTAGTTTCTTTTTTTATTATATATTTTTGAGGTGAGGATTTTGTTTTATTTTATTTATTTTCTTAAATAGATCGTGACGCTGTGTGTTTTTTAGATTTTTTCTGTTTTATACTTGGAGTCAACTTAATATAATAGTTGTTGATAATTTTTGTGGATGTGGTTTTGTTGGCAGTCTAAGATTTAGGGGCTTTATTGCAATTTAGTCTGTATTTTGATATTTACAGTGAATTAGTGTGTAGTTATATTGATACTTGCAGATTGTGTTGGTGATGAGAAATTTAGAATTTTTTTTTTTCATTTGCAATTTTAGTCTAATTCTTTAGCCTCCAAAGAAAGACCTAATGATGTACTTTTTTTTTATAGATTTATTCTGTAGTTATTATTATTATTATTATTATTATTATTATTATTATTATTATTATTATTATTATTATTTGGAGATACTAATAGAGTTGGAGATCTAATGTGTTTTTTTCCTCTCTTGATTGTCTATATTTTATTTATTATTTGCTTATTGGGTGGCAATGAGAAAGTGGCATTTGGTGTTGTTTTTGAAATTTAGTCTGTAACTGTTTCAATGTTCATAGGTTGTGTTGACACCAACTCATCTGGCCATTGTAATGGAGTATGCCGCCGGCGGCGAGCTCTTCGAGCGTATCTGCAGTGCCGGAAGATTTAGCGAAGATGAGGTTAGTTTTTCCATCCCCCCCTCTATATTGATCCTCCACAAACTTTAAGTTTCATATTATCCCCTGTTTTGTGTAGGCGAGGTACTTCTTCCAGCAGCTCATCTGTGGTGTCAGCTACTGCCACTTCCTGGTAAACCCAAGACGATATCATATTAACTGTGTTTTTTTTTTTTTTTTTTCCTTTTTTTTGCATATTAGGACATGTTAGCTTACTATTATTTGATTGGTTGTTCATATCAGCAAATATGCCATCGCGACTTAAAACTGGAGAACACTTTGCTGGATGGCAGCCCTGCTCCACGTCTGAAAATCTGTGATTTTGGGTACTCAAAGGTGCAAAGTTTTAAAGTGTTTCATTTTATGGTTTGAGTGGTTTATATAAACTTCATATTGACTTTGAGAATTTGAAACAGTCATCTCTTTTGCACTCGAGGCCCAAATCAACAGTAGGGACACCTGCATATATTGCGCCTGAGGTGCTCTCCCGCCGGGAGTATGATGGCAAGGTTAAATTTCTATTTGTATTTTTAAAAATCTCTTGTATTGCGTGTTTGCTTCGACTTGGATCTTGATGGAACCGGTTAATGATTTGGCATGCTAGTTTGTAGTCCATATGAATACAGCCGATTTCAAAATGGATTGTAGGTTCTAGAATTTTGTTAGGTTGTAAGTCATTTTTAAATGTCATTTTTCTTATATAGTCAAACCATTTATAGTTGCTTTACTTCCACATGTGTATTTCCATATAATTGATAGAGGTCCTTTTCATAGTCACAAGTTTGGAATAAGTTGGTTTAGAGCTATTGGTTAGGAGTAGGATCACTTAGAATTCCATGCTGTTGACACAGTCATATGATCATGACATAAAAGAATAAATTTCTATTGTGGGAGCTGTGTGGCAAGGATGAGGTGGGGCTGGAAGCGTTAAAATGTTTTTACTTATCCCTGAAATGTAAAAGCCAACTCATATGGGTCTAGCTGCAATTATTGAAAGAGTTAGCTTGTTGGTTATTGGTAGTTGCTCTACATCGCACTGCCATTACATGCTCTACATCGCACTGCCATTATTGGTAGTTGCTCTACAAAGGGGCTAGACCTCATGCTACGGGTAGTATGACACTACGATGAGGTTCCCGATGATTCGGGGTAAGGTCCTCGGCTTAAGGCCATGTCATAGCGGCGTAGCACCGCAAAGGAAGCATTGGACGCTTCATGCCATATCTCTTTAATAAAGAACTCACCTATAGTGTATGGACAAAGAGATATCAGGCCGTCTCTTGAGGGTAAACTTGTAGACGTCCAATATTATACACTGAAACCAGGCTGGCACACGGCCTTAAATGTGCAGCCAGAGGCACATGTAACTACATTATGTGAGTGGAAAAAATTTCAGCTATGATGCAGAATTCAAGGCTTAGTCCATTATTGTATTATAGTTTGATTTTTGACTCACGTGGGAAGATTCAAGTCTTAAGTGGCATCTATCCTAAAAGCATAATGGACAGTTACTGTGGGGAACACTCGTACTCATATATATAGAGATATGTGGGAGATTGTTGGGTTTTTAGCCTTTAGTTTTGGTTTTTAGTCTCACATCGGCTAGAAAGGAATGTGTATCTCCATATATATGAGTCTTTGCTCTTTATGGAGATGCACATGTAGTGCACATGGGTGTGTGCCATGTGAGATTAATTATTAATGGTATAAAGGCTTAATCAACAATTAAGAAGCTGTAAGCTTTTTGCTCTTGGAAATTTATTTCCATGGAGCTAAGCTCCGTAGGAGCTTAGCGACTCGGACTCGGACTCGGACTCGGACTCGGGCTCGGGCTCGGACTCGGGCTCAAACTCGGGCTCAAGGGCTCATGAGGCGTAATGTGGCGTTTTGTTGGCGCATTTTGCACTTAGCACGTCAGCATCGTCGCTAGGCGCATAGTGCGCTTAAGTTGCGCTCGTTGCGCAAGCCACTTGCGCGACCACGTTGCGCGGCCCGTTACGCGAGCCCAGTTACGCTGGCCCAGTTACGCAGCCTAGTACGCAGCCCAGTACGTCCAGTACGCGCAGTGTGCGCAGCGTACGCAGCGTGCGTAGAGTGTGCAGTGTGCGCAGCGTACGCAGTGTGCATAGAGTGCGTATGTGCGTATGGCTGGCTGCATATTAGAGCGGGAACGGTTGCAGCAATTGCTGCACTTTCAGGAGTGGTTCAGCCACTACCCTGAAGTTCAGGCAACTGCTTGGCAACCGTCCCGTGGGCTATATATGCAGGTTCTCTCCTCTTTCTCAGTGTTGGAGAAATCAGAATTCCAGGGAGAAAAATCTAAGTGTTCTTTAACACAACAGAGTAGTGAGCGTGTTTTTTAACACAAACACTAGTACTTTTTAGTACGCGTGGGTTCTGTTACTTCAGAAACAGAGAGAGAAGAGTAGAGCAATTGCCAGAGGAGTTCGCCGTCTTCCGAGGAGTCAGAAAAGCAGGAGTGTTCCAAGGTTTTCCGTCAACCTTGCTGGTTCCTGGAAGCTGTTCGCAGAGGGCGAATAAAGCTTTGAGCAACGGTGATAATTCACCCCAGCATTTCCATCTCTCGCCTGTCATCTTTCTGTTGCCTTTAGCAGTTCTGTCAGTATCTTCTTTTTAGAAGGTACTACTGTCAGTTTGCTACGATCACGAAAATCTCTTTAGATTATTCGTGAATTACGATATCTTTTTAGATCTCGTAATTTGCAGAATCCTTCTGGATCTCTGTTGCAAAACCTTCTTTAAGGAATTGCATTTGAAACGTTGTCTTTACAACTGTTTCAGTTTCTGTATTTTCCATCGAAAAGCTTGCCCAGGCGTTCCCGGCAATAACAAGTAGATTCTCAATCTATTAAATGGATTGTTTTGTGACCTAATGGCTTGAATTTTTCATATTTAGTTTCCAGTGATGAAAATGTTTTGAGCACTTTATGAACTGGATTGCTGGAAAGCGGCATAAGAATCCTTCATACTGAAGTTTGCAATTTATTGAAATATGTTTAATCTCATGTTACATTGACAATCAATGATCATATGTTCATATGTCCCAACTGAGGATCTTTCTGTTTAGCTCTTGTGTTCTAGTCAGTGATCATATGTTCATATGTCCAAACCGAGGATCTTTCTGTTTTTCTCTCGTGTTCTTGGTACTTTTGTATGAAGTCCTTTCAAATGAAATTCTTAATTTCTTATACAAGTTTCAATAAGTTAGTAGTGGTCTCCTGATTACTACCAATTGTAGTCTTCTTAATTCATCACCAGGGACGGTTAGATAAATTGGAGTATCTGTACAGAGGTACTATTGATTCAAATATGTTTATGAATCACAAGATTATATTGTTATCTGTTGATCATAATGATTCACCTTGATTGTTGCTTTTGTTGACTTCTCTCCTATTTCCAATTTCTGTTAATTATCTCTATTCTGATCACTTACTATTTTATTAGTTGGATAATTGATCCCTCGTACATCTCTTAGGCAAGTTCATAGTAACCTGGATTATTTTACTCTTCCTGCAAACTGCTCAACACAACTCTAATATGCCTTCCTAAAGACGGCTGTTGTTAGCTTGTTTCTTTTGTTATCTGTATAAATGCTCACTTTCTTCTTTCACCTACTTGAGGATATTACTAAGCAGTCCTAGTATCATTTTTTAATGCTTCTTAATATTAGTTATTCAACTGCATATTTGTCTCTACTAGTCTCGTCTTTAATAGCTTACATTTATATAATATAAGCTTTTTCAGTTATGCTTATTGGTTATCGATAAAGCCCAAACCTTTTCAGTGGCTTCCATCATTAGCAAATGAAAGGTGTTTAAGAAGTACCATGTTTGGCCTTGCATCAGCCACTTAAGTCCTCTAATATGGGCTTCTGCTAAGATTTTTTTCTGGCTTTGGCTTCAAATCTTATCATCCAAGCATGGACACTCCAAACTTGGTGCTGCATCCTGTTGTCTCCACTTCAGATACTTACCCCACTGCAAAATGGGAATACTGGAATATACAGGGACATGACAAAATTGGTGCAGTGCTGTATCCATGTGACAATCACATATCCCAAGTATGTTATGTTGTGCATTGTCCATGAAACATAGCCTACCAGCAGTTAACCACTATTTTGATATTTCAACACCATGAGTTTCAAGAGTTCCTTGCGCCTTTGTATTATTCTTCTCATCCAATTTTGTGTTTCTATTTGTAATTTATGTGCAGAATACTTGCCTCTTTGTGTCTAACGGTTCGATAATCATGTATTTTAATTGATTCCTTTTTATGCATAGTATATCTGTTTCCAAATTTACTTTTTACTAGTTGACACGAGGCTGTGCTTATATTCATACAATGATGACTAATATGTAATGCTAGTTCTTGTTTATCGTTAACCTCTTTAATAAGGGTAAAGGAGTTCACATCTCATGTCACCCATATACAAGCACATTAAGATTAACATATGGTCTAGAGTGTATACTTGTTGGAAACTGATTGCTTGATCTCACGACTATTTTCGAAGCCATTCAAAGAAATGACTGACCAGTCCTCAATATCTGCTTCATGCTTTCAAATCTTATATCCAACTTTGTATGAGAAACAAGTATAGGTCAAACTTTTCATCAAGCTTGAATTGAATCTACGTAACCATCTTGCTTCTCTAGCCCACACTTGTTATCGGCAATGTAGTTCAAATATTAAGTTCCTTTTGTTGTGCTAAAAGGCATCACAGTGTGAGGATGCTCCTGGCACCTGCTAATGTAGGGTCTGGGTCAAAATGCACAGACTAACCCCATTTTATGGAAGATGCTGTTTATGTTAACTCGGACAATTTTAAAACATGTACTCATTCTACTTTCTGATGTTTGTTATTGGACTGTGCCTTCCGTTACTGGTATAAGCTTTAAGCTATGGCTTAAGCTCTATGGACCTTGTCTCCCAAAAGCCTTAAGCTAGGCTTAATGAGACAAAATGAATTATGTTTCTTTCTGTCTAATTCTGATAGTAATACAATTATATTGTCTAAAATAATATGCTTGTGATCGTGCAGTTAGCAGATGTATGGTCATGTGGGGTAACTCTTTATGTAATGCTGGTGGGAGCCTACCCCTTTGAGGACCCGCAGGATCCCAAGAACTTCCGGAAAACCATTGGGGTAAACTTCTAACTGAGAACTATCCATCCCTTTTCTTCTCAAATGCTAAGTGGATGTTACTGCTACTAGGGACTTCTTGAACACATTATTTATCTATTTATGAAGTGTAGAGTTCTTTAAGAATTTTGTCACTTGTGAGTATGGTTATTGCTTATATATTTGTTGTACCACTGATTTTTGCTTGATTGGGTTGCAGAGAATAATGGCGATTCAGTACAAGATACCAGATCATATCCGCTTATCCCAGGACTGCAAGCACCTTCTCTCTCAAATATTTGTCACTAACCCAACCAAGGTAAACTATATAAACACCCTATGCTTGATACTGTTCTAGAGCATACCAGTTCACTATATCAAGCATCAAGTCAGTTCCCTAGTGATTTGACTGGGCATTTTTAATGCTTCTTTTTCCAATTTTATCATGAAGGGTGACATTGAATCAGAAAGTTTGATCGATCATACTGTTTCTTGCAACTAAGAGAGTTTTGCATTCACCTTTGCTGTTTCTTGCTCTGCGAATCTGAAACCCCGTACTTAAAATACCTCTTCAGCCCTTTGCTGTGGTTGCTTTTACTGTCTCGGTTGGTTGTTTCAGTTGGTTTTGCACGGCACCATGTCGTTTATTAATTCTTCCAACATACTTTTGTAATTCATTGCTTAGAAGTTAGAACCACAACCTTGTTGTTTATCAATTATTCTTTTGTGTAACTCATTCCTTCAATCTTATTCTTTCCAATTATTCTGTCTCCATGGTTACTCATTCCTTTTCTTTCCAATTTTCCAGATCCATCTAACATTCTGTTTTCTGGCACGTTAAGCACTTTTTGGTTGCGGCCCTCTTGGTTGCGCAGCATTTTGAAGTCTGAACCATCCACTAATTTATTACTGAACTACATTGAGAATGATATACTGATGGTATTACAATTTAGTTTTGTGCTACTGGAATTTATTAGTTTTTTTTTCTTTTTTTTTTTCTGAAGAGGATTACAATTAGGGAGATTAGGAACCATCCTTGGTTCTTGAAGAACTTGCCAAGGGAACTGATGGCAGAGTCACAATCGGTATACTACAAGAGGGACAGCAGTGCTCCCACCTTTTCCCTACAGAGTGAGGATGACATTATGAAGATTGTGAACGAAGCACGGATCCCTCCCCCGTCATCCACTCCTGTGCCAGGTTTTGGTTGGGCCGAGGAAGAAGAGGGAGCTGAAGACAAAGAAGTCGAGGAACAAGAAGAAGAGGAAGACGAGGAAGATGAATACGACAAGAGGGTCAAGGAGGTTCATGCCAGTGGAGAATTTCATATCAAATAATGAAGAGAGAGAGAGAGAGAGAGAGAGAGAGAGAGAGAGAGAGAGCGCTAATGGCAAATATATTATGGGTCTCAATATTTTCAACTTTTAGCTTAGTTTTTCTTATATGTTTGTGTTGTGGCCATTATGTAAAATAATTGATGTTTATATGTCAAACCTTCTTCTTTTGTCTTGCTCAAATATTGTTTACTCGGAGGAACGCATGTACTGTAGTGTTATGCCCCAATTATAGGAAGTATAACTATACCACTCTTAAGTAAGCTTAATTTCAACATTTGTGCTGTTGATTGCCAATTCAGTCTCGTTTTGTTTGACTATGTACTGCCCTTAACTTTTTTGCGCAGATATGTTTGTGCAAGAAATCAGTGAAGTTTTGCTTTGGATTACTAAGCAAGAACAAAACTTCTTTCAAACTTTTGATGATCACTTCCGTTGTTGTATGTTACATATAGGATACATATTTTTTGGCAAGGATCCTGCTGGGAAGTGTTGGTGATGGTGTAAAATATGTGTGGGTGGTGCATTGGGATTTCTGAAACTTAACCTTCACCAAAACTTTTACATGGTATTAGAAACTTTAACTAGAGCAGATATCGGATCCTTATATAGCCCTCTTATATTAGGAACTTGAGCATCGCGCATTTATGTAGACTAATCATTATAACTCGTATCAGAGTTATGTGCAGGTGACGCGTGTCCTATCTTGCAGTCTATGTTACAGTTTGGGTCTTGCCGTGCTGAACAAAAATCCTCGATCAGACATGTGATGGACGTCTCTCTCTTTCTGAGAATGAGGTCCAGTTTGCATCTCTGCGTTATGAAGAAGAGGATTCTATTCTGTTGTTGTGTATGATTTGTAGGAAGTGTGAGAATTCGTGTGTTGAAGTTGTCAGGGTTGGAGAATCATATGGGAGATCCTGCCCAGGTTGATTGAAGTGCGCCATTCTTGCAAATTATAATAGAAAAACAAGAAGAAAAAAAAACAATAATTTTGCAAAATTTAAGTGATAATGTAATTCCGATTACATGAGTTTAATGGTGTAATTGGTTTTAAAATAAAGTGATGTAATTTAATCAAGTTGTAATGATCATTACATTACATCCAAAAATATTTTGTCTAACCAAAAATCCAAATTACATTCAGTATTGTAGTTATGAATTTCATTTGGGGGACACGACGCCTACTATTAAAAAAATTAAAAATAATAAGCACGAAAAATAATGGTGATCCGGTTGATAGTCTCATAATTGAATGAAACTTACGACCTAGGTTAAGTTCGACGTTGCGTATCTTTGATCTAATGGTGCAAGACTTGGCACGATTCGAAGTGTGCTCGGAGAATAATTACAAATTTATGAAAACACCGATAAGGTAAATTCAATGGATACATGTCAAATTTGTCGTGCACAGTCAATTTTCACACGTCGGCTAACAACATACACGTCTTTCGATACAATAGGTTTGTGTCGGAATCGTTCGGATCAACAGGATGGTACCCAACCAGTATTTTTTAATTGAAACATAAATGTTCAAGTACCCTACTTTGAGCCGTAGGACGACTAATCAAATGATGGACTAACAAAAGCGAATAGCAACGGTCTTTATTTTCTTACTTGAATGGACATACATGAATGTTACACCAGGTTCATGTTGAGCAGGATGCTTCTTGTGGTCTTTATTTTATTAGTATTTTAGTTGGATTATAAAATTATCTTGCATATTCACTATACTACAATCACCGATACTTCACCAATGGACCTTGGTAAAGTGGGAGAGAGAGGGGGGGGGGGGGGGGGGGGGGGGTGAATAGAGTATAGAGTGTATGTCACATTACCCAATAAAAACTAAGGCTAGTTACCAACTAAAAATATAACAACAAGAAGTATGAAAGTTAGCATTGTAAGAAGTCACAAATGCATATACCGCGATGTACTCGTGGAGGACTAATCCAATCCCGAGAACTTTTGCTCGACATTAATCCACTATTGAATAAATATTAGTACACTACGTTCTTTGATCTAAAGGGCACGCCGACTTCATACAACCACAAGTTTTGATCTGAAGAGCTTGCCGACTTCAGACAACCATGAGCTTTGATCCGAAGGACTCGTCGATTTCAACACAACGAATTGAATCATCACTTGAAAAAACCAAGCTGTACAACTCTTGAATACTTCTAACCGAGAACACACTTGGCACTTAGAAGCTAGGAGAGTTGTCTTGGATATTAGAAGGTAAAGGCTTTTGAAGTAATATATGAGAAGATTTGAAAGTGAATGGGTGATTAAGAATGGAAAATTCAACATATAGGCTCTTTGTTAACCGAGTTCAGGTAGAGTTTGGTTCCCTAATGTTTAAAAAGTTCGAACGTTGGAGCCTGATCTTAAGAAAAAAGTGGGCAATTTATGGTTTCTATTTTTTGACTGACCAAGTTTGGTTCGAGTTAGATCATGACTGAGTTCGGCCTGAGTTCAATCTATATAGGCCAGTTTTGTTATGTGGGTTTGGGTCATACTTGTTTGGTGGACTAGGGTGTTTGCATAGGTTTGGGTTTGAGCTTCGTAGTGTAGTATCCCATCCCTACATCGTGTCCCATTTTCGTCCACGGGGTGTGCGAAAAAGAAACACTGTCACTACTGATTCAGTCGGGACCGATAGATCGGGATAAGTTGAATCGGACGAACGAAAACGATTGAATTAAGATCATTTTCTCGTTATGGAAAGACTTCTTCGGAATCAAGTCTCATATTCAACGGGTTGTGCCTCAAGGATTGGCTCTGCAGCTGAGTCAGGACAGACCTCTCGTTGCTCTGCTTTTCATGTCGTACTTGTTTTGGCTTTGGCTTTGGTTTTCGTGAATGTGTTTTCGTAAATATTTTCGATGGTTTCATGGCTTACGTTTTCGAACTTTGCATTCGTATCAAATTCCTTGAATAACACAATGTTCTAATCAGTTGCTTATGTGATTACAGGTAATCGCGTAGGCGACGTCTAAGCGCAACCAACCAGTCATTCGCATGAAGCAAAGACTAAGGTGAGTAGCTGACCTCCTTCACCTCGACCCTCTGCTTTCAAATCAAGAACTCAGGATAACTCTATCAATTTAGAGTGATTTACTCTAAAAATATAAGTTTCACACCAAAAAGAGAAAATATAAGGTTCTAGAAAAAAAATAGAATTATTTCATGATCAGCAGACCAAAGAAATAAATCGATTATATAATTATCGCAGCGATACCATAGAACGTGCCTTGAATAACTTGTTAACTTAGCACGGTCATAGACAACTTGTGCACAAGGGTAATTGTTTCTTCGGACGGTATTCCGGGGCCACGGGACCAATTGAAGATAGGAAGAAAAGCGATAGCTATGCTGGATTGTACCACGGGTATTCGGTGCCCTTCAACGGGGCTCGCTACCCACGTTGAAAGTGCCACCGTCTAAACTAAGCTATGTCCAGGATGGTTTTCATGCCAATAACCTCCACAAATATGCACTAGTTAAACTTATGTTATACAATATGACCGAAAAGAACATAATAAGCTTTATGTTGTACAGCACACTCTGCCATAGGTAAGTTCTAGCGTAATATCTCCTTATTTATGTTTTGCCAAACTGCTTGCATGAAACTGACTAGGATGGCTAGAAAGATAATTAAAATATGCTGGATGTTTCATCTAAATTCTTGAACCAAATGAGAGCATGAAAAATAATTAGTCACCCGCCAGTATACGTTGATTATACCGATCATCGCTCTCTACAGGCGCTATAAATCAGGAGGGGAGTGCCACATAACTGAAGACAGTGCTCGTGCCTTTTGAAGCTTCGTTCTTGCGTGCGAAGCCTTGACCCAATCTCTTTTGAAGACTCTGAAACTGTCCAAGCTGAGATGTCTCAACTCTTCCCTATTCAAGGTGTATGCATATTTTGGTTGTATAAAGGGGTGTAATGTATGGAACAACTATCTCATCGATGTTTATTTTGTAATGGAGTCAGTTTGTAATACCACGTGGCACCTTTGTATCAAGTCTGTAATATGATATTCATTATCAATAAAGCTCAAGTTTTTCTATATATAATGTGTTCAATTTACTCTGTGCGCTCTCTCGTTGTTGTGTTTCGGATAACCTTATGACTATGCCTTGTGCGATCGCAACTTAGGTTCACACGGCATCATGTCCGGGGGACGACTATCAATTTTATGGAATCGGGTTGTGACATAATGGTATTAGAGTACGACTTTATGTCCTTTGGCCTTCCGTTTGAGTCTCGAACATTTGACCTCGTGTCGATGAGATGAGTCGTTCCATACAGTGAGTCCGTAATATTTTCTGAGACTAATATGAGTTGCCTTCTAATTTTAGAAGTCAGAAAAGCTGCGGGCGGGAACGAAAAAAGTGCTTCGAGCAGCTCGAGCAGCTCAGAGGCTGGACCCTCAAACGCCCCTATGGAACCCACGGAACGAATGATGTGTATGCTGGAAGCGCAACAACAATAGGCTGAGGAAAATCAGCGCCTAAACGAACAACATTGAAATCACGTTGAAGACCAGCGGAGACAAGCTGAGGAACGACAGACTCATTTTGAGGCCCGATTCGATGAACAATTCAAGTTACAGCAGAAGCAGCTTGATACTCTTCAGAAAATCGTCTAGATAGTTGTGGCCAACAAAAACTCTGCAACAACTCATTCCGTAATTGAGCCTGCAGCCCGACCGACCGAAATCGAGCCGGAGGTACCCGAGTGACTACCTGCAACACTAAGAAGCTCCAACTTTGAGGTGTCAAAATTCACGAAAAATTGTCGCACATCCTTCTGCGGTACTGAAGACCCTTCTCTGACGATCGATTGGTTGAAGGAGTTGGAAGACCGTTTCGAGCTTTTAGGCATGGATGAGTACAAAAAAGTTGCATGTGCTCAACTTTTACTCCGATTGAACGTACACAACTAGTGGGCTGTGCAAAAGTAAGAAATTCGACGTGACGACGAGATAGCAACAATCTTTTGGGCAACCTTCTGACAGGCGTTCGAAATTGAATACCTCCCTGTAGCTGACAAGAAAAGGAGAATGAATTTATGCAGCTGAAGTAAGGAAATATAACGGTACGATAATACGCAACAGAATTCAATAAACTGGCCAAATTTGTTGGATCATTCTTGCCTACAATGGAGGGTCATGCTCGACGGTTCGAAGTGGGTCTACGGCCCTCTATCTCTGCTCATGTGTCAGTTTCGGAATATAAGACAATGGGTGAGTCCCTGAATCACGCTCTTCGTCTTAAGTGCAAATATCCTCCAGCTGCTTTTGGCACTGTGCATACATATAATCACAAGCACCTTAGCCATGCGGGAGGAAACAATGCAACCATGCGTTCGAACAACGGGCACCGGGATGGATACCAAGGGCGGAACACGGGACCTCGTTATAACATATATCGCCGATTCGGACATCTAGCCGTCGATTGCGAAGTTCTTGAAGGAGGATGCTGGAACTGTGGTAAAAGGGGGCACTTTAGTTCAAATTGTCGGCCAAGAGACCGAACCCCACGGCGTCTCAGCAGCAGCAACATCGTCCAGGAAACCAGGGTCTGAAGTAACGTGTAAGCAACTCTAGAAGGGGGTAGAGTTTGTGACTATAATAACCAATTAGAAAGGCAACTGTATGCTATGTCCCGAAAGCAACTACCAAGAGAATGAATAATCAGAGTGATAATGCAAAAATTAAATGAGTTCAGAAGAGCACACGCAAACACAGCGATGTAACCTAGTTTTCCTCGTAGAGGACTAGTCCAGGCCTGAGAACTCTCGCTCAGGATTGAAATCCACTATTTGTGAAATAGGGTACACACGTGCCTTTACTCAGAAGAGCACGCCTACTTCTTACAACTTCGCAAAGGCAAAACTTGGAATTGTCCAAGTGACTTCTTTTCAACTCTTGCACAAAAACTTCTAGCTGAATCGCACCGAGCACCTTGGGGCTTAGAAAGTTTTATGGCTAGTAGATTGGAAGAGTAAGACTTAGAATGTATAAGGCTTAGAATATTGAAAGTGAGAGATGATTTAAAATGAGAGAAATCAAGCCCTATATATATACTAGTCAGGGGAGGCAGAATTCGACCATAATTCTGTCCCAAATATTCAAAAATTCGAACGTTGGACAGCTCGTAGCAGGGTGTTCCCAAAAATTAGGTTGCTAATTTTCAGGGGCAGAGTTCGGCCCGAGTTCTGCCTTAAGCAGAGTTCGGCCCGAACTTTGTCTACCTTGGGCCAGAAGCTCTATATAGGCTAGAGTGGTTTGGTTTGGTTCAGGGATTGTATGGTGGAGCTTGGAGTAATAAGTCTATGGATTGAGATGTCTCAGTGCGACTCAACGTACATTTACCTAGACTCAATAAATTAAAAAATTACAGACCGAGAACAAATACATTTGCAATGTAACAGCTTTGTTGACGATATCTGTCTTAAACTTGATACGTTGTATTGGATCGTAGATGATGTTCTGTCTTGAGCTTGATGTGTCGTATTGGATCCTATCAGATATCATTTTGTTAATTCTCTAAATTAGGTTGATTGTGATCCAGTTTGGGTCAACAATCTCTCCCATTTTGATAATTGACAAAATGATATTTGTATGTCTCAATATTCATACCTGGACACATATATTTGAAGGAGATAAAATAATTTGCATGTATGAAGTGGCTCTCCCGTAACTAGATATATCCGTTTCCGTCCTGGTACAAAGTTCTTATCCAAGCACAACACAATTCATATATAATATCACATCATATACATCAAATATCTATTATTCTTTCCCTTTGTCACTTAGCAAAATAAAGCACAGCTCTCCCGTAAAGAGAGAAACGGACAAAGTAAAGAGAGCAAGTACACAACTTTAACTATAACCAAATGTTAATAGAGAAAACTGACAGTTTTGATAATCCAGTAGAAAGAAACTTGCAGTCATACATATGAAATAAAAAATATATAGTAAAAATATAACTAGAGTCATAAAAGGAAACTGCAAAGCAAAATCGTAACTAAGATGCATCAGCAGCATCATCAAGTAGTCAACCACAGCCATCATGGAGCTGGAGGATGGGATGGACTGACAGAGTCCGACGGCTCGCTGGAAGAGCGACGAGGATCGACAAAAGCAGCATCAGGATCCAGATACCTCATGGCCCAAGGGTCATCAATCCGGTAGCCTTCGCGAGAAGGGTCTCGACCCGTAGGAAACGACATAGTGGGATGCCGTGCCATGTTGTACTGGATGTCATGAAGAGTATTGTTGATGGCGCTCATCTGAAAAGTGGTCCATAGTCCAGCTGAGTATAGCGATCGTCTTCCAACCGGAAGCGGTCGCGTAACATATCTCCGATGGAGTCGAAGGTGGCAGGTGGCTCAGGCTAAGGGGCATCAGAGTCAGAAGACTCTTCCTCAACAGGAGTAGGAGGAACAGGGGCAGGAACAATCCTACGAGCCTTAGAGAGATATGACGGAGCTTCTAGAAACTGACACTCGTCTAAAGGAATATTGAAGGCAGAAAAGATCAAAGGAAGGTACATAGCATAGACAAGAGCTTTGGGCTTCTTCCTTGCATGAATCATCCAGTTCATCATCGTGCGTGGAAAATTAAAAGGGATGGTGAAGTATAGGTTGTAGAGGCTAAAAATCAAGCTGTGCCGCCTATTAAAGTGTGCAATCATTAGGTGGCACCGAATTATTATGTTGTACCGGATCATCAAGTTGTGCAGCATCATATTGCGCCAACATCAGATTGTGCAGGGTATAGGTTGCACGAGCACCACGTGGTGCACTTTTTCGAGAAGCTGTAACGACATCATCATTACCTGACAACTGACAGCACGGAGATTAAGAAAATTCCATTCGAATCCCGCACAACGCGACGCTCGAAAAATTTTTGTCAGCATATAATTAATGCTGACAGCTGCTTCACGCAAGTCATTGTGTGGCACGAGAATTAATCAGTACAGCACAAAAGACCTAGTTAAAGGTGCTGGTTGTTCAGTTGCGCCCATGCACAGTCTGACAAGTTGGCACAACTTGATCAACTCTTATTTTTAAACAGGGTGACGTGGCGTGCAAGCCACGAACTTCGCAAAGTGTGATTACTATACTGCCCACGATCACGCATATCTCAATCAAACGATGCCACGCGTCTACAGCAGTTGGTGTAACCGTTCGCACAAGTCGCTACACTACACCCACGTGCAACCTGATGAAGCTCGCGCAAGGTGATCAAACAGTGTTCAGAATAGAGTGACGTGGCACGTAAGCTATTAACTTCGTAGAACGTGTCCACTATACTGCTCACGACCACGCACATCTCAATTAAACGATGCCACGCATCCACAACAGTTAGTGCAACCGTTCGTGCAAGTGAATAGGAGGCGCATAACCTGAAGCGCGTGCAACTCAGAATAACTGCTAAACAGTTATTTCAAGAACTCTATAAATAGAGTTTCAAATCAATCACAAAGCATCAAGAGTGATCATAATCTCCTGCTAAAGTGCTGTTACATTCTCCAGAGACTCGGGTCTTCGATATCACATCGTCCAAGGGATAAAGTGATCGTATTCTGATCAGATTCCTATAGTTGTACTTCCCAGAAATTAATTGTACTATTGTACTCTTTTCTAATTTTGTAATAAGACTTTTTATTTTTGCAAACAAAATGATAAATCTGCTAGGGACGACTTTCTCCTCCGACGAGAAAGTGACAACTCGATGTGATATCGCGTCGATCGGCAAGACGCAGAAAACCCTGGTCGTTCAAGTCGACCAGACGTCCTATGAGGCCATGATCAATTTTGGGGGTGCCAAGCGCGCTGCTATCACTGCTAAGAGCAAGACGTGCACTGTCTGGACTCCTAAGTCCTCGTCAGTACAATCTTCTGCCTCTGTGCAACTTGCGCCCGTCACTGCCTTGGCGCAATCTAAGGGAGACAGTCTTTTGGCTAATCCCTCCACTTCTCCGATTCTGAAATCGAAGGAGACTCTGTCTTGACACACTGCTGTCCAGAACAAAGAAAATCACCCTTTGGCCTTTTCTTCCCTGGCGCAACCTGCACATGTTTTTGCCTCTGCGCAACTTGCGCCCGTCACTGTCTTGGCGCAATCTAAGGGAGACAGTCTTTTGGCTAATTTCTCCACTTCTCCGATTCTGAAATTGAAGGAGACTCTGTCTCGATACACTGCTGTCCAGAATAAAAGAAAGCACCCTTTGGCCTTTTCCTCCCTGGTGCAACCTGCGCATATTCCTGCTCCAGCACAACTTGTGCATGTTCATGCTCTGGCGCAACCTGCACATACTTCTGCACTAGTACAACATAAAGGAAAACAATGTTTAGTGGCTCTTTGCCACCAAACCAGAAGGTTAGTGAGAAATCACTAAATCAAGGAAAATGCTCTTTAGATTTTCCTCATCCTGCTAGAGTCGTTGACTGGGTAGAAAGTACAGCTAATTCAGATAGAAATTCTATTCTCCTTAATAGAGACAACCAAATCTCTGTTAGGAAGATGGGTTCTATTCAGAATAAACTTTCTACGCAAAAGGGTATTATGCCTACTCCAAAGAGGTCAGGACAGGATCTACCAACCCTATGTATCTCAAGATCCAGACAAGGCAAACTACTAGTATCTCAAGTAGATGCACAAGTAGCTCCCCTGTCAGATTTATGCACCTATATCAACAGGTGCCAATCAGGGGCAACTTCGGGAAAACACAAAATGTATCAAGGGCAACTTACACCAGTTGCTAACTTGCACCTGAGGAAGAATGCTGAGGTGAAAGATCATGTGACTTATGCTAACCAGCTTAGCACGTCCTTGTACACTCAAGGTACGGGACACCTCAAGAACAGGAACCATGTCCCGAATATCATCAAGGACTACGTTCCTACAACTTTTTCTCGTCCTATTAGTGATCTCCGTGAACTCTTGATACAGAAGCAGAAGGTTGCAAATCCACCCCGCCCAACGATGGTCCAACATCAAGAACATCATTGCAATCACCACCATGAAGTTATCATCAAATGTTGTTGTCAATCGGTCAAGCGGTCTGTCTTTGATCGTTTGAACTATGTTCAGACTCCTTAACCTATCATAATGGACGAAGATGAATTACTCTATGCTTCTGTCAATATGGCATCTCGAAGCACTGGAGGTGGAAAATGTCCAAGAAGTAATGCATCCCGCAATTCCAGCCAACAGTACTTAGACCAGATTCATGAATCCGATGAAGGAGTATACCAATATACTAAATCAAAAAGCCAAGAAATAATCGGTCAAAGGAATCTTCTTTCCGACCAAGACACAATCGGTCAAAGGAGTCTTCTTGATTCTAACCAAGATTCCTTCTGTCAAAAAGATATCCCTATCACTTATTCTGGGGGTAGTTCTTTATGTGACTTTCATGCTGACAGTGAAAGTTCTGAAAGGATCATCCTTTCCACTAGCTCATCTTTAAGGGCTAGAGAAGTGACTGCTTATGTCGTCACAGAAGATCAAGATACTTCCACTTCTTCCAGTCAAGAGCAGAGAATTGCTACTTTGGAGGCTAGTTTGAAGAACATGGCTGAGATGATGACAGACATGCATGCTGTGATTATGGCATAATATACAGTTCTACCAGTCGCGAATCTGATTCCTACTCAGGAACCTGTAACAACATCAGCTCCCATCAATATTGATCTGGGTGTACAATCTCCTCACACTGCTTCTATTCCTGCGCAGGCTATTCTAAGTCAATCTGGTGCCAGGGGTGGTACTTATCATGCGGTACCCCCTCCTGATATATCAAATCAATCCACTCAACAACAATAAATGGAAGATACTAATGAGTCCGTAAAACTTTTACGTACTCAATTTGAGGCTTTCAAACAGAAGGATGGCCGACAGAAGCTTGGGATCAAACAGCCCTATCCCATAGAATGGAAAGAGGTCCAATTTCCTCATAAATATAAACCCCCTACTATTATGCTGTTTGATGGCAACACTTCTCCAAGTCAATACCTCAATCACTTTGAAGTAATGACTGATCAACTTCTACCAAATGATGCTCTTTTTACTAGAGTCTTTGTCGGCTGTTTAGCTGGTGCAACATATGACTGGTATTGTAGTTTACCAGATGGGTGTATAACCTCTTTCGCTGGCTTCAAACAAATATTCTTAGAATGATTTTATGAGGGAACCAACGACATGACTATGTCTGCTCTCATCAAAATCAAACTACGACATAATGAAACTATTGAACGTTTTATTGAACGATTCTGCCGTAAAGCACTCAAAATGCCTGTCGGAACCCCAGATGCTTTAACTATAGAAACTTGCAAATCAAACCTGTTGCCTATAATCAGCATGTTGACATGATCAACACAATTCCAGGATTGGCCTTCCTTCATAATGAACGCCAAAGCAGCAGAAGAGAGCGCTGACAAGTTCAAGTAATTAGGTATTCAAATGCCTAATCTTGACAAAGATAAACGTGCTACACCAAATAATAGTGGCCGTCAGAACAATCGCAAGAGCAAGAAAACTTTAGCCATTATGTAACACCCAATTTTTCAGAAGAGGGTAATTTTGAAATTTTGTAATTATAATTATTAATTAATGATATTTATTTCATATTATGATTTTTTAGTGATTTTTAATTATTTTTAAACTATTTAAATTCATGACTTGAGATTTTAGGTGTTTTGCTAGTGAACCGTAGAGACTGTCTACCCTAGAGCCTAGCCATGTGATTAGGGTATTTAGACATTTTGGGGTTATTTGATTTATTAGAATTTATTTGAATTTATGAGAATTTTTAGGAATTATTTTGGAATTGTTTAGATTAGGTTGACTTTGACTAGTCTTAACCCTTGTAGACAAACCTAGGAGCTAACCCTAGTTAGTTGGACTTGGTTAGGTCAAGTGACTCTAGTCTAACCTAGCATGACTTAAGTTAGTGTGTTTTGATTCATTAGAAATTGACTTAAGGAATTAGAAATTAAATGGGTTGAGAAATGACTTGTGGTTTCACAAGTCATTTTGTGACTTAACCTAATAGGACTAGCCAACCTAGTTCAAACCCTAACCTAGCCCATCATGGCCAGTCACCACTAGTTAACCTAGGGATTCCCCCACTATAAAACCCCTCCTAAAATCTAGGGCTAGCCTCCCTTCCTTAGGAATTTCATTTCAAGAAGAAAGAGGTGAGTTCCTATCTTTAGAAATTCATAATAAATCCATTTTAGGTCCTATTTTCCCCAAACTAGTTGTATTAGATCCTAATAATATTGTTCTTACTGTTGGTATTGATTTTTGACAGGAAGGAAACAATTTGTGAGGTTTGGGTGGTTGAGGAAATCTTTCCATTTGGGGCTTTTTCACACATAGCTCAAGAATAGGTAATCTCTCCATTTCTCCATGGATTTTCATTTTGTCTTCATCAATAGGAAGCCCTAGGTGTCCTTGTGCTGTAGGAATAGGGTTTGCTCGATTTTGTGTCCTGTACGTGTTCGTATCGGACATGTATCAGTGAACAGCATAGGTGTTCGACGAAATACCACAAAGGGCATTTCGATCGAGATTTCGATTTGTGTTTGAATAGGAATGTTAGTTTTACTATTGCTTATGCGGTTTTAATCTTCTGTGGTAGTGTTCGTGTCGCTTTGTGTCGGTTTCGTGGAGTGGACACGCGCGTGCACACGCTCGTGCGCGTGCTACAGTGCTCCCCTACCTATCGGGGTCTGTAGCTGACACGACATGACACTATTTAGGATGAAACTTTGGTGACACTTAGGACACGTGACTGACATGACACACACCAATTTTTAGCTCGTCTTATCGAGCGGTTTGAGAGAAATCTCAACCGTACCGATTTTACACTGCACTGTGCATTGTTGTTTATTGCCACTGATACGGGTCTCGTGTCCGACCCTGACACGTCGTGGACATAGGCCAGTAGGCCTGTGAGGTAGCCCTATAGGTGGGCTACCCGTGTGTATGACCACGAGATTCCCTCGTGTCTTGTGTCGTGCACACGACACAAGTGCACGTGTGCACGAGGCAGTGCACTGGACAGTGCACTGTGTTATTCTTTTTGAATTCTTGTACTGGACACGCCGTGTCAGGCCTTGGGTGACATGAAGTGAATGTGTGGGGTTGTGCACATGGGTTGTTTTCAATTACCAAGCAATAGATTCATGATTAGTTGATTTTGCTATTCGATTTCTCTTTTAACCAAGTTCTGATACTTAAATTCCTGTTAAGCTTCCAGTTTTCTAAAATGATGTTGTTTAATGATTTTAACCCTTGTAATGAGGGTAAATACTGAGTTTAGATCCTAAATATGTTTCTCCTATATCTAAACTGTTAGTGTGTCGAATTGGGAGTTGTTTCGTGGAGTTTATGTTTTGTTTGGGGAGCTTGCAACTAGGGGACTGAAAACTGGACTGTTTGAATACTATGAACTGATTTCCTTGTTTAAATGTATGGTTCAACTTATGAAGTGAAACCTGGGTTGAAGTTAAACTGAGAATGTGTTATTTACTGTTTAATTCATGTTACTTCATGTTTATGTTTCAATTTTGGTTTTCAATGAGAAGTAGGAATTCGAAGTATGGCTTGGGAATAGAAGTTTAAACTGTTAACTAAAACCTGAGATTGAAGTTGGTTTAACCCAGTTATGGACTGATTTGGGGTTCAATAGAAACCTATGTGTTGGTTTTGATGTGTGTGATACACTGTTTCTTTTAAAACCGAGTTTTCTTGATATAGAAATCTGTGATTTTGGTTATGTGTGAAAACTGTAATGGATGGGGCAATGAATTGATTTCCTTTTCCTTTTTCTTCTTAACTGAGATTGAGTGCCTATATTGTATCAACTATGGAGGAGCTAATTATCTGAGAACTGGACTTGACAGTCTAGTTCAACTTATTTCCCCTCTCTTCCACTGTTTGTATTTTTCCTGCACACTAGTTTACATACACACTGTTGATTGTTGCACTGTTTTCATGTGCCACATTACACACACACACCACAACAGTTTTCACACTGTCCTCTTCACTGTTTTACATTTCCTGCATATATAAAATTCCTGTATACACACACACACTTTTGATTACCCTTCCACACACTGCTGCACTTGTATACCCACACACAAATTCATGTTGTACCACATACATTTACTCATGTTTCCTATTTGCCTACCTAATGTAAAGTACATTAATGAACCTCTAATATATGTGTCTATATATAATGCAATGTATTTATATTGTAGGTTAATATATACATTGTGATATACATATTCCTATGTATGTGAGTGTGGTTTTACATATAGATATATATAGAGTATGGGGGGATGCCATGATAGTATACATATGGGGTTGTATGGGTTATGCAAGTTCATGTTTGTGCCATATGTGTATACTTAGATATTACTATAATAGGCATGTATACACTTGTGTTGAGAATAGGCCTAGGAAGTTTGGTATAGCTTGGTAAGCCTAGATAGGGCTTGTACAACATTATTAGACTTAGTATAGCCTAGTTAGACTTGTTAGACCTAGGTTTGACTTCTTGGTTGACCAGAGTTGACCAAGAGTTGACTTTGGCCTAGTTTGACCTAGAATCATGTAGAATGCATAGTAGGACTTCATTTTACTATTTTGGACTTGTTGTGACTTATGCTGTTCTGATTAGGAGCCAGACACCACTCATTGGACAGTACGATTCATATTGGACACTCAGATACAGGCGAGTACATTCTCTGATCATTTCATATCCTGCTTAGAATTATTTTCTACAGTAGATTACTTTACTTGTACTGTCACGATGGTCACACGGATTAGTACTATATGGATCCTTTCTTGAGATGTTATCCTTAGGGAGCATCGGGTACTCTATGTTCTGTGCGTTTCACTTACATGGCGTATCATATGCTTCTTTGGTTCTTTGATCACTTGTGATATGTATTCTCATATCACAGAGTCTTCTTTGAATCCTTATCCCATTTATTGGGTCTATCAGAATCCCCATTTATGGGACTTATACTGTTGGGTTACCCCCAGAATCCCCATTTATGGGACTTACACTGTTGGGTTACCCCCAGAATCCCCATTTATGGGACTTACACTGTTGGGTTACCCCCGGAATCCCCATTTATGGGACTACTATGTACCACCCTTCGGGGGCTTACCACCCTTCGGGGGCTTACCACCCTTCGGAGGCTGTTACATAGCATCATATAACATAACCTGGCTGGATCCTTGTGTATTGATTGGGGGTACGGGGGAGTATTACATATTCATATTGTACTCTGACTCACTAGTCACTGCTAGTTCTCTATGTATAGTAGATATTTCTATTACATATCTCCCTCTGTTTACATACTATTTTCTTTCAGTACCTGTATCTTACTTTACTGCATAATTATATTTTCTAACGTGCTATGATCTGTTGAGATGTACTGTACTCGCTCCTGTCCTGACTGGACCTGTTGAAAATATTACAGAGGACGAGGATGAGGCCTGGGAGGATGCCTTTCACGGGACAGCTCTAGCTGAGGACATCACCCCACTGCCTAGACTAGTTTTGTTAGGCCTTATCTTATTTTCTTGTTGTCTTGAGACTGTTTAGCAAGATTTACTTCTGTTCAGAGATGTTGAGTTGTATATATTCTTTCTTATTTAGTAGCTGAGATATGTACTCTGGATATTTGCTGGGATATTATCTTAGACTTTTCTATCTTCAGTATTTCCTTGAGTTCTATATCATATCATGTTTTTTCCTCCTTAGTTGTGATTGGGTTCATTTACTACTTAGTATTATATTGCTAGATGTATGTTGACCTAGGACAGCGTTCTACCGCCGACACTGCGGCGTAGGCTGGGCGTTGTGACGTTCTCGTACCCTCATAGTGGGTGCGGGTCGTGACACATTAACCTCAAAGGCAAAGAAGCCCTAGCTATCAATATAAATCTGCCAATATATATTCTAACAGCACCACCACAACGGGAACCACGTCCAAAAGAAGAGTACTTTTTTGATGAAGATGATATCATGAGTATCTTTGATGTCTCATCAAGAGCAATAAACTCCAACTGCCAGAACCTAAACGGCCATATGAAGTTGGTAAGTGTCACGACCCGCACCCTGAAGAGGGGCACGAGCACGTGGTTACGTCCAGCCTACGACACAGAATCGGCTGTAGAACGCTGTATATAGGGTCTTTAACTACTACGACTAAAACAGATAAAGGTACCTGTACAGTATATACACTCCGAATGAAGGTGACATAGCAATATAGTCTCAATCACAAATGTAAAACTAAGGTAGATAGTACGAAAAAGAAATATGATAGATAAAAACAGGAAATAAATTCCAGATCCACAAAAGTCCAGAGCTATACATAACATCACAAAGTCACAGAGAATATATATAACTACTACAGTCTGAAAAGTACTAGCTGGCTCGCAGGCCAGGCAAACCTAACTAAGCTATACTACTCAGGGTGAGCAAAGTCTAGTGGCTCTACTAACAAGCCACGATCCAGGTCTACTCCGTCAGACTCGACCCCATAATAGGTCGGGCAATCTGCCTCAGAATCATCTGTAATATATCAACGGTATCCTGTCAAGAAAATGAGCAAGTACAAACACCAATAGCAGTTCCATGTGAATTGACAAATTCTATAAGTGACAGTATAATGAAATACAAGACAAAGATATGTGAAAACTTCGGAGCCATTCGAAAGTCGACTTACAACCCGTAAACCAAATAAGGACCGGGGTTGTAATCCTTCTCCTGAACAGAACCTAGTCTCCAATCACAGTATAACATAAGAGCATGTAGAATATATGAAATACAGGGTAAAATCAGCAAGAAATGTATAACAGATGTGAGTACTGAATAGAACGACAATACACATATAGGATGACTTGGAAACTATTCGGAAGTCGAGTTACAACCCTTAAACCAAACAAGGACTGGGGTTGTAACACTTCTCCCGAACAAAACTTAGTCGCCTATGATAAATAAATATAAAATATGACTTGAATTATTATAGCGCTATGTGATCGGCTAGGGAATCATGGTAGGGTTATCCACTTGGCCCGGCAATCCGTGGTGACCTCAATGAAAAGTCATGCCGGCCAACCTGGATAACATGGACATGGAGGTATCTGCTACAGTACCCTACGTGAGGTGAGAGTGGCACAAGCAAAATAGTGACATGGGGCTTTGATCACATAACCCCTAATAATTCCCCCATCCCCGAATAGTATCATGGATCCGGACATGGTACGTCATGACACGGGATTCAAAAGTAGGTGATCAGCCCACTCCCAAATCGATGTCTATATAAGTACATAAAACATGGATATCACATACCAATATACCAAAAAAATCCGGGAATAACATCTCATGACAGGATCCGACGTATACTAGTCCGTGATCTATCGGGTCGAAAATCATGTAAGACACTACAACTGAATCGGATATAGTAGATATCAAGATAATGAAAACTATCAGTGAATGTACTTGCCTGTGGTCCTGAGCTGATAAGGTGAACAGACGCTCAGAGTAACCACAAACCTAAAATAAGATACTATGAGTCAAACAGGGTTTAATAATGAAAGAAAAGCTAATCTAGTCATGATATGCAAGTCTAAGTCAAAACTAGGTCAAACTAAGTCACTGGGAGTCAATCCAAGTCAAGCTAGGTCAAACAGGGTCAAAGGTTGACTTACAGTTGACTTTTGGTCAACTGGTCAACCCTGGTCAACTCTGGTCAACTCTAGGTCAAATTAGTCTAATGTTGACCAACTATTGACTTTCAGTCAACTGGTCAACTCTGGTTTGGTTTCGGTCAAATCTAGTCACTTATAGGCTAAGGTTGACTCTCGGTTGACTTTTGTTGACTTTTGGTCAAAATGGTCAACCGAAGTCAAAACTAGTCTAGGAGCACTATATTTGATCATTACCAACCAAGAGAACCAAGTTCTAACCATATCTTAAACTCTAAACTCAAATACCTACATTATCCTTACCAAGGTAATCCCGATACCTTGTCCAATACAAAGGAAACCCCGCTAATACTCAAGATACTAGCCTAGGCTTCCTAGGGTAGTTAGATACTATCCTATCTAAGGGTTACCTACCAAGATACATAGGTTTCCTAGATATCTAATCTATCTTAGAACACATGTGGTCATCTACCCATTACCTTACCCTGACCCTTGTACCATTCCCACATTAACCTAACACTCACACACACAAACTCACTCACTCACTCACTCACACATAACACCCATGATACCACACTTATAGGCTCACTCCTAGGCTCTTCTATAGACTCACACACATATGGTATATAGCTACATATATATGCTCACCTATATACCCATATCTTGACACACACACATACCCAATAGCTTACTCACATATATGAGTATAGGTTCACACATATGAATTTGGTTCACTCCTATAGGCTTACACACACACATAGACTCACATACACACATGACTGGAATAATGGGGACAACATAAGGACTGGAATGGGGACTGTCCATGGGTGGTTAAGGGGCTGGATTGGTGGCTGATTTTAGGCTAAGTTTGGGACTGCTAACATAGTGGTTTGGGACAGCTATAGGCTGTGTATAGGACTGCTAATAGGCCTATTTTGGGGCTTCAAATGATAGGTTTGGGACTGCCATTGAAGGCTGTTAAGGGGACAGGTTTTGGGGGTTATTGAAGGCTGATATGGGGCATGTTAAGGGCTGTGTTTAGGGACTAAACCATGGGCTGTTATATGGTGGTTAAGGATAGGTAAGGGGCTATTTGTATAGTGGTTTGGGGACTGCTCAATGGGGCTATTAGTGGCTGAACCAAGGGCAGGTTTTGGCATGGTTTTAAGGGTGGTTGGTGACTGCTATGTTTGGGACTGAATTGGAGTGGTCTAGGGACTATTTTGAGGTCTGTTTTTGACAGGTTTGGGACAGCTATTGCTGCTGCCATTAAGAGCAGCCCCTCCTCCCCTTCACACTCTCAATACACCACTCATTCCCCTCTCTATACAATCACACAATCAACTCCACCACCACTCTCAATATAAACACACATTCTAAATCTTTCCCCCCTTCAATTCCTTGGACGAAATCCTCCACACTACCCAAACACAATTAAATGCACACATACACACCATTGTACACATATATATTAGACACCAATATATATATATATATATATATATATATATATATATATATATATATATATATATATATATGATACAATAAAAAATATATATATATATATATATATATATATATATATATATATATATATATATATATATATATATATATATATATATATATATATATATATATATATATATATATATATGATACAATATAATACATAGAAAAACACATCTCTAAACAATACAAACCTGAGATTTAATCTCTAAATAACATTTAAACAATATATACTAAATCTACATGTGTCCAAATAGGGATTTTCCTACTAGGACACAATCCCACACATAGGACACTCCTAAAAGTCTCCAAAAGGACACAAAACGGACACAAATGGAGACACAACCATGGGAGTCATTCTTATGGGTCTAAACCATCCTATATGCATGAGAAAATAAAAAGGAGAAGGGATTTATACCTCCCGGTAGATCGAATCGAAGAAAAGCCTTCCCGATACAACACCGACACGTAGGAATCCCAAATGGACACGAACGAGCTCCGAATCCTCCCAAACTTGGCTAGCTTCCTCCTTAGCTTGAGTAGAGAAGGAAAGAAGAAGGTTGGGTGAAAGAATGAAGGGATTTGGTGGAGAAATCAATGGAGATTGCTCTCTAAAATTAATTTGGGGAAGAACAAGAGAGAGAATGTGGATGAGAACAAATGAATGAAGGAGTGACTCACTCCTTATCCCCTCCATAGGTGGCCGGCCCAAAAGGGTGAGGTGTCCCTATATGAAATGTCTAAAATACCCCCCTCTAATCTATTAATTAATATATTGGAAATGGTTTAAGTCGGGGGCTAGTTTAGTCATTCTAATGTCTCTAATCACACTAACCCTATCCATAATAATTAGCCTAACCATTAACTAAAATAATTAGCATATGGGCCATGGATAACTAGTGTGTGAGTCCCACTAGAGTCAACACTACCCCGGGTCCCCGATACAAGTCGGATTGAGTTGAAATTCGAACCCGACTTAAGTAACCCCAAAATAATATTATAAATAAATAAATAATTTAAAAAAATATTCTAAAATAAAAAATGACAAAAATACCCCTGTTTCTGAAAATTGGGGGTGACAAATCTATCCACCTTAAAAAATTTCGTCCTCGAAATTAAAACCAAACAATAGTAAAATATCAAATCACAAGTCATGGCTAAAAATTTAAAATGATTTAAAATCTCAAAAATCAAAGCATGAATTAAATGACTAAAATTATAAAATTTAAAATTACTCTCAAATAGAAACTGGGTGCTATAAGTCTATCCACCTTAAAAGAATCATCCTCAAAAATTAAAACAAAGTAAACACATAAAAATTATGTAAATCGATAATCGTATGTGTCTGTCCAATCATCATGATACTCAGAATCTCCGTCATGCCAGTGAGCAAGGCTATGATAATCACAGAGTCCTCAACTACGGTATATACCTCTAGAATTATGGTATTTAAAATTTTTGTATTGTCGCATGCTTGGCAGCAAAATCCTTAATTCCCACACCTGAGAAATACGACCATAATCCGACTATATTCCTCACTATGCCTGCTAGCATGACCCTAGAGTATTCTAAAATCTCATAATCGAGGCGACCTAGCCCAAACGACTTATCTCAGAAGGAAATCACATCACAAGAACAATTTTCATCCAATGATCAAAGAACAGATAGAATCGAAGTTCAAGATAGTTTATAAGAAGGCAAATGCGGGAAGGAGATTCGAAATATTGGAACCTGCTATCTGCTCTACTACTGCCTGAGTGGGCTCAACTGTCATGGCGAAAGCACGCCCCTGCTGGCCTCCTCTAGCCTGCTGTACTCTGTCCTGGTCTCTCAGGATTCTACAAGCGTGGCAATCCCTCAGCTGGTGGTCAGGCGCCCCACAGTATAGGCAGACGCCCAACCTCTTCCTACAAACCTCTCGAGTGTGTCCCTGCTTCTCGCAGAAAGTGCACTGAGTAGCCTGCCTCTGGCCCCGTCCCTGGTGCTGCTGGACACGTGCAGGTGCCTGCTGAAACTGTAACTGAGGCTGCTGCTGCTGAAACTGCCTCCACTGGAAATGAAGGTGCTTCGTCGGCCCCGCACTCGAGCTCGCTCCAAAAACGTCACTGTCCCTCTTCGGCTTGAGGCCGAAGTCCTCCTCTGTAATCTGCACCTCCATCTGGATCTGCTCGAAGGTCGCGTCACATCGCCCAGAGGTACGAGTGCGTACTGCATGGATAAGACCCCTCCGGAACTTGCGGGCCTTGTACCCCTCATCCTAGATCAGACCCGGTGCAAACCTACTAAGACAGAAGAACTCCACTGCATACTCGTCCACCGACGAGTTCCCCTGCTCCAATACGACGAATTGGGCCTCCAGAGCTGTCAAGGCCACATCTGGGTAGAACTTCTCCTTAAAGAGCTTCCTGAAGCTCTCCCAAGTCAAACACCTCACCGAGGCACGAGGATCCGTACGAAACCAAGTCAGCACTATATCGAAAAACTGGCTCGCTGCAGACGTCACCCAAAGCCCTCTCGGGACCTCTGCCAACTCCAGGCTCCGCTGGACATCCTCTAACTAGTCATCCGCGTACAGGATACCCTCGGTACCCTTGAACTCCCTCCGTTTTATCTTCTTGAAATCTAGGTGTGTGTCAGGCCTCCCCTGACCCTGCTGCTGAACTGTGGCCCCCTGAACTGTACCCGGTATAACTCTCTCTACTGCTGCCATCGCCAGCTGATATGAGTTCTGCATGCTCTGTCGTATCACCTCTGCCTGGCGGTGCTGTGCCTCTGCTTGTGCTCTCTGGGTCTGTAACATCTGCTGCAGAAGGGCCATCATCCCCTGAGTATCCGTCGGTAGCGGAGGCAGCGATGGGAGAATATTAGGAATGACCATGGACGGTCTCGCTGTTGGAGGTGGAAGACCTTCTGAAACCGTCGCTGCTGCTCCCGTCTGAAGGGCAGGGACTGAGGGGGCAGCTCCCTCAACTGCAGCTCCCTCAGATGGAGGTGGAAGACCTCCAGGAACTGCACTAGGCCCTGCTGCTTGAGAACGAGTCACTGTCATCCTGAAGACGAATTGAACCCAAGAAATCAATATGGCACAAGATAAGATATTATCAAAGGAGGACAATTGAATTCAAATGCAAGAAGAGTTGTCATGAAAATCAAAAGATCAAAAATTTCCTAAAATGTGATTGAGTAACTCCTATCATACCCTAGATCCTACGTCCTAGTCGCAGGCTCGTAATTAGTACTCTAAGTCGAGCACCATTACGAGATCATACTAATTGTGACACTGACCTGCATGGGCCACCACAAAAATGTGTCATGACTCGCACCCTGAAGAGGGGCACGAGCACGTGGTTATGTCCAGCCTACGTCACAGAATCGGTGGTAGAACGCTGTATATAGGGTCTGTAACTACTACGACTAAAACAGATAAAGGTACCTGTACAGTATATACACTCCGAATGGAGGTGACATAGCAAACAGTCTCAATCACAAATGTAAAACTAAGGTAGATAGTACGGAAAAAAATATGATAGATGAAAACAGGAAATAAATTCCAGATCCACACAAGTCCAGAGCTATACATAACATCACAGAGTCACAGAGAATATATATAACTACTACAGTCTGAAAAGTACTAGCTGGCTCGCAGGCCAGGCAAACCTAACGAAGCTACACTACTCAGGGTGAGCAAAGTCTAGTGGCTCTACTAACAAGCCACGGTCAAGGTCTACTCCGTCAGACTCGACCCCATAATAGGTCGGGCAATCTGCCTCAGAATCATCTGTAATATATCAAAGGTATTCTGTCAGGAAAATGAGCAAGTACAAACACTAACAGCAGTTCCATGTGAATTGACAAATTCTATAAGAGACAATATAATGAAATACAAGACAAAGATATGTGAAAACTTCGGAGCCATTCGAAAGCCGACTTACAACCCGTAAACCAAAAAGGACCGGGGTTGTAATCCTTCTCCCGAACAGAACCTAGTCTCCAATCATAGTATAGCATCAGAGCATGTAGAATATGTGAAATACAGGGTAAAATTAGCAAGAAATGTGTAACAGATGTGAGTACTGAACTATTCGGAAGTCGAGTTACAACCCTTAAACCAAACAAGGACCGAGGTTGTAACCCTTCTCCCGAACAGAACTTAGCCTCCTATGATAAATGAATATAAAATGTGACTTGAATTATTATAGCGCTATGTGATCGGCTAGGGAATCATGGTAGGGTTATCCACTTGGCCCGACAATCCGCGGTGACCTCAACGGAAAGTCATGCCGGCCAACCTGGATAACATGGATATGGAGGTATCTGCTACACCCTACGTGAGGTGAGAGTGGCTCAAGCAAAATAGTGACATGGGGCTTTGATCACATAACCCCTAATAATTCCCCCCATTCCCGAATAGTATCATGGATCCGGACATGGCACATCATGACACGGGATTCAAAAGCAGGTGATCAACCCACTCCCAAATCGATGTCTATATAAGTACATAAAACATAGATATCACACACCGATATACCAAAGAAATTTGGGAATAACATCTCATGACAGGATCCGACGTAAACTAGTCGGTGATCTATCGTGTCGGAAATCATATAAGACACTACAACTGAATCAGATATAGTAGATATCAAGACAATGAAAACTATCAGTGAATGTACTCGCCTGTGGTCCTGAGCTGATAAGGTGAACAGACGCTCAGAGCAATCACAGACCTAAAATAAGATACTATGAGTCAAATAGGGTTTAATAATGAAAGAAAAGCTAATCTAGTCATGATATGCAAGTCTAATTCAAAACTAGGTCAAATTAAGTCACTGGGAGTCAATCCAAGTCAAGCTAGATCAAATAGGGTCAAAGGTTGACTTATAGTTAACTTTTGGTTAACTGGTCAACCCTGGTCAACTCTGGTCAACTCTGGTCAACTCTAGATCAAATTAGTCTAATGTTGACCAACTGTTGACTTTCAGTCAACTGGTCAACTCTGGTTTGATTTCGGTCAAATCTAGTCACTTATAGGCTAAGGTTGACTCTCGGTTGACTTTTGTTGACTTTTAGTCAAAATGGTCAACCGAAGTCAAAACTAGTCTAGGAGCACTATATTTGATCATTACCAACCAAGAGAACCAAGTTCTAACCATATCTTAAACTCTAAACTCAAATACCTACATTACCCTTACCAAGGTAATCCCGATACCTTGCCCAATACAAAGGAAACCCCGCAAATACTCAAGTTACTAGCCTAGACTTCCTAGGGTAGTTAGATACTATCCTATCTAAGGGTTACCTACCAAGATACATAGGTTTTCTAGATATCTAATCCATCTTAGAACACATGTGGTCATCTACCCATTACCTTACCCTGGCCCTTGTACCATTCTCACATTAACCTAACACTCTCACACACAAACTCACTCACTCACTCACTCATACATAACACCCATGATACCACACTTATAGGCTCACTCCTAGGCTCTTCTATAGACTCACACACATATGGTATATAGCTACATATATATGCTCACCTATATACCCATATCTTGACACACACACATACCCAATAGCTCACTCACATATATGAGTATAGGTTCACACATATGAATTTGGTTCACTCCTATAGGCTTACACACACACATAGATTCACATACACACACACACACACACATAGGGCTGGAATAATGGGGACAACATAAGGACTGGAATATGGACTGTCCATGGGTGGTTAAGGGGCTGGATTATGGGCTGATTTTAGGCTAAGTTTGGGACTGCTAACATGGTGGTTTGGGACAGCTATAGGCTGTGTATAGGACTGCTAATAGGCCTGTTTTGGGGCTTCAAATGACAGGTTTGGGACTGCCATTGAAGGCTGTTAAGGGGGCAGGTTTTGGGGGTTATTGAAGGCTAATATGGGGGCATGTTAAGGGCTGTGTTTAGGGGATAAACCATGGGTTGTTATTGGGTGGTTAAGTACAGGTAAGGGGCTGTTTGTATAGTAGTTTGGGGACTGCTCAATGGGGCTATTAGTGGCTGAATCAAGGACATGTTTTGGCATGGTTTTAAGGGTGTTAAAGGGTGGTTGGTGACTGCTATGTTTGGGACTGAATTGGAGTGGTCTAGGGACTGTTTTGAGGTCTATTTTTGACAGGTCTGGGACAGCTATTGCTGCTGCCATTAAGAGCAGCCCCTCCTTCCCTTTACACTCTCAATACACCACTCATTCCCCTCTCTATACAACCACACAATCAACTCCACCACCACTCTCAATATAAACACACATTCCAAATCTTTCCCCCTTCAATTCCTTGGCCGAAATTCTCCACACTACCCAAACACAATTAAATGCACACATACACACCATTGTACACATATATATTAGACACCAATATATTTTTATATATATATATATATATATATATATATATATATATATATATAGAGTAACACATATATAACCATATATATATATATATATATATATATATATATATATATATATATATATATATATATATATATATATATATTTTATATATATATATATATATATATATATAAACAAAAAAAAATATATATATATAAAAACAAATATATATATATATATATATATATATATATATATATATATATATATATATATATATATATATATATATATATATATATATATATATATATATATATATATATATAACTAATATGATACATACATAGAAAAACACATCTCTAAATAATACAAACCTGAGATTTAATCTATAAATAACATTTAAACAATATATACTAAATCTACATGTGTCCAAATAGGGATTTTCCTACTATGACACAATCCCACACATAGGACACTCCTAAAAGTCTCCAAAAGGACACGAAACGGACACAAATGGAGACACAACCATGGGGGTCATTCCTATGGGTCTAAAACTATCCTATATGCATGAGAAAATGAAAAGGAGAAGAGATTTATACCTCCCGGTAGATCGAATCGAAGAAAAGCCTTCCCGATACGACACCGACATGTAGGAATCCCAAATGGACACGAATGAGCTCCGAATCCTCCCAAACTTGGCTAGCTTCCTCCTTAGCTTGAGTAGAGAAGGAAAAAAAGAAGGTTGGGTGGAAGAATGAAGGGATTTGGTGGAGAAATCAATGGAGATTGCTCTCTAAAATTAATTTGGGGAAGAACAAGAGAGAGAATGTGGATGAGAATAAATGAATGAAGGAGTGACTCACTCCTTATCCCCCCATAGGTGGCCGGCCCAAAAGGGTGAGGTGTCCCTATATGAAATGTCTAAAATACCACCCCTCTAATCTATTAATTAATATATTGGAAAGGGTTTAAGTCGGGGGCTAGTTTAGTCATTCTAATGTCTCTAATCACACTAACCCTATCCATAATAATTAGCCTAACCACTAACTAAAATAATTAGCATGTGGGCCATGGCTAACTAGTGTGTGGGTCCCACTAGAGTCAACACTACCCCGGGTCCCCGATACAAGTCGGATTGAGTTAAAATTCGAACCCGACTTAAATAACCCCAAAATAATATTATAAATAAATAAATAATTTAAAAAATATTCTAAACTGAAAAATGATAAAAATATCCCTATTTCTGAAAATTGGAGGTGACAGTAAGACTGACCATCCTAAATATTATGTTTATCACAGGTTTATTGGGCATCCAACTTGAGCGTGCTATGTGCTCAAGGGTAAAATTCAGGAGATGGTCAATTCCGGTATAATCACTCTCCAGCAAGACGAGAAAACTGTAACGGCTAATGTTGTCTCTTTACAGTTTAGAGATTTTCCTACTCAACTTGTGCAGGACGGTGTCATCCCCATCCCAAGAACTAATATAGAGATTGTTAATCTTCAACCTGCATGAACTGATGGTCTTGTCCCTTTATCTACTGATAGAAGGGAAATTATATGGATCCATCCAGATTTAGTGGCGGACTTTGAAACACCATCTTCTTCCACCAAGTCCAAGACGGCCACTAAAAATAAATTATGTCATATGATTTCATTTGGTGAACATTGTCTTCTACCTCTAACTGCTACCTTCATCTCGGCAGCAGATAATCCTTCTTCTTCTTCCCATGTTGAGACAACATTATCAAAATAAGAAGCCAAATACCAAGCAGTTTTCCATCTATATAGCCCACAATCTCGTGAATTAATGACGAAAATAGGATATGATCTACAAAAGACCTTTGGTTTGAATCATGGAAAGGGATCTCCTATACCTCTTTCTCTGTCTTTCTCACAACCGATCTCGGGTTGGTTTGGGCTACTGGATAAATTCTCCATCTTGCCGAAAGAAACCTTCTAGAAATAAGATCCAGGCAAAGAATTGCAATATGGTGTCCTTTGAGCCTGTATATGAGGAAGAAGTCTTAACTGGTACCAGGTCTGGGAAACCTTACCTAAGAGACTATTCAGAAGGTCAAGAAAACCCTGCTCCAGCTCTAGAGGCTCCTCAAGCAATATTTTCTCCTGCTGTCAATGTTCCATCAGCTTCATCACCTCCAATAGAGTCAACTCTTCCCAAACTGACGACAGCTGACAAAGAAAAATAGCCTATCCATTTTGATAAAGTATTGAAGAAGACTCCAACTTTGGGACTTGAGAAGCCATTTAACTTTGATATACTGGCTCAGCTGGCTAATATCCCGGCAAGATTGTCAATTTTTGAACTACTCCGTCTTTCGAAGAAGACTCGAGAAACGTTGAATGAAGCTTTGACGCAAGCTTATACTTGTCTAGCACTTCTCAAGAAGCCAGAAGATGAGCTTATAACATGCCTTCATTATCATAGTGTGATGGAACTGATGCCAAACATCACCTTTACACAAGATGGTATGTTGTTGGAAGATAATCGTCATGATCGACCCCTCTACTTCACGAGATATGTTGATACCATGAAGGTTGATCGTATTTTGATCGATCCTGGGTCTGCACTTAGCATTATGCCAAAGAATCTACTAGATGCATTGAAGATTACTGTACACAATCTTTCAACAACCATCACGACCATCCTGGGATTCAATTCTGGAAGAAGTGAACCTTTGGGAAAGATTCGCCTGAAAGTTCAAATAGGCAATCTTCGTACGAAGGTTACTTTCTACGTGATTGATAATCATGGCTCTTACAATGCTTTGCTAGGAATACCCTTTCTGCATGAGCATAATATTGTACCATCCACTTTACATCAATGCTTCAAGTATGTGGATGTCAATGGAGAAGTCCAAAAGGAAGTAGCCGACTTAAATCCTTTCAGGGGCATTGAAGCATATTTTACGGACTCTCAGATGTACAAGGAGGAGTTCATGAAAGTTGTATTGGCAATGGATAGTGAGGAAGATCAGAAACATACTTCAAAAGACGTTCTCATGATCCCCGTCAATGGACGTGCTACTCGTCCCTCTTCTTCTCAGACATTGACTATACATCTTTCCTCTCATAACAAACAGCCTCCTGCTGTACAAAAGGAACAAAGGGAGCTCACCTCTTCTGAGCCTCTTATTATCGACCTTCGTCATAACAAATCTTCTCCTTCTCCTTCTCTGGTCATTAACCTTACTAAGCCTTCTGTTAAAGTTAAGAATCATGTTGTAAATGATGATGTACAAATCAATAAAGTAGCATCTCCTTTACAGTATATTAATGTCATTTATTATGCTCGATGTTATTTAAAAAGGTTAGATAACTTCGAACCACTTACCATAGGAGCAGTTGAAGCTTTCCAAAATGAAGTATTGCTCGAGCCGATGCAGGACTCCTTCTTTCTAGTTCCTTCCAGGAAGAAAGATGAACTTCCTATACTTTTTAGTAAAGGAACGGAACATAAGATCATGCCCGATAGTGAAGAAGAAAATCATGATAACGGAATACTTCAACTATGTCGTTATAGTCAGCAATCAAAAGTCATCTTTCAAAAGATGGGCTATAATTTTAAAGCTGGTCTCAATGGCGGCAAAGGAAGGCGAACTCCTATTCGTATTCCTGCTCCGAAAGGAAAATCACAACAATACTACAACAAAACGAAGCAGGGATTAGGTTATATTTCACCAATTTCGACTCCAGAAGCTTTCGAATCCAAGGAAGAAGAACGATCTAATTCTTCTGATTCTATCTCATAGGATTCAGACACCAGTGTAGGGCACGTCCATCGAGTGACTCTATCTTCCAATATGGTGACTGTCGAGTTCTCGGACTGGGTGGCTAATATTGTCCCAGTTTTGAAGAAAATAGGGAAAGTCCAGGTCTGCATCGACTTCAGAGACCTTAATGAAGCTTGTCCCAAAGACGAATTTTCTCTTCCAATTACTGATGTCATGATCGATAATATATTATATATAATATATAATATATAATATATATAATATATAATATATATTATATATATATATAATATATAATATATATATTATATAATATATTATATTATATAAAAAAATTATATATATATTATATATAATATATATATATATAATATATAAAAAATAAATATATATATATATATATATATTTTTAATATATATATATATATATATATATATATATATATATATATATATATATATATATATATATATATATATATATATATATATATATATATATATATATATATATGTATAGCTCTTGTGGTTAGGAGGGTTGGCTCCCCTAGGGATGGGCTGGGTTCGAGCCTTCCCTTCCACCCGGGGTAGCTGGACGGCTTTGGCCGCGGCCCCGGGTGGCACCCGTTGCCGGACACCCCCCCCCTGGCCCCCCCTCCCCCCGGGCTCCCCCCCACCCCCGGACCCCCCCGGGCCCCCAAAATAAATAAATAAATAAAATAATATATATATATATATATATATATATATATATATATATATATATATATATATATATATATATATATATATATATATATATATATATAGGTATTATTCCATTTATGGGATATAAATATATTATATATATATATATATATATATATATATATATATATATATATATATATATATATATATATATATATATATATATATAGGTATTATTCCATTTATGGTAAGAAGCTTGTCCCAAAGACGAATTTTCTCATCCAATTACTGATGTCATGATCGATAATATATTATATATAATATATATTATATAATATATATAATATATAATATATATATATATATATTATATAATATATTATTTATATAAACAAATTATATATATATATTATATATATATATATATATATATATATATATATATATATATATATATATATATAGGTATTATTCCATTTATGGGATATATATAGGTATTAAATATATATATATATATGTAGGTATTATTCCATTTTTGGGATATATATATATATATATATATATATATATATATATATATATATATATATATATATATATATATATATATATATATATATATATATATAAAAGGTTAAAAAGAAAAAGAAAAGAAAAATAAAAAGAAAAAAAAGATTAATAAACAAAAACAAACAAACTCACACGCGCACCCTCCCCCACAAAGCAAAGCAGCAGCAGCTGCTGCTTACGGAATCCGAAGCCCCCCCTGTTCTTCCTTAAACCCGAACGGCCTTTATTAAAACGTGTGGCCTATATATATATATATATATATATATATATATATATATATATATATATATATATATATAGAGAGAGAGAGAGAGAGAGAGAGGAATTTTCACAAAATCCAAACCCTAGCCGTCACCCCCAACCCAACGTGCAACCCAACATCGCCATCGACCAACCCGCGGCCGTCCATCGCCGGGAAACGGGCATTGAGCATCCCACTCGCGCATGGAAACTGTCAGCGAAGAGCCAACTTCGAAAATAGATTTCTCCTTCCTCGCTCCGTCGTTTTGCGAACCACTTAGTCAGGTATGATCCTAACATATACACCTTTAATTCTCTTCAAATAGTTCGTGCCGATTCGCATCATGTGCGATGAAAATCGAGTTCCAAAATCGAGAAAAACTTAATTTATTGGACGTTAGAAACTGTCCCAAAACCCCAACTTTGTGGCCGATTTGCGACCAGCGTGTTGCAAGTTTTCAAAATCGGTTTAAGGAGACTTGTAGACAAACTATAGGGCATTAAAACCCTTTTTGTAGAATTAAATTTGATGCACTGTACAGAAAGGTATTGGTTTGTGAAGTTGGAAAAAAAATTGATTTTCAAAAACTGAATTTCTAGAAAAATTGTCCCGATACGCCGTCCGTCCTATCAATCCGGGCGACGTGGTCGTGAACCGAAAGTATCGAAAGGTGCGTATCAACTTCGTGGACGTGTGGGCTATGACAAAATTAAAATTGGTCGCATGTGCGCGACGAATTTGATGCGTATCCGTCAAAAATTTACCGTATCGGCCTTTTGCATATTTGTCAATTACTTTGTGCACGCTCGTCATATCGAGACAAAACTTACGCCAATAGGACCGTATTATTTTTCTGGTCCTGTATGCCAAGTTTGGTCCGATTCTGAGACGGTCGATCGGAACACTATTTTGGCGGGCCCACGACCCGATCCAACGGGTGAATTTGTGCACGGTCCTCCGGAATTCAACTTTGGACATACGGTTGGGTTCGTCTCGTCAAACTGGACATGTAGACATATAGTTTAATAATTTTAGAGACCGTAAGTTCTGACACATTTTCGGTGCAAAGTGGGTCCAACGGTAGATACCATTTTGATCCAAAATTATTATTTTGCTCCTGTGTCCAGAATTGGACTTATGTGTAGGCATTTCTAGCTAATTTGACCATTCTGAGAACGTTGGTAATGTCTGTTTCAGCATTAGGAGACTGTTGTAGAAGTTGACCGTTCGTGGCTCATTGAGTGGGTTGTAGTTTCGATTTTCTCAGCTCAGGAAAACAGGCAAGTACATTCTTTGATAGTTTTCATTGCTTTGATATATATTATATCCGATTTAGTTGTAGTGTTATACTTGATTCTCGACACGAGGATACAAGGACTAGTATACATTGAATCTCGTCATGAGATATCATTCCCGGTTTACCTGGTATATGAGTACATTATTCGATATTGTTTCCGGTACTTATATAGACACCAATTTGGGAGTGGGTTGGCCCCATGCTCTTCAAATCCCGTGTCATGACTTGTCATGTCTGGATCCATTATACTATTCGGGGATGGGGAGTTATTAGAGGTTATGTGATTATTATCCCTACTTGTTTATTACTTGTGCATAGCTCCACCCTCACCACACGTAGGGTGTAGTTTGACCTTATACTACTTGTGCATAGCTTTCCATTTTGGCCGACCTGATCCCTATAATAGTATACTACCTGTACATAGCCGATCAAATAGAACATCCTGATCTTGACCCAATCCGATTACATAACGCTCTAATATCTCATGGTACTTTATTTTTATGTTTACATCATACCTCATATTACTTTCCATTGTTTATATTCCAGTTTTATCTTATATCTCACCCATGACATGATATCCAGTTCTCTTGTACCATTTTACTTTTAGTCTGGATATTCCACCTTGTATTTCATTATGATTGTCTCTTATAGTATTTGTCAATTCACATGGAACTACTGTTGGTGTTTGTACTTGCTCATATCCTGACAGGATAACCTCCATTATTTTTCAGAGGATTTAGATGCAGATTGCCCGACCTACTACGGGTTTGGCATAGATGGAGCCTACGACCAGGACCAGCCTGTGGACCCGGTGCTCGTAGAGGATGCACCGCTAGTAGTGACCTAGTTACCTAGATTTTGTCTTGATTACATTCCAGTTTGATACTTTGAGACTGGTAGTATTTATTTTGGAATATTATTTTATGTCTTGGTTTCTGAACTTGTGATTGCGACTCAGCGTTGTTTCAGACAATTTACCTCATCTTTATCCTTATCTTTATCATCGTGCTTATCTTCCTTAGATTATGTGATTGAGTGGTGATTATATTCCTCCGTACGGAGATGACAGGTTATATTATTGTGTCTTAGATTCTATATATTCTAGATGACCTTTATAGCGTTCTACCGCCGATACTGCGGCGTAGGCTGGACGTACCCACGTGCTAGTGCCCCTAAACAGGGTATAAGTCGTAACACATTTTTATGGTGGCCCATACAGGTCAGAGTCGCAACTAGTGCGATTTCGTAATGGTACTCGACTTAGAGTACTAATTACGAGCCTGCTCTTAGGATATAGGTTTTAGGTTATGATAAAAGTTACTTAATCACATATTAGAAAAATTTCAATCTTTTGATTACCATGACAAACTCTTCTTGCATTTCGAAATAAATTGTCCTTCCTTGACGATATCTTATCATGTGACATATTGATCTCTTTACTTAGGACTTTGAGAGATTTCTGAGACGACCCTTGATAATCTTGGTTGAACGTCAATTTGAAATCCTTTCCTCTTGTTTCTGTTCACCCTTGCTCCTTGTTATTGAATTTGATTTTGATGGATCATCGTTGATTTTGATTTTCATATTGAGATAAATTTTATGGCCTGAGTTACGATATCTTCTGATAACATATGTTGACGGGAATAACCGGAAAGGTAAAATGTCTACTTAGTTATGAAACCTGGAGTTTATCGCAGCTATATTAGCCGGCATGGCAGAAACGTAGGGACCTGACTTCGGATGTACATATCTTGGTTATGAGATTTGGGATTTCTTGCAGCCATTCTAGTCAGCGTGACGAAGATCCCAGACAACATGATTATAGAGGTGTATACCCAGTTATGGAATCTACCATTTATCGCAGCCTTGCTTACTGGCGTGGCGAGGATTCTGAGTATCATGATTTTGAACAGACGCGTATGATTATCAGATTGTATCTTGATAAGGGTCGTAATATATCATCTCTATCATTTCACTTATGTTATTATAGATTCTATTCCATCATCAATTAGCTTAGGAGTAGGGATAGTTTCAGTTATTTAGTTCAGGTCCTTGTAGAGTCTCATTTCATTATAGGTTCTTCGTAGTATGATGGCTTGGTGACTTGCAATTAGTTTGTGTCCTTGAGTATTGTGTTAATAGTTTAGAGCATGGTTAGGAAGTAATATATATGATTTTGATAATTAATATAGATAAGAACCCTAGAGTGATTAATAAGTGTTAAGGTAGGAGTTGCACCAGGTACCAGAATAGGAGGAGTACCCTAGTAGCTAGAGACGAAGTATTTCAAGTGTTATAGAAGTTTAGGCACCAACATTTTAGTGTCTAGTTGGAGGAGAGACATGAACAACCTAGTATAGGGGTACCATCCAAGTATCATATAGATGAGTTAGAGCCTTGTGTAGACAGGGTCAAGACTTGGGTAGACACCCTAGTGAGAATATCCTAGATAGACGAATGTTCTTCCGTGAATTTAATTTCTGGAGCGTCAGAGATGTCAATCTCTGGAAACTTCCTTCATGAGTTTGTAGTAGACAAAATTATCTTCATTTTGATATATCATGTCCCACTCAAACTCATTCTCTTGTACTATCTTTGTATCGTACAATTTTGAGATCAATTTAGGCCATTTACCATTCCCACTTTTATTTATGATTATCATATGCACATTGCCATGACTTTAATTTAGGAGCACAAGACTAGTTATTTTCTTAAAACCAACTTCACATGCATGATCTAGACAAGACACCCTACGCCTATGACCTTCGTGTCCCACTCAGGCACACCATCTTGTGCTTTATTTTATCATACGACTTTCCTGACACAGGGACCAATCTTGATTCACCCCACGTAGTCACTTTTATTTTCGAATCGAATTGGGGGCACCATTTTGACCCAAACTTGTGACCCAAAATATGGACACGACCCACATTAAGCCTACTACCCACATGACACTTGTGTCCCATTCAACTAAGCCCTGCATGCTGCTTATTTACCCGTATTTGTTTGAGGAAGACAATAGAAGGTAGTATCCCATAAGTGTAGTATAGTATCCTGGATATAGTGTGCCAGTAAGTTGAGACCTTCACGGATCACAAGAGCTTGAAGTATGTGCTCACCTAGAAGGTGTTCACCCAGAAGGAATTAAACATGAGGTAGAGGAGGTAGCTTGAATTGATGAAGGACTTCAATATCTCTTTGCAATACTATCCAGGGAAGGCCAACGTAGTTGCAGATGCCATGAGCAGGTATCCAGTCGCTATGTATTTGACGACAGATCGTCATCTATTGGCCGATCTGGATAGTTTGGGTATCGAGGTGATCATTCCGGAGATGGAGGTTCAAATGTGGGGTTTACAGATTCAGTCTGAATTGATGGACAGGGTCAGATCAACACAGTTTGAGGACGTAGCCCTGAGGAGCATTTGGGAGCAGGTGTAGGCAGAATTGCTAGACGATTTCTCTATAGTCGAAGATGGAACGCTGAGGCATGATACTAGATTGTGTATTCCGAGTGGAGAGCTTCGGAAGGAGATTCTGCAGGAAGCACATCGTTCTCAGTACTCTATGCATCCTGGAGCCAACAAGATGTACAGAGACCTGAAGGAGCATGTATGGTGGTATGGCATGAAGCGAGAGGTAGCTCAGTTTGTATCTCGATGCTTAGTGTGCCAGTAGGTGAAAGCCGAGAGACAGAGGCCAGGTGGTCTGCTTCAGCTACTACCCATTCTAGAGTGGAAGTGGGAGTACATTACTATGGACTTTGTATCTGGACTTCTACGATTTTCAGGAGGTGTAACACCCAGTTTTCCAGATGAGGGTATTTTTGAAATTTTGTAATTATAATCATTATTTATTAATATTTATTTCATATTATGATTTTTTGGTGAATTTTAATTATTTTTTTAAACTATTTAAGAACTGGTTTAAGTCATGACTTGTGATTTTGATGTGCTGCTAGTGAAACCTGAGAGACTGCATGACCTAGAGCCTAACCATGTGGGTAGAGATTTTGTTAGTATATTTAGCTTGAGGGTATTTTGGTCATCTTGTATTATTGAATTTATTATAATTATTTAGAATTTAATGTATATATTATTGGAATGGTGTGATTTAATATTATTTAATTATTGCCTTGTGTTTATGGTTAGCCTAACCTAGATTGGACCTAACCTAGATGAGTCATGACTAACTTAGTGAGCCACTTTGAGAATTAGATGAGTTGGTTAAGGGGTTAAGTCAAGTTTAGTCATGGTTAAGTGATTTGCAAAGGACTAAGATAGAACCTTTTGTTCTAGGCCATCTATTTCCCCTTGATTCAATCCTAGCCATAGGATGAAACCTAAAAACCCTAACCCTAACTTTATGACCAGCCAAGAGACCTCCCTTGCCTATATAATGCCTCTTTGGGGATTGAGCCTCTTTCTTTAATAGTTCTTCATTTTCTTAAGGAAATAGGTAAGCCTCTTTTAATTCTTTCCTAGTTTAATCAATAGGACTCCTTTTTGAATGAAATTTCTTCCATTAGGACCTAATCAATATTCTCTTACTGTTGGTGGAGTCTAATCACAGATTTGCATTTGATTTGATTGATTTGGTGGCTTGTGGAATTTCCCTCTTTGAAGAGCTTTTGAGGGCTTATGATACATAGAGGTAACTCTCTACTTTCACCATGGAATTCTGATTTAATTGCATGTATAGGGAGCCCTAGACCTAACCTAACTATAGGAATAGGAATCCCCAGGTTTTTGTGTCGTTTCGTGTCCTAACATGACACGTATCATTGTCCTGTTCATTGTGTTTGTGATAATGCCTCAATGGAACTTTTTGTGTTAATTTCGAATTATAATTGAATAGAAATTTAGTTTTTGGTGTCGCTTATCCATTTCTGTAACTCTGAGATGATTTTGTGTTTGTGTCGTGTCATTTGGACACTCGTGCACATGTACTTGGACACGCGCGCGCGGGGCTACAATAATCCCCTGCATATCGGGGTCTCCACAGGACACGACACGACCTCTTTGGACACGAAATTTTGTGGAGTTGTTGGGGCACTCACTGAAACTATGCTCCCAAAATTTGGGAGCATATGGTTCACTACGCGAGGAGAAATCCCGCGCGTACGGATCACACACTGTGTGCACGCGCACGACAGTGCCTCACTGATACGCACTGTTTTCTCTTGACACGACACTTGTGGATACGGTGCAGGGTGACACACGTGTAGCCCTATGCTAGGCGTACACGTGGACGTGACCACGTGGCATGAAGTGTCACGTATCGTGTCCACGAGGCGACTGTATCGTACCACGATACAGTCTGTGTACAGAATTGTGTCTGTGAGATGTGTTGACTTGGACACGTTTGTGTCCACTTTGGTGGGCACAAACACACCACAAAACACGCACACATTGTGTTTATGCATTACCAACCTTAAATTTATTGTTTTAATTTAAATTGCATTGTTGATTCTCAAATTCCCTACAATTTCTGATACCTATATTCAGTTTCCGTTTTATGTTTGATCCCAAGTTTTTAAATTCGTTTTTGGTCATCATTTTAACCATTCTAAACTGTAGATTAGGGTGGTTTAGGGCCATGTATGGGCTCATCTATATGTTAGCTAGATGTGTGTCGATTTTGATATGTTTTGGGTTTGAATTGGTGTTGTGTGATTCAAATATAGGATTTCATTTTTGGGGACTGCTTAAAATGGTTTTAACTATTAACAGAGTTGTTGAACTTTTGATTAATGTTTTAAATTCTTAATGTGATATCTGAGATTGTTTGGACTTCACTGTGTTCCTCCCCACACACTATTTTTCCCTGTGTATCATCACACACATACCTGAGCCTTGACACACTGATTCCAGGATTTTTACACTGATTTTTGTAACTTAGATTCAATGTTAGTTCCTATGTCAACTGGGTTATTGATTAACTGTCAATCGATTTCAGTTTCCCTCTTCAAAACCTGAGAATGGATTCAATGAATTTAACCGTCAACTCCTATACATTCTGTAGGTAAAAAAAAATCAAACTGCGCCTAGTTGACTGCTTAAAGACAAACTGTGCCTAATTCATGAATCTGGGCAGACTGCGCCTAGTTTTCCGTCAACAGGGCAGACTGAGCCTAGTTTTCAGCCAACTAGATTAAACTGCGCCTAATTCATGAATCTAGGCAGATTGCGCCTAGTTTTCCGTCAACAGGGCAGACTGAGCCTAGTTTTCAGCCAGCTAGCCAAACTGTGCCTAATTTATGAATCTGGGCAGACTGCGCCTAGTTTTCCGTCAACAGGGCAGACTGTGCCTAGTTCTCAATCAAACTCAAATAGCGCCTATTCAGTACTCAGAGAGGCGCGTTTCTCAAACCGCGCGTAGATCACATAATCATTATTATCTGATAGCACGTAAATCGAAATGACATCTCATCATTATTCTGACAGCGTAGCACTCGAGGAAGATATGATAGCTGTTTAGACAGATTGTACCTACATCGAAGAACCAGGCACTATCGACAGACTGTGCCTACTTTTGACTATATCAAGCACACTTTGCAGATTGCGCTTACGTCTCAGTGAAGAAGGCGCAGTTCAATACAACATCAATTCAGAGCTTGCCACGTGTCCCTGAAACAGGCGCGCTTTGACTAAATCAACGCCTAACTACCACTCTACATGTCCAACACGTGTCCCACTAACTGTACACGACCAAGCGCATGTCAATCAAATAATGCCACGTGTCTAGAGCAGTTGGTGCACGTTCGTGATAATGGAGTGAAAACAGGCGCAGTTTGTCATACGTGCTCAAAACAGGCGCAGTTTGTCATACATGATCAAAACAGGCGCACTTCAACCAGGCACTCTCCAGAATAACTGCCCAAAACAGTTATTTCAGAACTCTATAAATAGAGTTTCGTTTCCATTCAACAGAGGACAGATCAGAGAGATCAGATTACACACAGAGAGATTATTCTCTTCAGAGAATCCAGGAGTTCTTGCTAAAGTGCTGCTGCGTTCTTCAGAGGCTCTTCGCCTTCAGTTCATCAGAGGCTTCCTGCCTTCGTTCCATCAGAGGCTTCCTGCCTTCAGTCATCTTCAAAAGCTTTCGTCTTCAAAAGTTCACATCGTCCAAGGGATAAAGCGATCGTCATCCAGATCGGATTCCTATAGTTGTACTTTCCCAGAATTCTTGTAATATTCTTTACAAAGTTTGTGAAATAAAGATCATACTTTTGTTTTTGCAAACAAAATGGCGACTCTGCTGGGGACGACCTTTTCCTCTGATGAAAAGGTGACAACTCAATGTGACACGGCGTCTATCGGCTCGACGCAGAAGACTTTGGTCGTGAAAGTCGACCAAACGGCCTACGAAGCACTGATTAATGCACAAAGCACTCCTCGCCGCACTACGACTTCCGTCAAGAGCAAGACTCGCTCAGTGTGGGCTCCCAAGAACTCTGCTCCTTCTCTGATGAAGAACGCTGCCACTTCCTTGGCACAACCTGCTGTTTCCAAAACACCAGTGCCTATCTCTGGTAACCTGGCGCAGTCTGTTCCCTCTTTAGGGAAACAGATTGTTCAGGCGCAGTCTGCGGCCAAACATGCCAACCAGGCACAGTCTGTTCTCTCCTTAGGGAAACAGACTAGAACTGTGAACCAGGCGCAGTCTGCTGTCAAACCATCTTCTGGCGCAGTTCATGCCAAAACAGCACAATCTCTGCCTCACAATCAGGCGCAGTCTATTCTCTCCTTAGTGAAACAGGCGCAGTCTGCCACCAAACCTTCTTCTGGCACAAGTCAAATCTTCTGCTGCTGCCAAGGCTCAATCCAATACATCTGCTGCCCTGACTAAACAGGCGCAGTCTACTCAGGCGCAGTCTGCTCAGGCGCAGTCTACTCCGAATCACTCCAGAATCCAGAAACCCCAAACTGCTCAGGCGCAGTTTGCTGAGGACAGTCCTTTGGCTGTTCCTTCTTCCATTCCATCAAAAGGAAAAGGCCCCTTGGTCTTATCCCAATCTTCCCGAGCTCAAAACTTGAAAGATAACAGAAGGAAATGCTCTTTAGCTATCCCTTCATCTCAAAACAATGGGAAAGGTCCTCTGACCTTTTCCAAGTCTTCTTCGATTCTTATCGAGGAGGATCCAACTGATAGTGCCTCTGCACCTATTAGTACGAATATCCTCCTTAACAAGGGTTCTCGTACTAATCAGAGAGGTATTTTACCTACTCCCAAGGCAAATATTCAGGAATTGCCTAATTTGCGGATTTCACGATCCGAACAAGGCAAATTACAAGTTTCACAAACTGAGGTTCCCAGGGGCGGTTTAAATGATTTACGGGCATATCTTAATAGAAAACCCCAATCAAAACCTACCTCTGTAAAACGCAAGCATGCTAAGATCAACTTGCCTCAATATCAACCTTTAGAGGCAAGGAATCCTGACAATTACGCCAATCAGATGAGTACCTCTCTTTATACTCATGGAATCGAACGTTTACGAAATCGGAATCATGTTCCAAATGTCATCTATGAGTATATCCCTGCTACTTCTTCTCATCCCGTTGTCTCTGATCTTCGGGATCATCTCAGGCAGAAACGGAATATCACCCCCAGTTCTCCCAAACAATCACAAGTTCATCATTGCAATCATCCTCACGAAGTGGTTATCAAATGTTGTTGCCAAACAACCAAACGTTCTATCTTCGAGCGTCTGAATTTCCCTTATGTTGATCAAAAGAGTGATGATGAAGAAGAGGTAATGTTTGCCTCCGTCAACATGACTTCCAGAGACTCTAGGGGTAGAAAATGCAAGCATGGAAAGATCCGGAGATCTAGCCAGCACTATCTTGACCGACTTAGAGAATCAGATGATGGTGTTTACCAGCATACTCGATCTCGAAGCCGAGAAACAATCGGTCAAAGGAATCTTCCTTACAGTGATCGGTCTACTTCTCATGATGGGGGTAATTCGGACTTTGCTGTCGACAGTGATGGCTCTGAACAAACTGTGTCATCTGTCATGGCACGAGAAGTGACAGCATACGTTACTGAAGAACAAGATGCTTCTGGTTCTAACAATCAGAATCAAAGGATTGTTGCACTAGAAGAACAATTGAAGACTATGGCCGAAATGATGGCTAAAATGCATGATGTTATTATGGCTCAGCACATTCCACCGGTCATAACTCCTGAACCATTGGTTTCTTCCACTCCTCAGAATCCTGGTTTGGGGGTACCACCTCCTCCAGTCACCACAGTACCAGTTCAGGTTACTCTTAGCCAAACTGGTGCTGGGGGTGATGCTTACCATACAGTTCCTCCTCCGGCCATCACCAATCAATCTAGTAATCCTCAATCTTCAGGGAACGCTAATGATGCTGTTGAACAATTACGGAATCAATTTGAAGCCTATACACAAAGGGAAGGCTTACAACGGTTGGGCATTAAACAACCCTATCCCGCCGAATGGAAGAAAATGCAGTTTCCGCCAAAATACAAATTCCCCACCATTATGCAGTTCGATGGCACTTCATCTCCCAATCAGTATATTAATCATTTTGAATTGATGACTGATCCTCTTCAGCCTAATGATGCCCTTCTTACTCGGGTATTCGTCAGTTGCTTAACTGGCGCTGCTTATGACTGGTACCGAAGTCTACCAGACGGATGTATCACTTCTTTTGCTGATTTCAAACAGATGTTCCTTGAACGATTTTATGAAGGCGTCAATGACATGACTATGTCAGCCCTCATTAAAATTAAACAAAGAAATAATGAGCCTGCTGAGCAATTTATCGAGAGGTTCCGTCGCGAAGCTCTCAAAATGCCAATGGGAACACCATCTGCTGTTACAATCGATACTTGCAAGAATAATCTCTTGCCAATTATCAGTATGTGGACAGGGGCTACTCAGTTCCAGGATTGGCCTTCTTTCATAATCAATGCTAAGGCAGCAGAACTCAGCGCCGAAAAGTTCAAGACATTGGGGGTTCACATGAATCCCGACCAAGATGATCAAAATTCAAATTCTGGCAACAACAACAATCGCCAGAATAATAATAGAAAAGGCAAAGATACCTCTGCTCCTAAGGAAACTTTGGCCATTGACTTGAGAAGCAAAGAAGTGTTAGCTGTCAACGTTTCTCAACCTGCTCCTACTTCGTCTCAGCAACCCCAGAGACCGCAGCGTCCCAAGGAGGAATATTCCTTTGATGAGGATGATATCATGGGGATCTTCGACTGTCTTACCAAAAGCAACAAACTTCAATTGCCCGACCCCAAAAGGCCGGAAGAGGTTGGTAAGACTGATCATCCTAAGTATTGTGTTTACCACAGATTCATCGGACATCCTACTCGAGCATGCTATGTGCTTAAAGGAAAAATACAAGAGATGATCAAATCTGGAGCAGTAACTCTCGAACAGGACGAAAAGACGGTGACGGCTAATGTCGTCTCTGTTCAGTTCGGTGACTTCACACCTCTGCAGGTTGAAGAAGGCGTAGTTCCCATTCCTCGGACTACTCTGGAGTTCGTGAACCTTCCTCCTCCCCGACATGAAGGACTTTTTCCCTTGACTACTTCTAAAGGGGAAATCTTGTGGATTCATCCAGATCTGGTCTCAGATTTTGAAGCCTCCGCCTCTTCTTTATCCAAGCAAAAGAAAATTCCAAATGCAAGTTTAAAAGCTGCAATATGGTTTCTCTTGAACCATTAACCGAAGAAGAGATCTTGCTGGGCAGATTTTTTGAAAGTTTGACATACAACCGTTCATTCAATCCCCAGCAGACATTTTGATGATTCATCATCATACATTTGACGGTTCATCCCGTTCATCACATACATTTGACGGTTCATCCCGTTCATCTTCATCATCTGACGGTTCATCCCGTTCATTATCATCATTTGACGGTTCATCCCGTTCATCATCATCCATTTGACGGTTTATACCGTTCATCATCATACATCTGACGGTTCATTCCGTTCATCACATTCATTTGACGGTTCATCCCGTTCATCACATACATCTGACGGTTCATCCCGTTCATCACATTCATTTGACGGTTCATCCCGTTCATCATCATCATCTGACGGTTCATCCCGTTCATCATCACCATTTGACGGTTCATCCCGTTCATCATCATCATTTGACGGTTCATCCCGTTCATCATCATCATTTGACGGTTCATCCCGTTCATCATCATCATTTGACGGTTTATACCGTTCATCATCACCATTTGACGGTTCATCCCATTCATCATCATCATTTGACGGTTCATCCCGTTCATCATCATCCATTTGACGGTTTATACCGTTCATCATCATACATCTGACGGTTCATTCCGTTCATCACATTCATTTGACGGTTCATTCCGTTCATCATCATCATCTGACGGTTCATCCCGTTCATCATCACCATTTGACGGTTCATCCCGTTCATCATCATCATTTGACGGTTCATCCCGTTCATCATCATCATCTGACGGTTTATCCCGTTCATCATCACCATTTGACGGTTCATCCCGTTCATCATCATCATTTGACGGTTCATCCCGTTCATCATCATCATTTGACGGTTCATCCCGTTCATCATCATCATTTGACGGTTCATCCCGTTCATCATCATCATTTGACGGTTCATTCCGTTCATCATCACCATTTGACGGTTCATCCCGTTCATCACACCATTTGACGGTTTATACCGTTCATCTTCATCATCTGACGGTTTATCCTCTTCCTCACATCATCCGGTGGTTTATATTCCTCCATAAAGAATTGAATTCAATCAGTCTTGAAAAATGAAGATTCATCATTCGGATATTCATTAAATGTCTGAAACGTGAGGTTAATCCTTCCAGATCGAGCAGACAACTTAGCCTATGCGCAACTTGATTTGATTTTCAAAATTCAAAGTATTTCGAAATTTTGAATAAAATCAACTTTCGAAAACTTTGAAGGGTTTTGTTTGCAAAAACAAAAGTATGATCTTTATTTCACAAACTTTGTAAAGAATATTACAAGAATTCTGGGAAAGTACAACTATAGGAATCCGATCTGGATGACGATCGCTTTATCCCTTGGACGATGTGAACTTTTGAAGACGAAAGCTTTTGAAGATGACTGAAGGCAGGAAGCCTCTGATGGAACGAAGGCAGGAAGCCTCTGATGAACTGAAGGCGAAGAGCCTCTGAAGAACGCAGCAGCACTTTAGCAAGAACTCCTGGATTCTCTGAAGAGAATAATCTCTCTGTGTGTAATCTGATCTCTCTGATCTGTCCTCTGTTGAATGGAAACGAAACTCTATTTATAGAGTTCTGAAATAACTGTTTTGGGCAGTTATTCTGGAGAGTGCCTGGTTGAAGTGCGCCTGTTTTGATCATGTATGACAAACTGCGCCTGTTTTGAGCACGTATGACAAACTGCGCCTGTTTTTACTCCATTATCACGAACGTGCACCAACTGCTCTAGACACGTGGCATTATTTGATTGACATGCGCTTGGTCGTGTACAGTTAGTGGGACACGTGTTGGACATGTAGAGTGGTAGTTAGGCGTTGATTTAGTCAAAGCGCGCCTGTTTCAGGGACACGTGGCAAGCTCTGAATTGATGTTGTATTGAACTGCGCCTTCTTCACTGAGACGTAAGCGCAATCTGCAAAGTGTGCTTGATATAGTCAAAAGTAGGCGCAGTCTGTCGATAGTGCCTGGTTCTTCGATGTAGGTGCAATCTGTCTAAACAGCTATCATATCTTCCTCGAGTGCTACGCTGTCAGAATAATGATGAGATGTCATTTCAATTTATGTGCTATCAGATAATAATGATTATGTGATCTACGCGCGGTTTGAGAAACGCGCCTCTCTGAGTACTGAATAGGCGCTATTTGAGTTTGATTGAGAACTAGGCACAGTCTGCCCTGTTGACGGAAAACTAGGCGCAGTCTGCCCAGATTCATAAATTAGGCGCAGTTTGGCTAGCTGGCTGAAAACTAGGCTCAGTCTGCCCTGTTGACGGAAAACTAGGCGCAGTCTGCCCAGATTCATGAATTAGGCGCAGTTTAATCTAGTTGGCTGAAAACTAGGCTCAGTCTGCCCTGTTGACGAAAAACTAGGCGCAGTCTGCCCAGATTCATGAATTAGGCACAGTTTGTCTTTAAGCAGTCAACTAGGCGCAGTTTGATTTTTTTTTTACCTACACATTCCTATACACTGTGGCATGAGTTTTCAACCTGAAAATTACTCTTCCTAACCATGGTGTATGTTTAAGGTCCATGGGATAACAATTTCAGTTTTCCTTATTACATGAACTAATTCTCTTTCCTTTGCACATCACTGATTTTGACACTTTTTCCCTGTTTGAATTTTTAACATATATGACCCTCTGAAATCTGTACTAAAACACAGTTGAGTCCTGAAGAACCTGAGAACTAAACCTATGTGATACCTCCCACACACACACACCACATTGACACAAAACCATACACACAAGACACACATTGCACTGTACTGAACCTGGGAGTAATCCATGTTACTTTGACACATGACTAAGACACTTGCATTGAAAACTTGAGAAGGGTTTATTTGAACATGACACTGATTTCCCCCTTGTGTTAACACACAGTCCAGTACACAGGAAAACTCCCACACATCTATTTCTTTCACTCACTGTTTGATGAGATTGGTTAATTGGGTTGGTTTCGATTTTTGTATGAACCTGAGATTCGAATGTATTAACTGGGTTTGAGCTCTCTATAACCTGAGAATAGTTTAAATCCTTTTGATTAAATTGTAAACTGAATGCCACTCATGTATTCATTGATTTCACAATACTGAATACACATGCCTAAGTCATATGCACCCACCACAGGTTATACACTGTTTTCCTATTGTCTAAACTGATTTTATTTTCATTATTGCAATGATGCATTAAATTGGTTTAGAAGTGATGGTTCCCTTCACAGTTTTCCCTTTTGTTCACAAATAATTTTCAGATTTTTGCTATTAGTGTAGTCACTGTTATCATGCACTATTAGCTCACACCATGGCTCTCTAGTCACACACCACAGATTCTTCACTGTTTTCTTAACTGTTTGCTTCACTCATACACACACACTTAAATGCCTCACTGTTTTGCCATTGATTATTTCCCTTCACTGATTTTGTATCACCACACATACACCCACTCACATTTGCCTTGTTAGCCTACTGTCACATTGCTTTCACAGCCTCACTCACTCTCTATCCTAACACACACACACTTGAGCACTAGTGTTTTCCCTACATGTTTATATATGTATATATACATGTATATATATATATGAGGTGTATATTCATATATGTATCCTATATATATTGTGGGTGTACATGTATATATTGGATATAAATATGTATGTGTGGTATTTAAGAGGAGCCTATATACTAATATGTATTTTCTATATTAAAGTTGTGTAGGCTATGTTATATTGCATAGCCATACCTTTTTGTGTGATAATTGTTATAGATAATTTTGTCTTGTGTTTATGATTTATGGTTGGTCTTAGGCATGGTATTGCCTTGGCCCATGGCTTAGTCTGTTAGCCTATGGCCTGTGGTTGTATCTGCTTAGCTAGTGAGCCTAGAATAGACTAGTGTAGTCTTGTTAGGCTTAGAATAGCCTTGTTAGCCTAGTATAGACTAGTGGGACTTGTTTGGACCTAGTTTGACTTGTAGGGTTGACCACAGTTGACCAAGAGTTGACTTTGGTCTAGATTGACCTAGAATCATCTAGAACGTATTGTAGTGCATCTTATTACCATTCTGGACTTGTTGTGACTTGTGTTGCTCTAACTAGGAGCCAGGTACCTCATCTCGGACAGTACATTTTCACAGCTATTCAGATACCAGGCGAGTACATTCTCTGATCATTTCATATCCTGCTTAGAATTATTTCCTGTATTAAATTACTTTACTTGATACTGTCACGTTGGTCACACGGATTAGTACTATATGGATCCCTTCTTGAGATGTTATCCCTTCAGGAAGCATCGGGTACTCTATGTTCTGTGCGTTTCACTTACATGGCGTATCATATGCTTCTTTGGTTCTTTGATCACTTGTGACATATACTCATTTGATCATAGAGTCTTCTTTGAATCCTTATCCCATTTATTGGGTCTATAAGAATCCCCATTTTTGGGACTACTATGTATCACCTTCGGGGTCTATTACCTTCGGGATCTATCACCTTCGGGTCTATCACCTTCGGGGTCTACTACCCTTCGGGGGCTGTTACATAGAATCATAACATAACCTGTTTGGATCCTTGTGTATTAGTTGGGGGTACGGGAGAGTATAAATAGCCATATGAACAATTCTAAAGTAGAATAGCCATGTACGCCTCTTTAGTATAGCCATGTACAAATCAAGCCGTTCACATGTCGACTTTGTACTCTGAATTACTAGTCATTGGTAGCTCTCTACTTATAGTAGATATTTCTATTACAGTTCTCTCTCTATTTATATACTGCATTTCTTTCAGTATCTATATCTTACTTTACTGCATGATTATATTTTCTAACCTGCTATGAACTGTTGAGATGTACTGTGCTCGCTCCCGTCCTGACTGGACCTGTTGAAAATTTTATAGAGGATGATGAGGAACCCTGCACCCCTTACTTGGAGCTTGCCTAGACACTCGCGACCTGGACCACTGGGGTGGTTCAGGCAGCTGCTGAGGACGATACCCTGCTTAGTATAGATAGCTTAGACTGTTTTCTATTTTATGTTTAGTTGTTGTTCCTGATTCAGAGTTGTATATTTTTAGGGATGATTAGACTTGTATTTTATTTCTGTTGTACCTCAGTTGAGGATTCTCTTATCTATTTTATTGTGCCATATTCTATCTCTAGATTGTGATTGAGTTGTACCTCTGTGTTGGCCTCCTTATGGAGAGTATTCATATTATGTTAGTTATAGTTTATGACCTAGAACAGCGTTCTACCGCCGTCACTGCGGCATAGGCAGGGCGTTGTTACGCTCTCGTACCCTCACAGTGGGTGCGGGTCGCGACACGTTTTTAGTGGTGGCCCATGCAGGTCGAGTTTGTGTAGTGGTATTCGAATTAGAGTATCACTACAGCCTGCAGTAGGAATTAGGATATTTTTGAGGTACTCAATCACATTAGGAAACACTCTTAACTGGATTCCTGCCATCTAAATTCTTGTTAAAAATTTGCTTCTTTGGATAACTGTCCTTCCTTGAATTATCGATTCTATCTCAGTATTGATTCCTTGTTTGATCTGTCTCCAGGATGGTGATCGAGACACGATCGCATCGCTCTGGCTCAGCAGACGCTGGTGAGAGGCCTACCACCCCTCGCCTGATTGTGGACGCTGGGACCACAGCACCCTCTATTTCTGCTCATATAGGAGTTTCTGCAGCTTTTGGGAGCGCACCTCCACCTGTCCGGAGGTCTTCCCCCGTCATTCCAGATATGTACCAGCAGCAGTTACCTTCAAGGACAGTAGATGCGGCTCAGATGTTTACCCTCTTCCAGCGATTCATGGAGTTTCAGCAACAGATACAGCAGAGCCAGTCTGCTGATATCCGACAGAGCATACAAGATACTCACCAGTTGGTTAGGACGACAGTGGAGCTAGTGGCTGCTCAGCCACAGGGAGGCCAGATGCAGTCGTATCAGCCGAGGACTCCAGACATCCATTCCTTCAAGAAGATGGGACCCCGAGACTTCAAGGGTACAGAGGGCATTATATACGCGGACAATTGGATAGAGCACATTGAGGAGATATTCCGATTGGCACAGATACCAGCAGGATTACAGATCGGGGCAGCCGCCAGTCAGATGCAGGACTTGGCCCGTACCTGGTACCAGACAGACCCGAGGGTTGGTACAGCCGATCAGACTTGGACAGCATTCAAGAAACTGTTCAAGGAGAAATTCTTTCCCGATACCGCACTCCGTGCTTTGGAGGCGCAGTTCGAGAGTTTGGTTCAGGAGAACCAGACCGTTGAGGAGTACGCTGGAGAGTTCAGCCGTTTGAGCAGATTCATCGAGGACCTTACCAAGATCGGGAAGGCGAGGAGGTTCCGCAGGGGTTTGATCAAGGAGATCAAGTCATATACCAAGAGCGGCCGCGACGCCACTTTCGAGCAGATTCTGGTAGGAGCCATGACAGCGGAGGACGATCTTGGGCTGAAGGAGAAGAGGGTACGAGACACTCAGAGAGCTAGTGGCAGTGCGGGCCCGGCCAAGAGGCCCCATCTGCAGATTCAGCAGCAGTATCCGCATCAGATGCCCCACTTGCAGATTCAGCCACAGTTTCAGCAGCAGATGCCACCCCTACAGTTTCAGCAGCAAATGCTGCTTCTACAGTTTCAGCAGCAGTACCAGCAGCCGAGGGTCTACCTTCAGCAGCGGCAGTTTCAAGACCGTGTACCCTTTCAGCAGGCGCAACAGCCGCAGAGGCAGCAGCAGACCCCGGGACAGCAGCTTGTTATCGTTTGCCCTTTTTGCAAGAGGCCAGGACATGGTTGGGGCGAATGCCGGAAGAGGCTGGGCAGATATTTGCTTTGCGGAGGATTCGATCATCGTCTGAGAGAGTGTCCCGAGTCATCGGGACAGACAATTCAGGAAGCAGGAGCTAGGGCTCCGGTAGACCAGCAGACGGGATTACCCTTACCGACTCAGCAGTAGAGGTACATGCAGCATCAGCAGCAGGCCAGGAGAGGCCAGCCGGAGCGAGCTTTCGGCAGGACAGTCGAGGATGCTCAGGCCAGTAGAGATCTTGCTGCAGGTTTCGTTCTATTCGATTTCCTTTCCGCAATTGCCTCTTGTAACTGCCTTAAAATTTTGATTCCCTCTGTTCCTTGTTGATTTATTAATTCTGTCATGTTGTTCTTGTATTATGTTTGATTTTTTTCTGAGATGAATCATATGGGCTAGGTCACCCAGTTATGGAATCGAAAATCTTCGATGGTCGTGTTTAGCTGGCATAGTGAGGACATATAGTCAGATTTAGGACGTATTTCTCGGGTGTAGGAATTTAAGGTTTTCGCTGCCAAGCATGCGGCAATACAAAAATTTTAAATACCATGATTCTAGAGGTATGTGCCTTAGTCGAGGACTCTGTGATTATCGTAGCCTTGCCCACTAGCACGACGAAGATTCTGAGTATCATGATTTTGGACAGACGTATATGATTATCTGACGGTATGTTTGAGACTTTGTTTGTGGGGTGTTTGACCTAGAAGGCCTGCTACCATCTTAATTTCGAGGACGAAATTTTTATAAGGTGGGTAGGATTGTAACACCCAGTTTTCCAGATGAGGGTATTTTTGAAATTTTGTAATTATAATCATTATTTATTGATATTTATTTCACATTATGATTTTTGGTGAATTTTAATTATTTTTTTAAACTATTTAAGAACTGGTTTAAGTCATGACTTGTGATTTTGATGTGCTGCTAGTGAAACCTGAGAGACTGCATGACCTAGAGCCTAACCATGTGGGTAGAGATTTTGTTAGTACATTTAGCTTGAGGGTATTTTGGTCATCTTGTATTATTGAATTTATTATAATTATTTAGAATTTAATATATATATTATTGGAATGGTGTGATTTAATATTATTTAATTATTGCCTTGTGTTTATGGTTAGCCTAACCTAGATTGGACCTAACCTAGATGAGTCATGACTAACTTAGTGAGCCACTTTGAGAATTAGATGAGTTGGTTAAGGGGTTAAGTCAAGTTTAGTCATGGTTAAGTGATTTGCAAAGGACTAAGATAGAACCTTTTGTTCTAGGCCATCTATTTCCCCTTGATTCAATCCTAGCCATAGGATGAAACCTAAAAACCCTAACCCTAACTTTATGACCAGCCAAAAGACCCCCCTTGCCTATATAATGCCTCTTTGGAGATTGAGCCTCTTTCTTTAATAGTTCTTCATTTTCTTAAGGAAATAGGTAAGCCTCTTTTAATTCTTTCCTAGTTTAATCAATAGGACTCCTTTTTGAATGAAATTTCTTCCATTAGGACCTAATCAATGTTCTCTTACTGTTGGTGGAGTCCAATCACAGATTTTTGTTTGATTTGATTGATTTGGTGGCTTGTGGAATTTTCCTCTTTGAAGAGCTTTTGAGGGCTTGTGATACATAGAGGTAACTCTCTACTTTCACCATGGAATTCTGATTTAATTGAATGTATAGGGAGCCCTAGACCTAACCTAACTATAGGAATAGGAATCCCCAGGTTTTTGTGTCGTTTCGTGTCCTAACAGGACACGTATTATTGTCCTGTTCATTGTGTTTGTGATAATGCCTCAATGGAACTTTGTGTGTTAATTTCGAATTGTAATTGAATAGAAATTTAGTTTTTGGTGTCGCTTATCCATTTCTGTAACTCTGAGATGATTTCATGTTTGTGTCGTGTCATTTGGACACTCGTGCACACGCACTTGGACACGCGCGCGCGGGGCTACAGTAATCCCCTGCATATCGGGGTCTCCACAGGACACGACACGAACTCTTTGGATACAAAATTTTGTGGAGTTGTTGGGGCACTCACTGACACTATGCTCCCAAAATTTGGGAGCATATGGTTCACTACGCGAGGAGAAATCCCGCGCGCACGGATCACACACTGTGTGCACGCGCACGACAGTGCCTCACTGATACGCACTGTTTTCTCTTGACACGACACTTGTGGACACGGTGCAGGGTGACACACGTGTAGCCCTATGCTAGGCGCACACATGGACGTGACCACGTGGCATGAAGTGTCACGTATCGTGTCCACGAGGCGACTGTATCGCAGCACGATGCAGTCTGTGCACAGAATTGTGTCTGTGAGATGTGTTGACTTGGACACGTTTGTGTCCACTTTGGTGGGCACAAACACACCACAAAACACGCACACATTGTGTTTATGCATTACCAACCTTAAATTTATTGTTTTAATTTAAATTGCATTGTTGATTCTCAAATTCCCTACAATTTCTGATACCTATATTCAGTTTCTGTTTTATGCTTGATCCCAGGTTTTTAAATTCGTTTTTGGTCATCATTTTAACCATTCTAAACTGTAGATTAGGGTAGTTTAGGGCCATGTATGGGCTCATCTATATGTTAGCTAGATGTGTGTCGATTTTGATATGTTTTGGGTTTGAATTGGTGTTGTGTGATTCAAATCTAGGATTTCATTTTTGGGGACTGCTTAAAATGGTTTTAACTGTTAACAGAGTTGTTGAACTTTTGATTAATGTTTTAAATTCTTAATGTGATATCTGAGATTGTTTGGACTTTCACTGTGTTCCTTCCCACACACTATTTTTCCCTGTGTATCATCACACACATACCTGAGCCTTGACACACTGATTCCAGGATTTTTACACTAATTTTTGTAACTTAGATTCAATGTTAGTTCCTATGTCAACTGGGTTATTGATTAACTGTCAATCGATTTCAGTTTCCCTCTTCAAAACCTGAGAATGGATTCAATGAATTTAACTGTCAACTCCTATACATTCCTATACACTGTGGCATGAGTTTTCAACCTGAAAATTACTCTTCCTAACCATGGTGTATGTTTAAGGTCCATGGGATAGCAATTTCAGTTTTTCTTATTACATGAACTAATTCCCTTTCTTTTGCACATTACTGATTTTGACACTTTTTTCCTGTTTGAATTTTTAACATATATGACCCTCTGAAATCTGTACTAAAACACAGTTGAGTCCTGAAGAACCTGAGAACTAAACCTATGTGATACCTCCCACACACACACACCACATTGACACAAAACCATACACACAAGACACACATTGCACTGTACTGAACCTGGGAGTAATCCATGTTACTTTGACACATGACTAAGACACTTGCATTGAAAACTTGAGAAGGGTTTATTTGAACATGACACTGATTTCCCCCTTGTGTTAACACACAGTCCAGTACACAGGAAAACTCCCACACATCTATTTTTTTCACTCACTGTTTGATGAGATTGGTTAATTGGGTTGGTTTCGATTTTTGTATGAACCTGAGATTCGAATGTATTAACTGGGTTTGAGCTCTCTTATAACCTGAGAATAGTTTAAATCCTTTTGATTAAATTGTAAACTGAATGCCACTCATGTATTCATTGATTTCACAATACTGAACACACATGCCTAAGTCATATGCACCCACCACAGGTTATACACTATTTTCCTATTGTCTAAACTGATTTCATTTTCATTATTGCAATGATGCATTAAATTGGTTTAGAAGTGATGGTTCCCTTCATAGTTTTCCCTTTTGTTCACAAATAATTTCCAGATTTTTGCTATTAGTGTAGTCACTGTTATCATGCACTGTTAGCTCACACCATGGCTCTCTAGTCACACACCACAGATTCTTTACTGTTTTCTTAACTGTTTGCTTCACTCATACACACACACACTTAAATGCCTCACTGTTTTGCCATTGATTATTTCCCTTCACTGATTTTGTATCACTACACATACACCCACTCACATTTGCCTTGTTAGCCTACTGTCACATTGCTTTCACAGCCTCACTCACTCTCTAGCCTAACACACACACACTTGAGCACTAGTATTTTTCCTACATGTTTATATATGTATATATACATGTATATATATATATATATATATATATATATGAGGTGTATATTCATATATGTATCCTATATATATTGTGGGTGTACATATATATATTGGATATAAATATGTATGTGTGGTATTTAAGAGGAGCCTATATACTAATATGTATTTTCTATATTAAAGTTGTATAGGCTATGTTATATTGCATAGCTATACCTTTTTGTGTGATAATTGTTATAGATAATTTTGTCTTGTGTTTATGATTTATGGTTGGTCTTAGGCATGGTGCTGCCTTGGCCCATGGCTTAGTCTGTTAGCCTATGGCCTGTGGTTGTATCTGCTTAGCTAGTGAGCCTAGAATAGACTAGTGTAGTCTTGTTAGGCTTAGAATAGCCTTGTTAGCCTAGTATAGACTAGTGGGACTTGTTTGGACCTAGTTTGACTTGTAGGGTTGACCAGAGTTGACCAAGAGTTGACTTTGGTCTAGATTGACCTAGAATCATCTAGAACGCATTGTAGTGCATCTTATTACCATTCTGGACTTGTTGTGACTTGTGTTGCTCTAACTAGGAGCCAGGTACCTTATCTCGGACAGTACATTTTTACAGCTATTCAGATACCAGGCGAGTACATTCTCTGATCATTTCATATCCTGCTTAGAATTATTTCCTGCATTGAATTACTTTACTTGATACTGTCACGTTGGTCACACAGATTAGTACTATATGGATCCCTTCTTGAGATGTTATCCCTTCAGGGAGCATCGGGTACTCTATGTTCTGTGCATTTCACTTACATGGCGTATCATATGCTTCTTTGGTTATTTGATCACTTGTGACATATACTCATATGGTCACAGAGTCTTCTTTGAATCCTTATCCCATTTATTGGGTCTATCAGAATCCCTATTTTTGGGACTACTATGTATCACCTTCGGGGTCTATTACCTTCGGGGTCTATCACCTTCGGGGTCTACTACCCTTCGGGGGCTGTTACATAGAATCATAACATAACCTGTTTGGATCCTTGTGTATTAGTTGGGGGTACGGGGGAGTATAAATAGCCATGTGAACAATTCTAAAGTAGAATAGCCATGTACGCCTCTTTAGTATAGCCATGTACAAATCAAGCCGTTCACATGTCGACTTTGTACTCTGAATCATTAGTCATTGGTAGCTCTCTACTTATAGTAGATATTTCTATTACAGTTCTCTCTCTGTTTATATACTGCATTTCTTTCAGTATCTATATCTTACTTTACTGCATGATTATATTTTCTAACCTGCTATGAACTGTTGAGATGTACTGTGCTCGCTCCCGTCCTGACTGGACCTGTTGAAAATTTTATAGAGGATGATGAGGAACCCTGCACCCCTTACTTGGAGCTTGCCTAGATGACACTCGCGACCTGGACCCCTGGGGAGGTTCAGGCAGCTGCTGAGGACGATACCCTGCTTAGTATAGATAGCTTAGACTGTTTTCCATTTTATGTTTAGTTGTTGTTCCTGATTCAGAGTTGTATATTTTTAGGGATGATTAGACTTGTATTTCATTTCTGTTGTACCTCAGTTGAGGATTCTCTTATCTATTTTATTGTGCCATATTCTATCTCTAGATTGTGATTGAGTTGTACCTCTGTGTTGGCCTCCTTATGGAGAGTATTCATATTATGTTAGTTATAGTTCATGACCTAGAACAGCGTTCTACCGCCGACACTGCGGCGTAGGCTGGGCGTTGTTACGCTCTCGTACCCTCACAGTGGGTACGGGTCGTGACAGGAGGGAAAGACGCGATTTGGGTCATTGTTGATAGATTGACCAAATCGGCCCACTTTTTGCCTTTCAAGGTGGGACTATCTGCGGAGAAGCTGGAAGAGATGTATGTACGGCAGATAGTCAGATTGCACGGAGTTTCGGTGAGCATAGTCTCGGATCGGGATAGTCGATTCACTTTCTACTTCTGGAGGAGTTTGCATACTAGCTCGGGCACCCAGCTCAAGTTTAGTACCACATATCACCCTCAGACAGACGGGCAGTCAGAGAGGACCATCTAGACACTCGAGGATATGCTTCGCACTTGTGTGTTTGATTTTGGAGGATCTTGGGAGGACCATCTTTACCTGGTAGAGTTTGCTTACAACAACAGCTATCAGGCCAGTATAGAGATGTCACCATTTGAGGCTCTATACGGACGGAGATGTCGTACTCCTTTGTCATGGGACGATATCGGTGAGAGAGTTTTACTTGGCCCGAAGATGGTGGTGGATGCAGCAGAGAAGGTTAAGTTGATCAGGGATAGACTTCGGGTGGCTCAGGATAGACAGCGGCATTGGGCCGATAGCCACCGGAGACCGTTAGAGTTCGAGGTTGGCGATATGGTGTTTCTGAGGATTTCTCCTATACGGGACACGATTCGTTTTGGCCGAGGCGGGAAGGTTAGTCCGCGCTTCATCGGACCTTTCACTATTCTTGGAATGGTCGGTGCAGTGGTCTATCGACTAGACTTGCCGCCTACGCTCGAGGGAGTCCATAACGTGTTCCATGTGTCACAGTTGAGGCGATACGTGGCAGACCCTAGTCACGTATTGGATCACTCCGAGTTAGAGGTGGGGCCTACTCTCTGCTATCCAGAGCAGCCTGTGGAGATTCTGGCTCGTCGGAAGAAGGTGCTCCGGAACCAAGTTATTCCTTTGGTTCGTGTCACATGGAGGCATCACTCTCCAGGAGAGTCTACCTGGGAGAGGGAGGACGAGATGTGGGAGCGTTATCCTTATCTCTTCGAGCCTTGAGGTATTTTTTCTTTGTTCTTGCTACTGTTATTGTGCTAGTTTGCTCTAATTTCGAGGACGAAATTTTTTAAGGAGGGTAGATTTGTCACCCCCACTTTCCTGAATAGGGCTAATATAGTTATTTATATTATTTTATTATTTTAAAATTATTTAAAATATTATTGTTAGTATTTTTATATTATTATTTAAATAAGTATTTTACTGATAGTGTTTTTATTTATAAAAGCTTTAATATATTTAATAAATATATAAAATAAAATATTTAGTTTTTGTTTATAAATAAATTCTGATTATATATATATATATATATATATATATATATATATATATATATATATATATATATATATATATATATATATATATATTTTTTTTTTTTTTTTTATATATGTATATATATATATATATATATATATATTTTTTTTTTTTTTTATATATATTTATATATATATATATATATATATATATATATATATATATATATATATATATATATATATATATATATATATATATATATATATATATATATATGTCACGCCCCAGAACCAGAATACCGGAGAGCGGGGGAATGACTCAGCCAGCTACGTATTACGGGTAGATGAATTAAGTATAATACGATCAATGCTGTCTAAAAGACGAGGGGGTGCATACTACATGAAAGTATCGCTATGGTCACTCAACATCTATTGTCTCAACCATTCAAACAAGAAGCAATAATAGAGAACATGTAGGATGAAGCAGTAAGGCGTCCCGAACGCTCAGTCAAAATGTTCTTGAGTTCTGGCTGTACAAAACATAGCCAGATGATATAGCAAGGTATACACAATTGTTATCAGCTGCAGTCTGACTTAGTTACAATTATGTAAAAGTAAGTGCAAGACAGTCCGACTAACATGTCGGTGCCAAGTGGCAAAATATAAAGTAAGTAGCAAAACGGGCAGGGAAGTAAAGAACCCACTCGTGTCCTCCTGCGATCATCCCTCTAGTATTGACCATCTTGGAGGTAGAAGTAAGCTGAGTCCTCGGAAACTGGCTCTAAATCTGGCCATACAAAACCAGAGAGGTTAGACCTCGAATAGCAAGTACCACAAAGAAACACGATATGAGAAATAAAACCAGTGATAAGAGTTAAGAATATAATAATAAGTCTCCGCTTGCTACTGGGATTCACACAACATCACGACACTTCAAACCAACTTCCCAACCAAACAAGGACAGAAGTTGACCCATCATGTCCTGACATTCTAATCATCTCAATAGTTAATAGAGTAGGTACAGTACACAAACAAATCAATTTAAACGGTCATGCAACTACTACGGCTTGCTACTGGAAGTTCCAAGTTGTCTTGGAAATATGCAATAAGGATTCCTCAGTTCTTACTATGCACAAGCAAGGCTAGTCTATCCAATAATCAATTGCGCCAATCATGAATTAGACGAGTTCCAGCGGGACGCCCGTCCTCAGTATACAATAAATAAATATAAGCAGATACCGCTCCCTGTCCGTGTGGCAGATTTGCAGTTTCTGTGGGAACCAGCAGACATGTCGGGGCACTAATTGTTCCAAGGATGGATGCCATGTAAGAACTCAGGAATCCATTCTCTCCATGCAATCGTTATTTTATTTAACTTAGTAGTCCCTATGTTAATTGAAATCCCATGCCGTAGATCATGGTCAGTCAGAATGAGTACTTTTGTACAGAGTACGATATGCATAACTCTACAATGATGCCCATGTGGTTAGGTTGTAGGTCTTACATAGCGTAATGCAACAATCAAACCTAGCTACGGAATAATCATGTCTTGACTGTAAGGTATACATGCTGTTTTTGTAGAAAATAAGTTGAAGTCTGCACGTATCCATATGCCAATGTTCGGGATCGGCTAGTCGATTGCAATGGTTCATAGTTAATATGAACGTGTCTTATTCAATTTCAATAAGACGACTAGCCAGCCTCTTAGTTACAACTAGGAACGCATGATCAATCATTTAGTCAAGATAACAATCAATGTCAATTCGTGCCAAGGCATGAAAGTCAAACTAGTATTTAGTATGGTCGAGTATATAACTCTCAGGTTTAAGTTCCAGTCATACTGGGTATCCATAAACCAATCGGGTCACAGGGCACATTCCACACCACAATATGCATTAAAATATTAGCATATCATGATTATATCGAGTTCATGCAAAAAGGCGTAAGGATAAATAAGAGATGCCATGTATGCCAAAGGAGTACGCTCAATGAATTATGCCAAGCCAGAAGAGTACGCCCAATAAAATACGCGTAAAGGAAATTTACGCGTGAGGGAAGTTTACACATGAAGGAATAAAGCTTGCGCGTAAAGGAGTACGCTCCAATAAAAGAAAAAAGTTGCGCATAAAAACTCGTCTTACGCCAAGCCAGAGGAGTACGCGTAAATAATAAAGTTACGCGTAGAACTCGTCTGCGTAAAGAGTCCAAGTTTACACATGAATCTTGTATGCGTAAAGAATAATCGTTACGCGTAAAACAATGTACGCGTAAAGGATAACGTTACGCGTAAAACATGTATGCGTAAAAATAACATTACGCGTAAAACATGTACGCATAAAGAATAACGTTACGCGTAAGACATGTACACGTAAAGAATACACCAAGCCAGAGTCGACTTGCGTAAACCAAATTCATGCTGACACGAATGAACGTGGGCGTAGAACTTGATATTACGCGGACACGTATAAACGTGTGTGTGGAGCCTGATATTATACGAGCACGGATAAACGTGTGCGTAGAGCCTGATATTACGCGAGCACGTATAAACGTGTGCGTAGAGAACCTCCGGGACTCCAATTTCATGAACTTCAATCTGAGCCAAAAAATGGGAGTTCCACAGATCGAAAGGGGTTATAACACAAATTTCACAATCTTGAACAAACGAAACTTAAAAATAAGAAAGTTTGATAGATCAAAACCCACAAGATCCGAAAAATGGCAATTTTTAGATCTACTAAAAATGAAACTCCAAAATGCAAAGTGCCAAGTTCTAAACTATCTTAGGATCACGAGAGGAAGATAAATGAACCATAAAAATATGGGTTATCATGTGGAGCAAGATGTACTTGCCTAAGCTCTTGGTAGGTGGAGAGAGTTATGAGGAAGAAGAAGAGTAATGAGAATAAAAAGTAATGAAGAGAGAGAAGGTTGGGGCTTTAAATTGGGATATGGTACGTGGGGAGTTGGTCGGGTTCATGGTGAACCACCAAAATTCGGAAATGAACCAACCCAAGCCGAACCTAAGAGCAAAGCAAAAGCAGAATATAAAATACAGAAAAAATAATTAGCGTGAAATTAACGGAATTAACTACAAACAAATGCAGGATAAATATTAAATAAATACATTCAAACCGTACACGTATTATAATACGCATTCTGCGAATGGGGAGTGACATCTCTACCATCCTTAGAAAAATTTCGTTCTCGAAATTTCAAATCCAAGCAGGATAGAAACATCAGAGCTAGACTAATCCAAGTACAAGCAATTTTAGTTAGCAAGCATTCATTTTACAATATCAACTAGCAAATAATATATCTATATTTATCAATCTACGACATCAACCAATTTCTACTCATAGGGTGATAAGCATGAGGAATCAAGACAATCAAGGTACACGAAAAGAAATATACCTTGTGAGTCAAATAGATGCAGATACCGTGATCGGATATCATTCTCACGTTTCCACGTTGACTCTCCTAAGGAGTGATGACCACAAGCAACATGGACAAGGCTAATTGTTCGGTTCTTGAGTATCTTCTTCCTTTCGGTCCAAAATGGATACCGACTGTTCCTCATAAGACAGGTTGGTTCCAACAACCAGTTCAGAATGATCGAGGATATGGCTTGGGTCCGATACATACCTACGCAATTGAGATACATGAAACACATCATGCATTTCTCGTAACGAGGGTGGATGGGATAAACGATAAGCAACATCGCCTACCCTATCAAGGATAGCAAATGGGCCTACGTATCGCGGACTCAACTTCCCGCGAACGCCAAATCTAATGATCCCACAAGTAGGTAAGATCCGCAAGAATACATGGTCCCCAACAGAAAATTCTAGCAACCTACGATGCTGGTCTGCCCAATGATGATGTCGATCTTGCGCAACTCAAAATTGCTCTCTAATTCCCTTAACCACTTCAACTGTCTGAACAGTCATCTCTGGGCCTAACATCCTCCTCTCCCCGATATCGTCCCATGCCAGCAGCGACCTACACTTCTTACCGTATAGTACTTCAAACGACGCCATCTGGATACTGGCTTGATAACTGTTGTTGTACGAGAATTCGACTAAGTGCAGGTGACTCTCCCAAGATCCTCCAAAATCTAGGGTACAAGCTTGTAATATATCTTCTAAAGTCTGAATTGTTCTTTCTGATTGCCCATCTGTCTGTGTGTGGTAAGCCGTACTAAATCTTAACTTGGTACCCAGACTATGATGTAAACTCTTCCAGAAATATGACGTAAAACGGGTATCTCTATCTGATACAATACTGACAGGGACCCCATGCTGCCTGACTATCTGCTGCATATACAACTCTGCCAACTTTTCTGTAGATTGCCCCTACTCTAAAAGGAAGAAAGTGTGCCACCTTCGTAAGCCGATCTACTATCACCCAAATAGCATCCTTACCACTTGGTGATCTCGGTAAACCGGTCACAAAGTCCATTGTGATATGTTCCCACTTCCATTTTGGGATAGAAAGCGGTTGTAATAATCCAGCTGGCCTCTGTTGTTCTGCCTTCACTTGCTGACATATCAAGCAACGAGAAACGAATCTAGCTATCTCTCTCTTCATTTCGTTCCACTAGAAGTGCTGCTTGATACCTTTGTATATTTTAGTTCCTCCAGGGTGTATAGAATACTGAGAACTGTGGGCTTCTGTCATAACCTCCTGTCTAATATCTCCACTTGGCACACATAGACGTGATCCAAATCTAAGTGTACCATCTTCATAAATTTTCATCTCCTTCCAGAGTCTTGACTCACATTCTGTCCTGAGCTTCTGAATCCTTGGGTCCCGTGCCTGGGCTGCCTTGATTCTGTCTACCATATCGGATTAAACTCGTAGACTTGCCAGAATTCCTATATCACTAGGAAGTATAACCTCGATGCCCATCTCTTAAAGATCTTCTAAAATATGTTTTTGTGATGTCAACATAAATGTACCGCCTCTCCTGCTGAGAGCGTCTGCTACCACATTAGCCTTGCCTGGATGATACTGAAGCTCTACGTCGTAATCCTTGATCAATTCTAACCATCTTCTCTGCCTCATGTTCAATTCCTTCTGAGTAAAGATGTACTTCATACTTTTGTGGTCTGTGTACATGTCCATTCGATCACCGTACAAGTAATGCCTCCATTGCTTCAAAGCAAATACTACTGCTGCCAACTCCAAGTCATGAGTCGGATAATTCTTCTCGTGGTCCCAAAGTTGCATAGATGCATATGCTATCACCTTCCCATGTTGCATTAGGACACACCCAATTCCTTTTTCTGACGCATCACAATATACAGTAAAACCTCCGGGTCCAACCGATAATGTAAAAATAGGTGCCGTGATCAACTTTTACTTCAAATTCTTAAATAATGCCTGTCACTCTGCCGACCAAATGAATGTCACATCCTTCCGTGTCAAGCGTGTCATGGGTGATGAGAGTCTTACAAAGTCTGTTACGAACCTTCTGTAATATCCTGCCAATCCCAAGAAATTAAGCACATCTGCTACGGTCTTAGGTATTGGTCAACTCTCTACTGCTTCTACCTTCTTGGGATCCACTGCTACTCCAGCCCCTGATATGATGTATCCCAAGAATGAAATATGATCCATCCAAAACTCACACTTGCTGAGCTTGGCGTCTGGTTCTCTCTCAGAACTTATAACACTTTCCTGAGGTGATCTTCATGCTCTTCTTCACTAGCTGAGTATACGAGAATGTCGTCAAGAAATACAATGATAAATTGATCTAAGTACGGCATAAAGATGCGGCTCATCAAATCCATAAATATTGCTGGAGTATTGGTTAAACCAAACGGCATTACTAAGAATTCGTAATGCCCGTACTTGGACCTGAATGCCGTCTTGGGAATATCCTCTTTCCGAACTCTCACTTGATGATACCCTGATCGAAGATCTATCTTGGAAAAAATCCTAGCTCTGCTCAACTGATCAAACAAGTCGTCGATCCTTGGTAGTGGGTACTTGTTCTTTACTGTTGCTGCGTTGAGCTTTCTGTAGTCAATGCACAATCTTGATGACCCATCCTTCTTCCCTACAAGTACCACTGGTGCTGCCTATGGTGATTCGCTAACTCGAATGAACTTCTTTTCCTTCAGTTCCTCTATGTGCTGATATACCTTGGCCTGCTCTGAATCCGCCATTCTGTAAACTCGATCTGATATCGGTTTAGTTCCAGGTGCCAATTCTATACTGAACTCAATATCCCTAACCGATGGTAGACTTGGAAGTTCTTTGGGAAATACATCTAGAAACTCTTCAACTATCTTTGGAACTTGAACTCCTTCCATTGCCGTCATTACTCTTTGTTTATGCTGGTATGTCTCTGATCTGACTAAGGTAAACTGCTTCATGCCTGGAATATTAAAAGATACACTCCCTCTACGACCATCTATTATAGCATGACTGTCTTTTAGCCAGTCCATGCCTAAGATAACTTCGAAATTTCTAACAGGAAATTATATTAATCTGGCGGGTAAGGAACGCCCGCAAACTACAACTCTACACGCTAGAATAATCCTACTAACTCCTTCGAGCCCATTACCAGTGAGTATATTCAACCTCCCTGGTAATGCCTCGAATTCCATTCATAGTCGTGTCGTAAATTGTGCAGATATAAATGAGTGTGATGCTCTCGAATCAAATAATGCTACTGCGGGATATGAGGCGACGAGAATGTTACCTGCCACAACATCTTCCGATGCCAATGCCTCTTCCAAGGACAGATTGAATGCCTGCCCTCGGCCTCCTTATTAGTTTCCATGCTGCGGCCTAGCCTGGTGTTGCTGCTGGCCCCTGCCTTGGTGATACTGGAGTGGTCTTTGTTGTTGCTGCTGCATAGGCGGTCCCTGCTGCCGAAACAGCTGAGCCTGTGACATGAACGGGCGTTGTGCCAATGGCCTCACTGCTACCGCTGGTCCTTGATACTGGCCTTCTCCTGGTGCTGGCAGCACAGGAAATTGCTGCACTAGTCTTCCTGACCTCAAATTCATGGGACAGGTAGAAACCCGATGATCTGGACTTCCATATACCAAACACTGTCCGTTCAATGCCCGACACACGCCTCTAGTGTGCCCTGCCTTCCCACAATAGGTGCAACCTACTGGGGGTTGCTGGTTCTTCCTTTGCTGCTGCTGCTGCTGTCTTGTTGATGGTGCCGACCCTCGCATCACCACATCGTGAATGCGAATGCCAGGGGATGGTGCTGTTATTCGGGGCGCTACTCCCCGTCCTCCTTCAATCTGATTATGAGATCTCTTCTGACCTCCAGTCCTTGTTGTGATCCTCTGGATGGTGATCTCATGCCTTCGGGTTGCCGTTAATACCTCATCGAAGGTCTGGTAGTTGTGTCCCTATATCAATTGCATTAGTTCAAGATAAAACCCTTGCTGAAATCTTATAGCCCTCTGGTTCTCTGTTGCTACCATCTCTGGGGCAAACCTACTCAGTCTGCAGAACTCTGCTGCATAAGCATCCACTGTTTTGCCAGCCTGCTTGAGGTTGATAAACTTCTGCTGTAGCTCGAACTGTGCCACAACCCCATAGTATTTTGTCTTGAACCTCGCAGTAAAATCATCCCAAGCTATAGGACGTCTAATGCCCACTTCTTCTGATTCCCACTAATCACGTGCGAGGTCCTGAAGCAATAGCTTCACTAGATCAACACGTTCTTCCGTCGGTACCTTAGCCGTTGTCAGAATAGTCTCGATGTCCTTAAGCCATGCATATGCAGAAATGGCATCTTCCGTGCCCTCGAAACGACGAGGGGTGTACTTGCAAAATCTGGTTGACGTCCCTGAGTCAGTCCTCACTCCCATTTCCAAAGCCGTCTACAATCCTTGGTTGAGTAATACATTCTGCTCTTGCAGCTGAGTGTGCATGTATTGCTGAGCCAACATCTGATGTTGCTGAGTAGCCATCATCCCTCTTATGATTTCCAGAAGGGATGGTGTGTCCACTGCCATAGGGGTAGGCGGAACTGTTGGTGGTGTTGGAACCTCCGGATACTGCGGTCCAGCTGTTGGTTCCACTATCACCTCTTCTTGGATGTTCTCTTGAGGTAGTATTGGCCTTTGTTGCTGATCAACATGGTCAGGTTGTTCATGTTGCCCTTGTTGTTGTTGTCCAGCTGTGACAGATGCGGACGAGGTGCCCCTAAGAAAAGGGATATGAGAACAATCAAACAATCGGACAGGAAAGGTCAATGAAGTCAAAGGATACCAGAATGTCAAGCTCGAGTCGAGAGTAACGAATCATGAGATCAAGGAGAAACATGTGTGATTGAGACATCCTATAAATTGAAACACCCCACAAGTCTGAAATCAGACCTGCATGGGCCACCAATAAAACCTTGTCACGTCCCAGAACCAGAATACCGGAGAGCGGGGGAGTGACTCAGCCAGCTACGTATTACGGGTAGATGAATACCGTATAATACGATCAATGCTGTTTAAAAGATGAGGGGGTGCATACTATATGAAAGTCTCGCTATGGTCACTCAACATCTATTGTCTCAATCATTCAAACAAGAAGCAATAATAGAGAACATGTAAGATGAAGCAGTAAGGCGTCCCGAACACTCATTCAAAATGTTCTTGAGTTCTGGCTGTACAAAACATAGCCAGATGATATAGCAAGGTATACACAATTGTTATCAGCTATAGTCTGACTTAGTTACAATTATATAAAAGTAAGTACAAGACAGTCCGACTAACATGTCGGTGCCAAGTGGAAAAATGTAAAGTAAGTAGCAAAACGAGCAGGGAAGTAAAGAACCCACTCGTGTCCTCCTGCGATCATCCCTCTAGTATTGACCATCTTGGAGGTAGAAGTAAGCTGAGTCCTCGGGAACTGGCTCTAAATCTGGCCATGCAAAACCAGAGAGGTTAGACCTCTAATAGCAAGTACCACAAGGAAGCACGATATGAGAAATAAAACCAGTGATAAGAGTTAAGAATATAATAATAAGTCTCCGCTTGCTACTGGGATTCACACAACATCACGATACTTCAAACCAACTTTCCAACCAAACAAGGACAAAAGTTGACCCATCATGTCCTGACATTCTGATCATCTCAGTAGTTAATAGAGTAGGTACAGTACACAAACAAATCAATTTAAACGGTCATGCAACTACTACGGCTTGCTACTGTAAGTTCCAAGTTGTCTTCGAAATATACAATAAGGATTCCTCAGTTCTTACTATGCACAAGTAAGGCTAGTCTACCCAATAATCAATTGCGCCAATCATGAATTATATGAGTCCCAGCGGGATGCCCGTCCTCAGTATACAATAAATAAATATAAGCAGATACCGCTCCTTGCCCGTGTGGCAGATGTGAAGTATCTGTGGGAACCAGCCGGCATGTCGGGGCACTAATTGTCCCAAGGATGGCTGTCATGTAAGAACTCGGGAATCCATTCTCTCCATGCAATCGTTATTTTATTTAACTTAGTAGTCCCTATGTTAATTGAAATCCCATGCCATGGATCATGGTCATTCAGAATAAGTACTTTCGTACAGAGTACGATATGCATAACTCTACAACGATGCCCGTACGATTAGGTTGTAGGTCTTACATAGCATAATGTAACAATCAAACCTAGCCACAAAATAATCATGCATTGACTGTAAGGTACACATGCTGCTTTTATAGAAAATAAGTTAAAGTCTGCACGTATCCATATGCCAATGTTCGGGATCGGCTAGTCGATTGCAATGGTTCATAGTTAATATGAACGTGTCTCATTAATTTTAATAAGACGACTAGCCAGCCTCTTAGTTCCAACTAGGAACGCATGATCAATCATTTAGTCAAGGTAACAATCAATGTCAATTCGTGCCAAGGCATGAAAGTCAAACTAGTATTTAGTATGGTCGAGTCTATAACTCTCAGGGTTAAGTTCCAGTCATATTGGATATCCATAAACCAATCGGGACACAGGGCACATTCCATACCACAATATGTATTAAAATATTAGCATATCATGATTATATCGAGTTCATGCAAAAAGGCGTAAGGATAAATAAAAGATGCCATGTACGCCAAAAGAGTACGCTCAATGAATTACGCCAAGCCAGAAGAGTACGCCCAATTAATGAAATACGCGTAAAAGAAATTTATGCGTGAGGGAAGTTTACGCATGAAGGAACAAAGCTTACGCGTAAAGGAGTACGCTCCAATAAAGGAACAAAGTTGCACGTAAAAACTTGTCTCACGCCAAGCCAGAGGAGTACGCGTAAATAATAAAGTTACGCGTAGAACTCGTCTGCGTAAAGAGTCCAAGTTTACGCATGAATCTTGTATGCGTAAAGAATAATCGTTACACGTAAAACAATGTACGCATAAAGGATAACGTTACGCGTAAAACATGTACGCGTAAAAATAATATTACGCGTAAAACATGTACGCGTAAAGAATACACCAAGCCAGAGTCGACTTGCGTAAAACGAATTCACGCTGACACGAATGAACGTGGACGTAGAGCTTGATATTACGCGGGCACGTATAAACGTGTGCGTAGAGCATGATATTATGCGAGCACGTATAAACGTGTGCGTAGAGAACCTCCCGGACTCCAATTTCATGAACTTCAATCTGAGCCAAAAAATGGGAGTTCTACGGATCGAAAGGGGTTATAACACAAATCTCACAATCTGGAACAAACGAAACTTAAAAATAAGGAAGTTTGATAGATCAAAACCCACAAGATCCGAAAAATGGCAATTTCTAGATCTACTAAAAATGAAACTCCAAAATGCAAAATGCCAAGTTCTAAACTATCTTAGGATCACGAGAGGAAGATAAATGAACCATAAAAATATGGGTTCTCATGTGGAGCAAGATGTACTTGCCTAAGCTCTTGGTAGGTGGAGAGAGTTATGAGGAAGAAGAAGAGTAATGAGAATAAGAAGTAATGAAGAGAGAGAGAGGGTTGGGGCTTTAAATGGGGATGTGGTACGTGGAGAGTTAGTCGGGTTCATGGTGAACTACCAAAATCTGGAAATGAACCAACCCAAGCCGAACCTAAGAGCAAAGCAAAAGCAGAATATAAAATACAGAAAAAATAATTAGCGTGAAATTAAAGGAATTAACTACAAACAAATGCAGGATAAATATTAAATAAATCCATTCCAGCCGTACACGTATTAAAATACGCATTCTGGGAATGGGAAGTGACAATATATATATATAAGGTTATATATATATATATATAAGGTTAAAAAAAAGAAAAAGAAAAAGATTAATAAACAAAAACAAACAAACTCACACGCGCCCCCCCCCCCACAAAGCAAAGCAGCAGCAGCTGTTGCTTACGGAATCCGAGGCCCCCCCTTGTTCTTCCTTAAACCCGAGCGGCCTTTATTAAAATGAGCGGCCTATAAATTATATATATATATTTTATATATATATATATATATATATATATATATATATATACATATATATATATATATATATATATATATATATATATATATATATATATAGAGAGAGAGAGAGAGAGAGAGGAATTTTCACAAAACCTAAACCCTAGCCGTCACACCCAACCCAACGTATACCCCGACATCGTCGTCGACCAACCCGCGGCCGTCCATCGCCGAAAAATGCACAACGAGCATCCCACCCGCGCACGAAAACTGTCAGCGAAGAGCCAACTTCGGAAATAGATTTCTCCTTCCTCGCTCCGTCGTTTTGCGAACCACTTGGTCAGGTATGATCCTAACATAAACACCTTTAATTTTCTTCAAATAGTTCGTACCGATTCGCATCATGTGCGACGAAAAATGAGTTCCAAAATCGAAAAAAAACTTGATTTATTGGATATTAGAAACTGTCCCGAAACTCTAACTTTGTGGCCGATTTACGATCAGCGTGTTACGAGTTTTCAAAATCGGTTTGAGGAGACTTGTAGACAACCTATAGGGCATTAAAACCCTTTTTGTAGAATTAAATTTCATGCACTGTACAGAAAGGTATTGGTTTGTGAATTTGGAAAAAAAAACTGATTTTTAAAAAACTAAATTTTTAGAAAAATTGTCCTAATACGTCGTCCGTCCCGTCAATCCGGGCGACGTGGTCGCGAACCGAAAGTATCGAAAGGTGCGTATCGACTTCGTGGACGTGTGGGATTTGACGGAATTCAAATTGGTCGCATGTGCGCGACGAATTTGATGCGTATCCGTCAAAAATTTACCGTATCGGCCTTTTGCATATTTATCAATTACTTTGTGCACGCTCGTCATATCGAGACAAAACTTATGCCAACATGACCGTATCATTTTTCTGGTCCTGTATGCCAAGTTTGGTCCGATTTTGAGACGATCAATCAGAACGCTATTTTGGTGGGCCCGCGACCCGATCCAACGGGTGAATTTGTGCACGGCCCACCTGAATCCAACTTTGGACATACGGTTGGGTTCATTTCGTCAAACTAGACCTGTAGACATATAGTTTGATGACTTTAGAGACTGTAGATTCTGACACGTTTTTCGGTGCAAAGTGGGTCCAACGGCGGACACCATTTTGACCCGAAATTATCGTTTTGCTCGTGTGTCCAGAATTGGACTTATGTGTAGGCATTTCTAGCTAATTTGACCATTCTGAGATCGTTTGTAATGTCTGTTTTAGAATTAGGAGACTGTTGTGCGAGTTGACCGTTCGTGGCTCATTGTGTGGGTTGTAGTTTCGATTTTCTCAGCTCTGGAAAACAGGCAAGTACATTCTCTGATAGTTTTTATTGCTTTGATATCTAATATATCCGATTCAGTTGTAGTGTTATACTTGATTCTTGACACGAGGATACACGGACTAGTATACATTGAATCTCGTCATGAAATGTCATTCCCGGTTTACCTGGTATATGAGTACATTGTTCGATATTGTTTCTTGTAATTGTATAGACACCAATTGGGGAGTGGGCTGGCCCCCTACTCTTCGAATCCCGTGTCTTGTCTTGTCATGTCTGGATCTGTCATGATCCGTTACCCAAATTGTTGGGCCGGGTCGAGTCATGTCAAGCCTACGCTTGAGATAAAGCGTAGTAAGCTGTTCTAAAGACAAATAAGACCAAAGTGTGCTAACAGTTCTATATGTAATAATGAGTTAGAATATATCCAAACACAAAATCATCTCGTATATAAATATGTTCCGAGTACATGGCCAAAATGTAAAACTGGATACAGGTCCAGTTATAAAATACATAGTCTAATACATGACTACTCTCAAAAGTCCCAAGTAAATAAACAAACTAGACGAGTTTTCCCGCAGGTACATCCTCGTAAAGTAAAGCCTGATCCTCGGCAGCAACTCCATAATAGGAATCACATAGCAACTCCTCCTTGGTAAGTATACCTACAACGTTTATTCTGTCAGGACGGGAGCAAGTACTGATTCTAACAAACTAAATGTACGAATGTCACGCCCTAGAACCAAAATACCGGAGAGCGGGGGAGTGACTCAACCAGCTACGTATTACGGGTAGATGAATACCGTATAATACGATCAATGCTGTCTAAAAGACGAGGGGGTGCATACTACATGAAAGTCTCGCTAGGGTTACTCAACATCTATTGTCTCAATCATTCAAACAAGAAGCAATAATAGAGAACAGGTAAGATAAAGCAGTGAGGCATCCCAAATGCTTAGTCAAAAGGTTCTTGAGATATGGCTATACAAAACATAGCCAGATGGTATAGCAAGGTATACACGATCGTTATCAGCAGCAGTCTGACTTAGTTATAATTATGTAAAAGTAAGTACAAGACAATCCGACTAACATGTCGGTGCCAAGCGGCAAAATATAAAGTAAGTAGCAAAATGAACAGGGAAGCAAGGAACCCACTCGTGTCCTCCTGCGATCATCCCTCTAGTATTGACCATCTTGGAGGTAGAAGTAAGCTGAGTCCTCGGGAACTGGCTCTAAATCTGGCCATGCAAAACCAGAGAGGTTAGACCTCTAATAGCAAGTACCACAAGAAAGCACGACATAAGAACTAAAACCAGTGATAAGAGTTAAGAATATAATAATAAGTATCCGCTTGCTACTGGGATTCACACAACATCACGACACTTCAAACCAACTACCCAACCAAATAAGGACAGAAGTTGACCCGTCATGTCCTGACATTCTGATCATCTCAGTAGTTAATAGAGTAGGTACAATACGCAAACAAATCAATTTAACGGTAATACAACTACTACGGCTTGCTAACTGTGAGTTCCAAGTTATCCTGAAAATATGCAATAAGGATTCCTCAGTTCTTACTATGTACAAGTAAGGCTAGTCTACCCAATAATCAGTTATGCCAGTCATGAATTAGACGAGTCCCAGCGGGACGCCCGTCATCAGTATACAGTAAATAAATATAAGCAGATACCGTTCCCTGCCCGTGTGGCATATTTGTAGTATCTGTGGGAACCAGCCGGCATGTCGGGGCACTAATTGCCCCAAGGATGGCTGCCATGTAAGAACTCGAAAATCTATTCTCTCCATGCAATCGTTATTTTATTTAACTTAGTAGTCCCTATGTTAATTGAAATCCTATGCCATGGATCATGGTCATTCAGAATGAGTACTTTCGTATAGAGTACGATATGCACAACTCTACAACAATGCCCGTTCGGTTAGGTTGTAGGTCTTACATAGCGTAATGCAATAATCAAACCTAACCACGGAATAATCATGCCTTGACTGTAAAGTACACATGCTGCTTTTGTAGAAAAAATCAGTTGAAGCCTGCACGTGTCCATATGCCAATGTTCGGAATCGGCTAGTCGATTGCAATGGTTCATAGTTAATATGAACGTGTCTCATTCAGTTTCGGAAAGACGACTAGCTAGTCTCTTTAGTTCCAACTAAGAACGCATGATCAATCATTTAGTCAAGATAACAATCAATGTCAATTTGCGCCAAGGCATGAAAGTCAAACTAGTATTTTGTATGGTCGAGTCTATAACTCTCAGGATTAAGTTCCAGTCATACTGGGTATTCATAAACCAATCGGGACACATGACACATTCCACACCACAATATATATTAAAATATTAGCATATCATGATTATATCGAGTTCATGCAAAAAAGGTGTAAGGATATAATAGAAGAAATGCCATGCCGACATAAAGTAAGTAAAGTATAGAGCAATAGGAACACCAAGGTTGGATTACGCCAAGGCTAATCTATACCATGACTAGTCTACGCCAAAGCTTTACGCTAAATCCATCGGTTTACACCAAGCTTTACGCTAAGGCAAATACGCTCGTAAAGAAAGTATGCGTAAAGAACTAACGTTATGCGTAAACTCGTACGCGTAAGGGTCAAAGTTTATCCGTAGATGAATACGCGTAAAGGAAGTACGCTCAAATAAAGGAACAAAGTTGCACGTAAAAACTCGTCTTTCGCGGAGCCAAGGAGTACGTGTAAAACAGAGCTACGCGTAAGGAACAGGGTTACGTATAAGACTTATACGCGTAAAAGAATAGAGTTACGCATGAAACACTGTATGCGTAAAGAGTCGAGTTACACGTAAAACATTGTATGCGTAAAGGGTCGAGCCACCCGTAAAAGTTGCACGCGTAAAGAGTCAAGTTTGCACACGAATGAATACGCGTAAAGGAGTAATACGCCAAGCCAAGTCGACTTGCGTAAAACAGATTTACGCAGACACGAATGATCGTGGGCGTAGAGCTTGATATTATGCGAGCACGTATAAACGTGTGCGTAGAGCCTGATATTATGCGGGCACGTAAAAATGTGAGCGTAAAACTCTTCCCGAACTGCAAATTCTATGGAACCTTCATTCTAAGCCAAAAATGAGTTTTTCACGGGCCAGAATGACGTATAACACAATCTCAACAATCTGGAACGAATAAAACTTGGCAATAAGGAGGTTTGATAGATCAAAACCAATGAGATTCGAAAAATAGTAATTTCTAGATCTACTAAAAATGAGACTTCAAAATACAAAGTGCCAAGTTCTAAACTATCTTAGAATTACGAGAGGAAGATAAATGAACCCTAAAAATGGGTTCTCATGTCACTACCACATTTTTAGTTTGAGAGTATTTTTATCATTTTTGGGGTTATTTGAATTTATTAGAATTTATTTGAATTTATGGGAATTTTTAGGATTTATTTTGGAATTGTTTGAATGAAGGTTGACTAGGTTGACTTTGACTAGCTTTAACTTGGTAAGCTAACCCTAGTTGAGTTTGGACTTGGTTAGATTATGAGACCTAGGTTAATTTAAGTTAACCATATTCTAGTTATTAGAATCAATTAGGAAATAGAGATTAGAATAGAAAGCTTTTGGTCACAAGTCATGACTTGTGATTTGAACCATTGATTAATGACTAAGCCCAACCCATTAGCCATTAGCCAACCAAACCCTAGCCTAACTCACTTGGTCGGCCACTTAGCATAGGGATTCCTACCCTATAAATAGTCTCCTAAAAATTAGGGCTAGCCTCCTTAGAATTTCACAAGTTTTGGAAAGAGGTGAGTCTCCATCTTTATAAATCCATAGAAATTTCATTTTATCTCCTTTTTCCCTCAAATCAATTGCATTAGATCCTAATTTTAGTATACTTGCTGTTTGTGGTATTCAATCTCAGTTTGTGAGCAATTTGAAGAAGTTTGCTAGCAAGGAGAAACCCCTCTATTGGAAGCTTTTCTTGCATTTGGACACCACTAGGTAAATCACCCTAAACTTTTTTAAATTCTGGATTTCTTTGCATGGAGACCTAGATCTAGGTGTCCCCTAGCTAACCCTAGATTTTTGTGGCATTTTGGACCCATTTTGTGTCCGTATCGGACACGTATCCGACCTAGGCCTAAGTGTTTGATGAAATGCCCCAATGGGCATTTTGATTTAATTTCTAGAAAGTAATTGAATAGAAAATTGTGTTTTGGTGTCGCTTAGGGGTTCCCAAGTGTCTGAGTCAATTTTAAGGTCGGGTCGTGTCGGTTTGGGACACGTGCACACGCGGGTGCACACGCGCACGCGGGCAGCGTGCGTGTCCTGCTACTCGGGGTAGATTCCTCACTGGACACAGCACGAGGACACGTAGGATTTTGAGGACACATTGGGGCAGTGTCTGACACGACACTCCCCAAGTGGCACGACCCCTTGTGTCGTGTCGGACACGTTCTCCTGCCCGCACTGGGATTTCATTGACAGTTCAGTCGGGTTTGAATAGTCACTGATATGCTGTTCGTATTTTTGCTGGACACGTCGTGGACACACTTCGTGGACACTGACACACTCACCTAGACCTAGTCTAACACTAGGCTCGAGCACTTGGTCTCTCGTGTTGTGCATCGAGTCCAATCTGGATCGACATGGCCGCACGAGGCCTGTTATTCACAGTTTTCTAATACATATGTTTTCTGTGTTTGGACACGTTTGTGTCCACTTGGATGGACACAAACACATTGCTGGACACGTACACTATTAGTATTTATATTACCAACCCTTAGTTTTGTATTTTAGTTTGATTTCAAATCGTATTTAGCATTTACCTAAATTTCTGAAACTGAACTATTTTTCTGTATTTCCAGTTTTTTTGAGATGAACTTTGGCAACTTTTTAAATCCTAATTAATACTGTTAGTTACATGTTTTAGTCTCTAAATCAGTTTCTCCTATATGTAGTCTAACTGTGTGTATGAATTTGGGGTTGTTTGGTTGTGAATCGACTTCAAAATGGGGTCTTGAGTGGTAGACTGAACTGGGTACTCTTCACTGTTCTGTAGCAGTTCACCCTCACTGTCTAACCCCTATCACACACACACTGATTCCAGTTTCTGTGCACACACACACAGGCCTGTTAGCTCACTGTTTTACTTGTTATTCACACACTCTACATTGTTCACTGTTTTTCCCTAAAACTCACACACACACACACATGTTCCCTCACTGTTTTCATGTACCCTCACACACAAGTGTCTCACAACACCATTCCACACACCCACACATGAACATGCCTCACACAAATCTTCCCACATCACTCACTCACACTCTAGCACATAGGTTAGTCCTAACACACCTACACAGCCACACACATTCCAGATTTCTTCACACACACACACATGAGCAATGCACATTGCCCATTCCTAATTTTCTATGTTCTTGTGTATATATGTATATACATATATATGAGATGCACATATGTATCCTCTATATTATAATATATGTGTATTATAATTAAAGATATGTATGGATATATGTGTATATAATATAAGTATATCTAAATATGTAATATATGTGTGTGTGCCTATATATATATATATAGGGTACATAGATATATGTGTATAGGAATTGTGTATGTGTGATGTTGGTTTGTCCTTGTGATTGTGTATGAGTACTAAACTAGACTTGATTAGACTAATTTAGACTTGTTAGACCTAGTTTGACCATAGTTGACCTAGTTTGACTTCTAGGGTTGACCAGAGTTGACCAAGAGCTGACTTTGGCCTAGATCAACCTAGATTCATGTAGAGTGCATAGTAGAACTTTATTTTACTATTCTGGACTTGTTGTGACTTGTGCTGTTCTGATTAGGTGCCAGACACCTCTTATCGGACAGTATATTTCATCTGGACACTCAGATACTAGGCGAGTACAATCTCTGATCATTTCATATCCTGCTTAGAATTATTTTTCTGCTTTAATTTACTTTACTTGTTACTGTCACGTTGGTCACACGAATTAGTACTATATGGATCCCTTCTTGAGATGTTATCCCTTCAGGGAGCATCTGGTACTACATATTCTGTGCGTTTCACTTACATGGCGTATCACTATGCTTCATTGGTTCATTGATCACTTGTGACATGTACTCTCATGATCACAGAGTCTTCCTTGAATCCTTATCCCATTCATTGGGTTTTCCTAGAATCCCTATTTATGGGACATCCATGTACCACCCTTCGGGGGCCTTTGCATGGAATCATAACATAACCTGGTTGGATCCTTGTATATTGATTGGGGGTACGGGAGAGTAGAAGTAGACATGTGAATATTATCCAAGTAGTGTAGCATCAGAATCTTTCCATAGTGTAGCATCAGAATCTCCTATGCCATTTACATGTCTATATTATACTCTGACTCACTAGCCACTGTTAGTCTCTATTTATAGTAGATATTTCTATTACAGTTCTCTCTCTGTTTACATACTGCATTTCCTTCAGTACCTGTATCTTACTTTACTGCATGATTATATTTTTTAACCTGCTATGAACTGTTGAGATGTATTGTGCTCGTTCCTGTCCTGACTGTACCTGTTGAAAATATTACAGAGGATGAGGAGGAGGCCTGTGTGGATACCTTCTACGGGAAAGCCCTAGACAACACTTGTGAGCTGGACTCTCAGGAGGACCCAGCTCTAGCAGAGGATATTACCCCCATTGCCTAGACTAGCTTAGTTAGGCCTTATCTTCTTATGTTGTCTTGAGACTAGTAGTTTGACTTTATTTCAGTCTTGAGATCTGAGATGTATATATTCTTTTATATTCTGTAGCTGAGACATGTATTTCTGGATATTGCTGAGATGTTATCTTAGATTTGCTGATCACCTGTATTTCCTTGAGTTCTATATCATATCGTGCTTTCTTCTTCCTTAGTTGTGATTGAGTTTATTTACTGCTATGTCACCCCCATTCGGGGAGTATAAACTGTTTAGAATTATATTATTAGATGTTGTGACCTAGGACAGCGTTATACTACCGACACTGCGACGTAGGCTGGACGTACCCACGTCTCGTGCCCTTACTCTAGGGTGCGGGTCGTGACACGTTTTTAGTGGTAGCCCATGCAGGTCTAGACTAGAAGTGTAGTGGTATTCGAATCAGAGTATCACTACAGCCTGCAGTATGATATAGGACATTAATTTTTAAGGTATTCAATCACATTAGGAAAAACTCTTTTATTGCCATCTAAATCCTTACTGTCAATCGATTCTTTTGAATTTTAACTGTCCGCCTTTGTTATATCGCTTCTTTCTCAGAAATTGATACTCTTATTTGGTCTATCTTCAGGATGGTGGAGACGCGGTCGTACCGTACCATTCATGGGGATGCTGTAGAGGGGTCTGCTACCTCTCAGCCAGTTCAGCAGAGACAGGAGACTGCAGCTCCTGCCACCTCTGTTCGTATTGAGGCTCCTGCAGCAGCAGCAGGGGGTATGCCTCCACCGGCTCGGAGGTAGGACCCAGTCATCGCAGAGGAGCCCTTCCAGCAGCCGCCGCCTACAGGATACGTGGATACGGTACAGATGTTTACATATTTCCAGCAGTTCATGGACCGACAGCAGGCTCGACAGGACAGGGGCATGGAGTTGGCCCTTACGACGGTTGCAGCTCGACCAGTGGTTCAGCAGCCGAGGACACCGGGGATAGAGCAGTTCCAGAAGATAAGCCCCAGAGACTTCCTGGGGACAGAGGGGATCCTATATCCTGATGAGTGGATTAAGCATATAGATAAGATCTTCCGCCTGGCCCGGATACCAGCAGATCTCCAGATTGAGGTGGCAGCTAGCCGGATACGAGATCTTGCTCGCACCTGGTATCAGTCAGACCCCAGGGTAGGTGTAGCTGGGCAGACTTGGGAGGAGTTCAAGGGCTTCTTCAAGAAGAAGTTCTTCCCAGATTCAGCGCTCCGAGCCTTGGAGTCACAGTTCGAGAGCTTGGTTCAGGGGAGTCTATCAGTGGAGGAGTATGCTGGGGAGTTCGGCCACCTCGACAGATTCGTAGAGGGCTTGAGCGAGACGACGAAGGCCCAGAGGTTCCGGAAGGGTCTGGTCAAGGAGGTCAAGTCCTTGACCAAGGGCAACAGGGATGCCACATTTGAGAAGATCTTGACGGGAGCCTTATTGGCTGAGGATGATCTTGAGCTTTGGCTCAAGAGGGGACGAGACCCAGTTGGGGGCAGCAGCAGCGGAGGCCAGGCTAAGAGGCCTCACTTTCAGCACTAGCAGCCGAGGCAGTTCCAGCCGTAGCCGATCCAGCAGAGGCCATTTCACCAGCAACAGCAGCCGAGGCAGCACCAGCAGGGCCAGAGACAGGATATTACTTGTGCTTACTACAAGAAGCCCGGTCATGTCTTTAATGAGTGCCGGAAGAGGCTGGGCCAGTGCCTAGTGTGTGGTTCAGCAGACCACCAGATGAGGGAGTGCCGTATGGGACGAGCAGCTCAGGGGACAGCAGTCAGAGCTTCAGTAGGTCAGCAGATGGGACCAGCCCTGCCGACACAGCAGCAGAGGTTCGTCTAACACCAGCAGCAGGCCAGGGCAGGCCAGCAAGAGCGAGGATTCACCATGGCAGCAGAGGATGCAGAGGCCATCGGAGAGCTGATCGCAGGTTCGGTTCTTCTCGACTCCAGTCCAGCTTTTACATTATTCGATTTCGGTGCTTCGCATAGCTTCATATCAATATCTTTTGTGATTAGACACGGTATCATAGCTGAATCGTTGTCTAGGACTTATAAGATCATGACCGGGGGTGGCATTATCCTCGTGAGTGATATTTGTAAGGGTCGAAGTGTAGTTTTGGGAGGCCGTGAGTTGGAGGTGAGCCTGCTCGTAATGCCATTGTCGAACTATGATATAGTACTCGTTATGAATTGGTTGAGCAAGCACCACGCTAGCATTGATTGCAGAGGGGGTAGAGTTCTTTTCAGAGTGCCGGGGGAGCCAGAGTTTGAGTACTCCAGACGTCAGGCAGAGCAGAGCAGCGGAGTCTTCTGCGGAGTCTCGGTTGAGGAGCAGGCGATTCCATACCCCTTGATAGCAGAGTATATAGATGTTTTCCCAGAGGAGTTGCCGGGATTGCCACCAGACAGAGACATTGAGTTCTCGATAGACTTGGTTCCAGGAGCGGAACCCATCTCTCAGCATGTCTATCGGGTGAACAATAGTGAGTTGGTGGAGCTGAAGAAGCAGGTGGATGAGCTGCAGGACAAGGGCTTCATCCGTTCGAGTTCGTCGCCATGGGGGTGCACCAGTGTTGTTCGTGCCGAAGAAGGATGGGTCAGTACGGACGTGTATTGACTATAGGGCACTCAACAACCTCACGATCAAGAACAAATACCCACTACCGCGGATCGACGATCTTTTTGACCAGTTGAGCGGAGCTCGGGTATTTTCCAAGATTGATCTGAGGTCGTAATATCACCAGGTGAAGGTGAAAGGGGATGATATTCCCAAGACCGCTTTCAGGATGCGGTACGGGCAGTTTGAGTTTTTGGTTATACCGTTTGGGCTAACCAATACACCAGCAGTGTTTATGAACCTAATGAACAAGGTGTTCCACCAGTACCTGGATCAGTTTGTGGTGGTGTTCATTGACGACATCTTGATATATTCCAAGACTGAGGAGGAGCACGATGAGCATTTGAGGATAGTGCTAGAGACTCTCAGGAAGGACAACTTTATGGAAAGCTCTCCAAGTGTGAGTTCTTCTTGGACCGGGTGGACTTCTTGGGGCATGTGGTGACTGGAGATGGCATCTAAGTTGACCCCAAGAAGATTTGTCACCCTCATTTCCCGTATTTCCCGTATTTCCCGTATTTCGTATTTATAGTCGTATCTGGATTTTGGCATGTATTTTTATTTTTCTCAACTTGTGGAATTTCGGTATTTCTCGTATTTTGGGTTTTGGCATAGCCCGATTTTAATTGGTTTGGGTTGGTTTGGTTTGGTTTAATGTGTGTTAGAACACCTTAGCCTATGCTCCACCCTCAACACACCACATCCCACCCTCATTAAAACTCCACCAACTTTCTCTCTCTCCTCATAAACCTCCATTAATTTTCTTCTTCTTCTCCTTACTCTACACAACACCAACCCATAGGCAAGTGCACCTTGCCACCACATGAGAACCCTATTTTATTTGTCCATTTGCTAGATTAGGACATGGTGATCAATATTAGAACTTGGCATTTTGTGATTTGGAGTCTCCATTGTTCTAGATCTAAGTTTTCTTTATTTTCGGATTTATATGGTTTTGATCCATTTAAGTTGGATTTCTATGGGTTTTGATGTTTTCATGTGGAAGAGAATTCAATTTCACTCAAGTTGGAACTTTGGAAATCCGGATTTGGAGTTCGGATGGCCAAGTTGTGATGTTTTGAAGTTTTGGGAGCCATTGGAGCCTCTTCTCAGCCATGGAGAAGAAGACCCTCCTGCGTGCGTGCTTTTGTGCGTACGCAGCTCTCCTGTGTGCGTGCTTTTGTGCGTACGCAGCTCTCCTGTGTGCGTGCTTTTGTGCGTACGCAGCTCTCCTGCGTGCGTGCTTTTGTGCGTACGCAGCTCTCCTGTGTGCGTGCTTTTGTGCGTACGTAGCTCTCATGCGTGCATGCTTTTGTGCGTACGTAGCTCCCCTGCGTGCGTGCTTTTGTGCGTACGCAGCTCCCCTGCGTGCGTGCTTTTGTGCGTACGCTACTCTTCTGTGTGCGTGCTTTTGTGCGTACGCTGCTCCCCTGCGTGCGTGCTTTTGTGCGTACGCTGCTCTCCTGTGTGCGTGCTTTTGTGCGTACGCTGCTCCCCTGCGTGCGTGCTTTTGTGCGTACGCTGCTCTCCTGTGTGCGTGCTTTTGTACGTACGCTGCTCTCCTGCGTGCGTGCTTTTGTGCGTACGCTGCTCTCCTGTGTGCGTGCTTTTGTGCGTACGCTGCTCTCCTGCGTGCGTACTTTTGTGCGTACGCTGCTCTCCTGCGTGCGTGCTTTTGCGCGTACGCTGCTCCCTTGCGTGCGTGCTTTTGCGTGTATGCTCCCCCTGCGTACGTGCTCTTACGCGTACGCCCAACCCCCTGGCCCCTTGCTTAACCCATTGGCTCTTGGAGTATTGGTTTTATTTCTCGACTTGGTTTCTCTTTTGTGGATTGGGTTTTCCTGAGATCTTGCTCAACACAGCACGACTATCTCGACCCGACACTGCCTAACACGATTTGCAAGTAATTGTTTATGGCTAGTACGGTTTTCGGGATTTTTTGTGAATTATGATCCTGGTATTCTCTGATCTCCTTGCTAGTGACCCAGTAGGGTGCACACCTAACTTGTAACTTGTAATTAATCCTTGTGACTTGATAACTTGATAGTGGCCCGTGGCGGCGCACTCCTAACTTGTAGCATGACTTGATAACTTAATGCTGTTGCGACGGCTAACTTAGCTTGATTTGCCTTGACACCGTGGGTGGTTCTTTCTTGCTTGCTTGTTAAATCCACTTGTCCTGTCTTGCATCATGTCTAGGAAGGGACTCCTGAGTACCACGGTCAGGAGTACCTACCAAAATGGATTAAGGTTAATAACTAGAATAACACAGTAGTCATGAAGAGATGACACAGCTACAGGCAATCCCGTTACCTGGGCGCTCTTAGGATCTGTAGCCTGCCGTCGAGTAGGGCACATTTCCAGCACACTGTCATGTGTTGCACCTTCTAAGTCACTTAAGGGTACATGCATTTCCTGGACGATGTACCCACCAGAATTCAACCCCTAACTTTCGACCTGGGTAACCTGGATGGTCTGCAGGGCTTGTGGCTGTGGAATCATCTCACTGCATCTTGTTAGTAATTAGGTTTGTGATAACCCTAGTTAGTTAAAGTAGTAAGCCGTAGTATCTGCATGGCCGTGATTGATTGAATGAGGTATAACCAGTCTAGTCATGTCTTGATCCAGTACAAGATTGCTTCCTGTCTTGATTTTCTCACATTATTATCTTGCCGATAAATGGTGGAAAACCAAGTTCTGTTTAGATGAAGGGTTACAACCCCGGTCCTTGATTGGGTTACGGGTTGTAACCTGGCTATCGGAATAGTTTCATGGTTATCTCGTCGTATATCATCCTGACATGTTTTCATAAATTCTAGTGTTAATATTAGATTTCTTGTGCTAATTACTAGCTTTTGTTCTTATTTCGTGGCCCCCTTGTGGCACTTGCTCTTTCTGGGGTTGACCCAGCTGGTTTTGTGTGGCCAGATTTTGGAGCAGCTCTCGAGGATCTACCAAGCTTCCAGCCCAATGGTGACAACTAGACGGAACCCGAGCCAAGAATGGGTTTTCCTTTTTGTCTTGCCCACTTTATTATAAAACTATTCTTTTGAGGCGTTTAGCCGACGAGCACCTGTTAGCTCGACGCACTTTTACTTACTGTCTGCCTACGGGCTGTAAACATGATTAACAAATCCTAGGGTTGATCATGTACGACTAAACTCTTGCTAGTCCTAACATTTTGTAACGACTAGCTTCATGATCAGCTGAATATGTAATATCTGGGACGCCTTATTATTGTATATTTAATGATCATACATCTTGCGACCTTACTTACTTGTGATTGAGACATTAGGCTTGTTCATGACCATAAGAGACTGTTGGCTTGTAGTAAACCCTCATATATCTAGACAGCCGTGACCGTATATCGAGGTGGTTTCCATTTCAATATACGTAGCTGGCTATGTCTGCCCCCGCTCTCCAGTATTCTGGTTCTGGGGCGTGACAAGATTGTAGCAGTTGAGGCATGGGCAGCGTCGACTTCAGTTGCAGAGATCAGGAGTTTCCTGGGGCTGGCAGGATATTATCGGAGGTTTGTACAGGATTTCTTTCGGATTGCAGAGCCATTGACTCGGTTGACCCGGAAGGATACTGAGTTTGTTTGGTCAGAGGAGTGTCAGACAACTTTTGATGAGTTGAAGAAGCGGCTTACGACAGCTCCGATTCTGACATTGTCTTCAGGATCAGGTGGATTCACTATTTATAGTGACGCTTCAGGGAAGGGGCTGGGTTGTGTGTTGCAGCAGCATGGGAAGGTGATTGCCTATGCTTCCAGGCAGTTACGTCTCCATGAGAAGAACTACCCTATCCACGACCTGGAGCTTGCAGCAGTAATTTTTGCTCTGAAGTTGTGGAAGCATTATCTGTATGGAGAGAGGGTGAAGATTTTTACAGATCACAAGAGCTTAAAGTATGTGTTCACTCAGAAGGAGTTGAACATGAGGCAGCGCAGATGGCTAGAGTTGATAAAGGACTTTGACATCCTACTTCAGTATCACCCAGGGAAGGCCAACGTGGTTGCCGATGTCTTGAGTAGGTATCCGACAGCCATGTGTTTGACCATGGACCGTCACTTGCTTGCTAATTTGGAGAGCCTGGGGATTGAGGTGATCGTGCCCGGAGTGCAGATGCAGATGTGGGGCATGCAGATTCAGTCAGACTTGGTGGAGAGGATCAAGTCGGCACAATTTGAGGACGTTGCTCTGCGGTGTCTCCGAGAGCAGGTTCGAGCAAGATTGCTGGATGGCGAGTTTTCTCTTGCAGAGGATGGTGCCTTGAGGCACAGTTCCAGGTTATGTGTGCCCAGCGGAGAGCTCAGGGAGCAGGTTTTATAGGAGGCCCACAGATCTCAGTACTCTATACACCCTGGTGCCAATAAGATGTACCGAGATCTGAGGGAGCATGTTTGGTGGTCCGGGATGAAGCGGGAGGTAGCTCGCTTCGTGGCTAGGTGCTTGGTCTGTCAGCAGGTCAAGGCAGAGAGGCAGAGGCCCGGTGGATTGTTGCAGCCGCTGCCCATTCCCGAGTGGAAGTGGAAGCATATTACTATGGATTTTGTATCTGGTTTGCCGCGTACACCAGAAGGGAAAGACGTGATTTGGGTCATCGTTGACAGGTTGACCAAATCGGCCCACTTCTTGCCATTCAAGGTGGGTACGTCTACAGAGAGGATGACGGAGATGTACATACGGCAGATAGTCAGGATTCATGGGGTTCCGATCAGCATCGTCTCAGATCGGGATAGTTGCTTTACTTCCCATTTTTGGAGGAGTCTGCAGACTAGCTTGGGCACTCAGCTCAAGTTTAGTACTGCATACCACCCCCAGACGGACGGACAGTCAGAGAGGACTATTCAGACACTTGAGGATATGCTGCGGACGTGCGTCCTGGACTTTGGAGGTTCCTGGAAGGATCATCTACATTTGGTGGAGTTTGCTTACAACAACAGTTTCCAGGCCAGTATTGAGATGTCACCTTTCGAGGCTCTGTATGGGCGTAGGTGTCGTACACCCTTAACTTGGGATGATGTTAGTGAGCGAGCTTTACTGGGGCTAGAGATGGTTGTCGATGCAGCCGAGAAGGTGAAGCTCATCAGCGACAGACTTCGCGTGGCGCAGGACAGACATCGGTACTGGGCCGATAGCCACCGGAGGCCCTTGGAGTTTGAGGTACAGATTAGAGTAGGATTTGATTTAGGTTTATTTATTTGTGATTTTGATCATGTTGTTTATCATAATTAATTGAGACCTTGCTTGTGATTAGGTTGGAGACCAGGTTTTTTTGAGGATATCTCTGACTCGTGGTATGATACATTTTGGTGGAGGCGGGAAGTTAGCCCGCGCTTCATCGGCCCTTTCGTTATCAGCGGGAGAGTCGGTGACGTGGCATACAGGCTAGACTTGCCACCTGCACTAGTGGGGGTCCATAACGTATTCTATATATCACAGTTGAGATGGTACGTGGCTGATCCTAGCCATGTGCTCGATCATTCGGAGATTGAGGTTGTACCTTCTCTCAGCTATCCAGAGCAGCCAGTGGAGATACTGGATCGACGGAAGAAGGTTCTGAGGAACCAGGTGATACCCTTGGTATGCGTCGCATGAAGGCATCATTCTCCTGGAGAGTCTACCTGGGAGCGGGAGGATGAGATGCGCGAGCGGTATCCCTATCTTTTTGGACCTTGAGGTATACTTTTCTATCATTCTCAGCAGTTAGTTTCGCCTTTAATTTCGAGGATAAAATTATTTTAAGGAGGGTAGATTTGTCACTACCATATTTCTAGTTTGAGGGTATTTTTGTCATTTTTGGGGTTATTTGAATTTATTAGAATTTATTTGAATTTATGGGAATTTTTAGGATTTATTTTGGAATTGTTTGAATGAAGGTTGACTAGGTTGACTTTGACTAGCTTTGACTTGGTAAGCTAACCCTAGTTGAGTTTGGACTTGGTTAGATTATGAGACCCTAGGTTAATTTATGTTAACCATATTCTAGTTATTAGAATCAATTAGGAAATAGAGATTAGAATAGAAAGCTTTTGGTCACAAGTCATGACTTGTGATTTGAACCATTGATTAATGACTAAGCCCAACCCATTAGCCATTAGCCAACCAAACCCTAGCCTAATTCACTTGGCCGGCCACTTAGCATAGGGATTCCCACCCTATAAATAGTCTCCTAGAAATTAGGGCTAGCCTCCTTAGAATTTCACAAGTTTTGGAAAAAGGTGAGTCTCCATCTTCATAAATCCATAGAAATTCCATTTTATCTCCTTTTTCCCTGAAATCAATTGCATTAGATCCTAATTTTAGTATACTTGCTATTTGTGGTATTCAATCTCAGTTTGTGAGCAATTTGAAGAAGTTTGCTAGCAAGGAGAAACCCCTCTATTGGAAGCTTTTCTTGCATTTGGACACCACTAGGTAAATCACCCTAAACTTCTTTAAATTCTAGATTTCTTTGCATAGAGACCTAGATCTAGTTGTCCCCTAGCTAACCCTAGATTTTCGTAGCATTTTGGACCCATTTCGTGTCCGTATCGGACACGTATCCGACCTAGGCCTAAGTGTTTGATAAAATGCCCCAATGGACATTTCGATTTAATTTCTAGAAAGTAATTGAATAGGAAATTGTGTTTTGGTGTTGCTTAGGGGTTCCCAAGTGTCTGAGTCAATTTTAAGGTCGTGTCGTGTCGGTTTGGGACACGTGCATACGCGGGTGCACACGTGCGCGGGCAGCGTGCGTGTCCTGCTACTCGGGGTAGATTCCTCACTGGATACAGCAAGAGGACACGTGAGATTTTAAGGACACGTTGGGGCAGTGTCTGACATGACACTCCCCAAGTGGCACGACCCCTTGTGTCGTGTCGGACACGTTCTCCTGCCCGTACTGGGATTTCATTGACAGTTCAGTCGGGTTTGAATAGTCACTGATACGCTGTTCGTATTCTTGCTGGACACATCGTGGACACACTTCGTGGACACTGACACACTCACCTAGACCTAGTCTAACACTAGACTCGAGCACTTGGTCTCTCGTGTTGTGCATCGAGTCCAATCTGGATCGACATGGCCGCACGAGGCTTGTTATTCACAGTTTTCTGATACATATGTTTTCTATGTTTGGACACGTTTGTGTCCACTTGGGTGGACACAAACACATTGCTGGACACATACACTATTAGTATTTACATTACCAACCCTTAGTTTTGTATTTTAGTTTGATTTCAAATCGTATTTAGCATTTACCTAAATTTCTGAAACTGAACTTTTTTCCTGTATTTCCAGTTTTTTTGATTTGAACTTTGGCAACTGTTTAAATCCTAATTAATACTATTAGTTACATGTTTTAGTCTCTAAATCAGTTCTCCTATATGTAGTCTAACTGTGTGTATGAATTTGGGGTTGTTTGGTTGTGAATCGACTTCAAAATGGGGTCTTGAGTGGTGGACTGAACTGGGCACTCTTCACTGTTCTGTAGCAGTTCACCCTCACTGTCTAACCCCTATCACACACATACTGATTCCAGTTTCTGTGCACACACACACAGGCCTATTAGCTCACTGTTTTACTTGTCATTCACACACTCTACATTGTTCACTGTTTTTCCCTAAAACTCTCACACACACACACATGTTCCCTCACTGTTTTCATGTACCCTCACACACAAGTGTCTCACAACACCATTCCACACACCCACACATGAACATGCCTCACACAAATCTTTCCACATCACTCACACATACTCTAGCACATAGGTTAGTCCTAACACACCTACACAGCCACACACATTCCAGATTTCTTCACACACACACACACATGAGCAATGCACATTGCCCATTCCTAATTTTCTATGTTCTTGTGTATATATTTATATACATATATATGAGATGCACATATGTATCCTCTATATTATAATATATGTGTATTATAATTAAAGATATGTATGGATATATGTGTATATAATATAAGTATATCTAAATATGTAATATATGTGTGTGTGCCTATATATATATAGGGTACATAGATATATGTGTATAGGAATTGTGTATGTGTGATGTTGGTTTGACCTTGTGATTGTGTATGAGTACTAAGCTAGACTTGATTAGACTAATTTAGACTTGTTAGACCTAGTTTGACCATAGTTGACCTAGTTTGACTTCTAAGGTTGACCAGAGTTGGCCAAGAGTTGACTTTGGCCTAGATCAACCCAGATTCATATAGAGTGCATAGTAGAACTTCATTTTACCATTCTGGACTTGTTGTGACTTGTGCTGTTCTGATTATGAGCCACACACCTCTCCTCGGACAGTACATTTCATCCGGACACTCACATACCAGGCGAGTACATTCTCTGATCATTTCATATCCTGCTTAGAATTATTTTTCTGCTTTAAATTACTTTACTTGTTACTGTCACGTTGGTCACACGGATTAGTACTATATGGATCCCTTCTTGAGATGTTATCCCTTCAGGGAGCATCGGGTACTATATGTTATGTACGTTTTACTTACATGGCGTATCACTATGCTTCATTGGTTCATTGATCACTTGTGACATGTACTCTCATGATCACAGAGTCTTCCTTGAATCCTTATCCCATTTATTGGGTTTTTTTAGAATCCCCATTTATGAAACATCCATGTACCACCCTTCGGGGGCCTTTGCATGGAATCATAACATAACCTGGTTGGATCCTTGTGTATTTATTGGGGGTATGGAGGAGTAGAAGTAGACATGTGAATATTATCCAAGTAGTGTAGCATCAGAATCTTTCCATAGTGTAGCATCAGAATCTTCTATGCCATTTATATGTCTATATTGTACTCTGACTCACTAGCCACTGTTAGTCTCTATTTATAGTAGATATTTCTATTACAGTTCTCTCTCTGTTTACATACTGCATTTCCTTCAGTACCTGTATCTTACTTTACTGCATGATTATATTTTCTAACCTGCTATAAACTGTTGAGATGTATTGTGCTCGTTCCTGTCCTGACTGGACCTGTTGAAAATATTACAGAGGACGAGGAGGAGGCCTGTGTGGATACCTTCTACGGGGCAGCCCTAGACGACACTTGCGAGCTGGACTCTCAGGAGGACCCAGCTCTAGCAGAGGATATTACCCCCATTGCCTAGACTAGCTTAGTTAGGCCTTATCTTCTTATGTTGTCTTGAGACTAGTAGTTAGACTTTATTTCAGTCTTGAGATCTGAGATTCATATTCAGTAGCTGAGACATGTATTTCTGGATATTGCTGAGATGTTATCTTAGACTTGCTGATCACCTGTATTTCCTTGAGTTCTATATCATATCGTGCTTTCTTCTTCCTTAGTTGTGATTGAGTTTGTTTACTGCTATGTCACCCCCATTCGGGGAGTATAAACTGTTTAGAATTATATTGTTAGATGTTGTTACGTAGGACAGCGTTCTACCGCCGACACTGCGACGTAGGCTGGACGTACCCACGTCTCGTGCCCTTACTCTAGGGTGCGGGTCGTGACATCTCATGTAGAAGCAAGATGTACTTGCCTATGGGTTTGGTAGGTGGAGAGAGTTATGAGGAAGAAGAAGAAGAAGAAGAAGACAAAATGAGAAAGAAAAAGTAATGAAGAGAGACAAAGGATTGGGGCTTTAAATGAAGATGTGGTAGGTGGGGAGTTGGGTTCGGTTCATAATAAACCATCAAAATTCGGAAACAAACCAAACCAAGTCGAACCCAAGAGCCGAAAATAAAATACAGAAAAGTAATTAGTGAGAAATTAAAGGAATTAAATACAGAACAAATGCATGATAAATATTAAATAAATACATTCAAGTCGTACACGTATTAAAATACGTATTCTGGAAACGGGGAGTGACATCTCTACCCTCCTTAGAAAAATTTCGTCCTCGAAATTTCAAATCCAAGCAGGATAGAAATATCAGGGCTAAACTAATCTAAGTACAACAATTTTAGAGAGCAAGCAATCATCTTAGAATACCAAATAGCAAGCAATATATCTATGTTTATCAATCTACGACATCAAGCAATTTCTACTCATAGGGTGATAAGCATGAAGAATCAAGGCAATCAAGGTACACGGAAAGAAATATACCTTGTGAGTCAAATAGGTGCGGATACCGTGATCGGATATCATCCTCATGTTCTCACGTTGACTCTCCTAAGCAGTGATGACCCCAAGCAACCCGGACAAGGCTAATTGTTCGGTTCTTGAGTATCTTCTCCCTTCGGTCCAAAATGGACACAGGCTGTTCCTCGTAAGACAGGTTGGTACCAACGACCAGTTCAGAATGATCGAGGATATGGCTTGGGTCTGATACATACCTACGCAACTGAGATACATGAAACACATCATGCACTTCTCTTAACGAAGGTAGAAGGGATAAACGATAAGCAACATCGCCTACCCTATCGAGGATAGCAAATGGGCCTACGTATCGCGGACTCAACTTCTCGCGAACGCCAAATCTAATGACCCCACGAGTAGGTGAGATCTGCAAGAACACATGGTCCCCAACAAAAAATTCTAGCGACCTACGATGCTGGTCCGCCCAATGTCGATGTCGATCTTGCGCAACCCGAAGTCGCTCTCTAATTTTCTTAATCACTTCAACCGTCTGAACAATCATTTCTGGACCTAACATCTTCCTCTCCCCGATATCATCCCATGCTAGTGGCGACCTACACTTCTTACCATATAGTGCTTCAAATGGAGCAGTCTGGATACTGGCTTGATAACTGTTGTTGTATGAGAATTCGACTAAGTGCAGGTGATTCTCCTAAGACCCTCCAAAATCTTGGGTGCAAGCTCGTAACATATCTTCTAAAGTCTGAATTATTCTTTCTGATTGCCCGTCCGTCTGTGGATGGTAAGCCGTACTAAATCTTAACTTGGTACCCAGACTATGATGTAAACTCTTCCAGAAATGTGACGTAAAATAGGTATCTCTATATGACACAATACTGACAGTGACCCCATGCTGCCTGACTATCTGCTGTATATACAATTCTGTCAACTTTTCTGTAGATTGCCCTACTCTAAAAGAAAAAAATGTGCCGCCTTCGTAAGCCGATCTACTATCACCCAAATAGCATCCTCACTACTTGATGATCTTGGTAAACCGGTCACAAAGTCCATTGTAATATGTTCCCACTTTCATTCCGAGATAGGAAGCGGTTGTAATAATCTAGTTGGCCTCTGTTGTTCTGCCTTCACTTGCTGATATATCAAGCAACAAAAAACGAATCTAGCTATTTCTCTCTTCATTTTGTTCCACCAGAAGTGTTGCTTGATATCTTTGTATATTTTGGTCCCTCCAGGGTGTATAGAATACTGAGAACTATGAGCTTCTGTCATAACCTCCTGTCGGATATCTCCACTAGGCACACATAAACGTGATCCAAATCTAAGTGTACCATCTTCACGAATTTTCATCTCCTTCCTGAGTCCCGACTCATATTCTGTCCTAAGCTTCTGAATCCTTGGGTCCCGTGCCTGAGCTATCTTGATCCTGTCTACCAAGTCGGATTGGACTCGTAGACTTGCCAGAATTCCTATATCACTAGGAAGTATAACCTCGATGCCCATCTCTTGAAGGTCTTCTAAGATATGTTTTTGTGATGTCAACATAAATGTGCTGCCTCTCCGGCTAAGAGCGTCTGCTACCACATTAGCCTTGCCTGGATGATACTGAAGCTCCACGTCGTAATCCTTGATCAATTCTAACCATCTTCTCTGTCTCATGTTCAGTTCCTTCTGAGTAAAGATGTACTTCAGACTCTTATGGTCTGTGTATATGTCCACTCGATCACCGTACAAGTAATGCCTCCATAGCTTCAAAGCAAATACTACTGCTGCCAACTCCAAGTCATGAGTCAGATAATTCTTTTCGTGGTTCCAAAGTTGCCTTGATGCATACGCTATCACCTTCCCATGTTGCATGAGGACACACCCAAGTCCTTTTTCTGACGCATCACAATATACAGTAAAACCTCCGGGTCCAACCGGTAATGTAAAAATAGGTGCCGTGATCAACTTCTGCTTCAAATTCTCAAATGATGCCTGGCACTCTGTCGACCAAATGAATGGCACATCCTTCCATGTCAAGCGGGTCATGGGTGCTGAGAATCTTGCAAAGTCTGATATGAACCTTCTGTAATATCCTGCCAATCCCAAGAAACTCCGTACATCAACTACGGTCTTAGGTATTGGCCAACTCTCTACTGCTTCCACTTTCTTAGGGTCCACTGCCACTCCAGCCCCTGATATGATATGTCCCAAAAATAAAATATGATCCGTCTAAAACTCACACTTGCTGAGCTTGGCATATAACTGGTTCTTTCTCAGAACTTGTAACACTTTCCTGAGGTGATCTTCATGCTCTTTTTTTACTAGCTGAGTATACAAGAATGTCGTCGAGAAACACAACGACAAATTGATCTAAGTACGGCATAAAGATGCGGTTCATCAAATCCATAAATATTGCTGGAGCATTGGTCAAACCAAACGACATTACTAAGAATTCGTAATGCCCGTACTTGGTCCTGAATGCCATCTTAGGAATATCCTCTTTCCGATCCCTCAACTTGATGATACCCTGATCGAAGATCTATCTTGGAGAAAATCCTTGCTCTGCTCAACTGATCAAACAAGTCGTCGATCCTTGGTAGGGGGTACTTGTTCTTTACTGTTGCCGTATTGAGCTTTCTGTAGTCAATACACAATCTTGATGACCCATCCTTCTTCCTTACAAGTACCACTGGTGCTGCCCATGGTGATTCGCTAACTCGAATGAACTTCTTTTCCTTCAGTTCCTCTATGTGCTGATACACCTTGGCCTGCTCTGAATCCGCCATTCTGTAAACTCGATCTGATATCGGTTTAGTTCCAGGTGCCAATTCTATACTGAACTCAATATCCCTAACCGGGGGTAGACCTGGAAGTTCTTCGGGAATACATCTAGAAACTCTTCTACTATCTTCGGAACTTGAACTTCTTCCATTGCCGCTACTATTCCTTCTTCTTGTTGAGTTGCTTCTGATCTGACTAAGGTGAACCGCTTCATGCCTGGAATATCAAAAGATACACTTCCTCTATGACAATCTATTGTCGCATGACTATCTTTCAGCCAGTCCATGCCTAAAATAACGTCAAAATTTCTAACAGGAAATTCTATCAACCTAGCGGGTAAGGAATGCCCACAAATTACAACTCTACACGCTATAATACCTCTACTGACTCCTACGAGCCCATTACCAATGAGTATATTCAACCTTCCTGGCAATGCCTCGAATTCCATTCCTAGTCATGTCGTAAATTATGCAGATATAAATGAGTGTGATGCTCCCGAATCAAACAATGCTACTGCGGGATATGAGGCGACGAGAATGTTACCTGCCACAACATCTCCCGATGCCAATGCCTCTTCCAAGGACAGATTGAATACCTACCCTCGGCCTCCTTGTTGGTTCCTATGTTGCGGCCTAGCCTGGTGTTGCTGCTGGCCCCTGCCTTGGTGATGCTGGGGTGGTCTTTATTGTTGCTGCTGCATCGGCGGTCCCTGCTGCCGAAATATCTGAGCCTAGGACATGAACGGGCGTTATGCCAATGGCCTCACTACTACCGCTGGTCCTTGATACTGGCCTACCCCGGGAGCTAGCATAGCCGGATACTGTTGTACTGGACCTCCTGACATCGTGCTTATAGGACAGGTGGAAACCCGATGATCTGGACTTCCACATACCAAATATTGTCCGTTCAATGCCCGATACACACCTCTAGTGTGCCCTACCTTCCCACAATAGGTGCAGCCCGCTGGGGGTTGCTAGTTCTTCCTCTGCTGCTGCCTGACTGGTGGTGCTGGCCCTCGCATCGCCACATCATGAATGCGAATGCCAGGGGATGGTGCTGTTATTCGGGGCGCTACTCCCCCTCCTCCTTCAATCTGATTGTAAGATCTTTTCTGACCTCCAGTCCTTGCTGTGATGCTCTAGATGGTGATCTCATGCCTCCGGGTTGCCGTCAATACCTCATCAAAGGTCTGGTAGTTGTACCCCTCTATCAATTGCAATAGTTCAAGATGAAACCCTTACTGAAACCTCATAGCCCTCTGGCTCTCTGTTGCTACCATCTCTGGGGCAAACCTACTCAGTCTGCAGAACTCTGCTGCATAAGTATCCACTGTCTTGCCAACCTGCTTGAGGTTGATAAACTTCTGTTGTAGCTCAAACTGTGCCACAACTCCATAGTACTTCGTCTTGAACCTCGCAGTAAAATCGTCCCAAGCAATAGGACGTCTGATGCCCACTTCTTCTGATTCCCACCAATCACGTGCGAGGTCCTGAAGTAACAACTTCACATGATCCACACGTTTTTCTGCCAGTACCTTAGCTGCTGTCAGAATAGCCTCAATATCTTAAAGCCATGCATCTGCTGAAATGGCATCTTCCGTGCCTTCGAAACGATAGGGGTTGTACTTGCAAAATCTAGTTGATGCTCCTGAATCGGTCCTCGCCCCTCTTTCTAAAGCCGTTTGCAATCCTTGGTTGAGCAACACATTCTGCTCTTGTAGCTGAGTGTGCATGTATTGCTGGGCCAACATCTGATGTTGCAGAGTAGCCATCATCCCTCTCATGATCTCCAGAAGGGCTGGTGTGTCTACTTCCACGGGGGTAGGTGGAACTGTTGGTGGTGTTGGAACCTCCGGATAATGCGATCCAGCTGCTGGTTCCACTATCACCTCTTCTTGGATGGTCTCTGTTGGCCCATTGGTCATGGTCAAACCTGATTTTAATAATTGATCAAACTCTGTCTCGATAATTGCAAGTCAACTCAGATGTTTACCTACGACGTTTTGGACACTACTCAACAATGGATATTTACTATGTTCAAGACCGAAGATGTTTCGAAGCTGTTTTCCATTCAGAATGTACTTCCTGTTACGCTATGTAATTTTTTATTTTATTAAGTCTAGGAATACATTGTACACCGAGTCGTACTGGCAAATAGGCTATCCTAAAATGTTTTTCAAAACCATCCTATTCTTTATAAATGACCTATGTTTTTGAAAAACATTCTTTTTACAAAAGCTTCTGAAGGATTTTTCAAAAAGACAAAATTTATTTTCTCCAAAAATGAACTGGCAGAACCCCAGCAGAACTCGGCCAGAGTTCGGCCAATTGGAACGTTAGTGAACATTGCATTTTTGAACTTGGTCATCCTTCAGTTGCGGTTTGTTACAAAGAGTTCTGTCCGAATTCTGCCCGAATTCTGTCAGAGTTCTGTCTTTGGAAAAACTATAAATAGAGAAGTATTTCGATTATTTCAAATCACTAATTCACTTTCAATCTCTTCTCTTCCTAAGCTTACATTCTTCCAAAGAGTTCTTAAAAGCTTTCATTTTTGAATCCCAAGCCAATTACAATCCTCTAGTCGATTTGCCAGTACGGTACGGTCTAGAAGTTTCAGAGCGATTGTAATCAGAGGCTTGATAGAAGATTCAACTCTTCACAATTGAAGTTGGTCGAGTTCTTCGTATCAAAGCTCGCGTCTGTAGAAGTTGTAAGGACTTCGTATGAAAACTTGCGGGATTTTTTAATAGTGGATTCAACTGGAAGCTAGAGTTCTTCCGACTGGACTAGTCCTCACAAGAGGGAAACCATTATAAATCTCGGTGTTTGCGTTTGCCTTCTGATCACTTTTAATTTCTTTCATTTACTTTTGTGATTATTATTATATCTGTGATCTAACTGCTAACAAGTTTTTAATTAGTAATATTCCGTTGCCTACTCTATTCATCCCCCCCTCTAGAGTATTCTGCTTTACGATTTCGTTCCTACTATTGGTATCAGAGCGGGTTATACAGGTAAAGTAAGATAAAATTGCAGTTATACTCAATTTTTATATAGATCACAGCATTACACATGGCAACTGTGAAATTCACAAGTGAAGGCCAAGCCACAAATAGACCTCCACTGTTTGACGGCACAAACTACACTTATTGGAAAACACGTATGAGTTTCTTTCTTAAATCTCTTAATTTTGACTTATGGTCTGTAGTTATTGATGGCTATAAAAAGCCACCTCGTATTAATGTTGATGGTGTTTTAGCTGAAAAACCCCATAACAAATATACAGAGGAAGAAAAGAAAAAGTCCAGTCTTGACGCACGTGCTATTAACGCTTTATTTTGTGCTTTAGACAGAACTGAATTCAACAGGGTGTCTACTTGCACAACATCAAACGAAGTGTGGAAACTTCTCGAAGTAACCCACGAAGGAACAACACAAGTCAAGAAGTCAAAGATCAGCAGACTTACTCGGGAGTATGAGGCGTTCAAAATGAAGGCAAGTGAATCAGTCACTCAGATGTTTACAAGATTTTTGGATATTGTAAATTCTCTGTCCTCACTAGACAAGGACTACAGTAACCATAAAAAGATTTGCAAACTTCTATGAGCCCTTACAAAGAACTGGATTCCAAAGGCTACAGCAATCATTGAAGGGAACGACCTCTCAACAATGTCTCTAGAAACACTCATGGGTAAGCTACTCACTCACGAGTTAGAACTTCAAGACTTTGAAGATGCTACACCAAAGGAGAAGTCAGAGAAGACGATCGCTCTCAAGGCTCAACATAGAAGAACCATCGAAGATGATTCCGACGACGGCGACTCCGACTCTGATGATCAAGCTCTTCTGGTAAGAAAGTTCAAGAAGTTCATGAGATTTAATAGGAGAACAAAAGACAGCAACAACAACAACAACGAAGAAGATCCTATTTGCTACGGATGCAAGAAGAAAGGACACATGAAGAAAGACTGTCCAACAGCATCATTATCAAAGAAAAACAACAAATATGACAAAGGCTACCTGAAGAAATCGACATCAAGAAAGTACGCCAACACAAGCATATGGCATGAAAGTGAAGCCAGCGACTCAGAAGATGAACAATCAGATGACGCTGCAAATGTGTGCTTGATGGCTTGCGATCAGGTAATCACAAATCCTCTATTTGACCCTTATGATGATTTCACCTTTGAGCAACTAGGAGAGGCTTTCAGTAAACTGTTAGATGATTACAGGAAACTGTGTAGCAAATATGAGACCTCTAAGAAGGTACTCAAAGAGTACAAAGGTGAAATAGGAAGACTTACCGACCTACTAGATCATGTTAGAGATAGTGACTCTTCAATTGAGTCTGGTGAGCTTTCTTCTATTAAATTGTTGTTACACGAGACTGTTAAGCTATCCGAAGAAAAAGGCCAAACTAATATCCAGTTAAAGGAAGACCTATCTAAGGAGAGAAAGAGTCTCTATTGTGCACAGGTCAGATTAGAATCACTCACATCTGACTATAATAGATTATATGACACTTCCAAAAAGTTGAAAATTAGTTTAGGAAAACGGCCTAAAGTTGCTGCTTCCTATTCTAACACGTGTCAATTACCGAATCATCGGAACACGCCCAACACTGTCAGACCAAACCATACCAAGACTATGCCCAAGAAGACTAATAGGCATGCATTCTTCTATACTAGAAAACCAAAACCTACCAATCATGCACCGCACACTACTTTCAACACTCAACATGCTAAATGTCATTATTGTGGCCTCATTGGTCATATATCTTCTGCATGTAGAATCAGAAAGTTAGTAGATTTAAATGTTTATGTATGGATACCGAAAACTAACCAGTCAGGACCCTACAAGAAATGGGTACCAAAAGTTTTATCTGTAAATTGTTTTGTAGGTGGGACACCCTTCACATGCTAGGAGCAAATGGATCCTCGACAGCGGTTGCTCATGACACATGACCGGTGATGCTTCATTATTTACAACACTGTCGAAGAGGAATAAAGAAGGATACGTCTTCTTCGGTAATAATTTGAGAGGGTACATAATCGGTATCGGTGACGTTGGTAAGGCTCCCTATCCAGTGATTAAAGATGTTTGTCTTGTTACTGAGTTAAAACATAATCTGCTTAGCATAAGCCATTTAGCTGATCACGGTTATGGCATTAACTTCGTAAAAGATAAATATACTATTATTGATAGTTCAACTGGCAGTACTATATTTGAAGGTATTAGGGAAGACAATATATATATATTCTATTTGTTGGAAGATGCTAACAATACAGGTAGATGTTTGATGGCCAAAAGTATTGAGAGTTAACTATGGCATATGAGACTCGGTCATGCAAACATGGATACAATTTCAAGATTATCTACGAAGAAGTTGGTACGCGGCTTACCGGATATTTCTTTCAAGAAGGATACGGTATGTAGTGAATGTGAAAAGAACAAAGCCACCAAATCTGCATTCAAATCCAAGAACGCTGTAAGTACCACTAGACCTTTACAATTGTTGCATATGGACTTATTTGGACCCAGCAGAATTGCTAGTCTAAGTGGTAAGTTATATGCATTTGTCATTATAGATGATTTTTCTAGATATACATGGGTTTATTTTCTTGCACGCAAGAACGATGTATTATCAGAATTCGTCACCTTTTGCAAGAAAGTACATAATGAAAAAGGATTCATGATTACTCGCATTCGTAGTGATCATGACGGTGAATTTGAGAATGCAGAATTCAAGCAATTTTGTGACACACACGGTTATCTGCATGAATTCTCTTGCCCTAGGACTCCACAACAAAATAGAGTTGTGGAACGTAAGAACAGAACTCTATCTGAAATGGCTAGAGTTATGTTGAACCAGTTTAGTCTACCTAGATATTTATGGGCTGAAGCTGTAAATACAGCATGCTATATTCTCAATAGGGTTCTAATTCGACCTATATCGAAGAAGACTCCCTATGAATTATGGTTTGATAGAACACCAAATGTTTCTTATTTCAAAATCTTTGGTTGTAAATGCTTTATTCTTAATACTAAAGATAATTTGAGTAAATTTGATGAAAAGGCCGATGAAGGTATATTTTTAGGTTATGCAGCAAAGAGCAAAGGATATAGAGTCTTCAATAAAAGAACCATGATCATTGAAGAATCTATCAACGTCAAGTTTGATGAGCTAAATCAACACTTAGACGATAATGACAATGAAGACATAATCGCACCAAGTACAGCTACTGCAAAACCTTTACACAAAGATACAGAACCATCACATCAGGCATCAGATGAACCTTCAAGCAAAGAAGCCGGAACTAGCAATCTTGAGACTACACCAAAAGAGATGAGATTCTTGGCTAGTCATCCAAAGGACTTGGTAATTGGTGAGATTACCAAGGGTGTAAGTACTCGTTCCTCTAATAAAGATATAGCTTCTTGTGTTGCTTTTGTCTCGCAGTTTGAACCCAAAAATATTGATGAAGCATGTAGTGATAATTTTTGGTTAGATGCTATGCTAGAGGAATTAAACCAATTCGAACGGAATCAAGTTTGGGAACTTGTTCCCAAGCCTATTGATCATCCGGTCATTGGCACCCGATGGGTATTCCGAAATAAACTGAACGAGAATGGTTTAGTGACTCGTAATAAGGCTCGACTCGTAGCTCAAGGATACAATCAGGAAGAAGGTATCGACTACGATGAGACTTATGCCCCAGTTGCGAGATTAGAATCCATTCGCATGTTATGTGCATTTGCATGTTTTCATAATTTTAAATTATTTCAAATGGATGTCAAAAGCGCATTTTAAAATAGTTTTATAAAAGAAAAGGTTTATGTAGCTCAACCACCCGATTTTACTAATTTCAAATTTCCTGAATATGTTTTCAAGTTGAAGAAAGCTTTATACGGTTTGAAACAAGCCCCTCGTGCTTGGTACGATCGTCTAAGCACTTTTCTACTTGATAACGGTTTTTCAAAGGAAAAGGTTGACACTACTTTGTTTATAAAATCTTTGAATAATAATATTCTTTTGATTCAAGTCTATGTAGATGATATTAACTTTGGATCTACTGATGAATCTCTTTGTCAAGAATTTTCAAAGTGTATGCAGAATGAGTTTGAGATGAGCATGATGGAAGAGCTGAAATTCTTTCTCGGGCTGCAAATCAAACAAACCAACAATGGGACGTTCATAAATCAAGCAAAATACACAAAGGATCTATTGAAGAAGTTCGACATGGAAACAACAAACCCACTTAGCACTCCAATGGCAACTTCAACCAAGCTTGATACTGATGAACAAGGCAAACCTGTCGACATACGTAAGTATCGAGGTATGATCGGTAGCTTACTATATTTAACTGCTAGTCGACCAGACATTATGTTTAGTGTTTGTTTATGTGCACGTTTTCAAGCTAATCCTAAGGAATCACATTTGTGCACAGTTAAGCGTATCTTCCGATACCTTAAAGGTACTTCTTCTGTCGGCTTATGGTATCCCAAAACCACGTCATTTGACCTAACTGGTTATTCCGATGCTGATTTTGCCGGATGCAAAGTAGATAGAAAAGCACTAGCGGCACATGTCATTTCCTAGGAAAAGCTCTAGTATCTTGGTTTAGTAAAAAGCAAAATTCTGTTGCATTATCAACAACTGAGGCTGAGTATATCGCCGCAGGACGTTGTTGTCACAAATTTATGGATGAAACAAACTTTAGAAGACTATGGATTGCATTTTACACACATACCCATTTTCTGTGACAACACTAGTTCTATTAATTTGACTAAGAATCCAGTATGTCATTCTCGTACTAAACATATCGAGATTCGACATCACTTTCTTAGAGATTATCAACAAAATGGAGATATAGACCTTGTATACATAGACACACAGAATCAATTAGTTGACATACTCACAAAACCTCTAGCGGAAGATCGTTTCAATTATTTACGTCAAGAATTAGGCATTTTAGATGTCAATAATATTAATTAATTTTGTTTTATTAATTAATTTATTCGATACTCAAAAACTATTTTTTGAGACAAGCCCAAAAAGAGTCTGTCTGTCACCACGACTACGGTCGAAGTGAAGCGGTACTTAAGAGTTCCCCGGTGAACCTCCGTTAGCTGGGACAGTACTCCTACAGCTAATCTGAGACAGATGCTGAGTAAAGAATATTAATTTATAAAATAATATTAATTATATTATTTTGAGATTTAAAATTACTAAACTTTGAATTAAACATTTGAAACGAATTAATGAAAAAGAATGTGACCTTATTTGAATTATATATATATATATATATATATATATAGCCAGGAAACCCTTGGCGAATTCGGCCCGAGTTCGGTCCGAATTCAGCCAGAGTTCGGCTGGGTATATATATGTACTAGCACGAACCCGAGGCTTCCTTCTTCTTCATTCTTCCCCACATCCTCATAACAGCAGCAGCGCGCCTCCGAAACCCTAGCTTCTTCTCCATCCTTGTTCTTCCAATCCTTGTGGAGTTTCTCGTCCAAACTTTGGATTCGTGCGGAGAACGTCATCCTCTACAACATATCCAATTCTTGGAAGGTATAATTCATTCTCTCTTCTATTTTTCTATACTTAGGGTTTCTATATTTTGGGAAAAGAATGCCTAAGTTCAATCCCTTCAAGAGAAAGAAGGTCAATGCCAGTGAAGAGGCATCGTCTTCAGATCCGCATACGGATTGCCTCTTTTCTCCAGTCCAATCAGACGATGGTGCGTCGGACGAGTTTTACTTTAAAACTTTCGATCAAGCTTTATTGTGGTACGTCGATTTTATTATGCGTACTATTTGCACCGGATCGCCGATTAAATGGACTGTATTTCCGGATCACCGCCCTTACTTTGAGGCATTAGGGTTACAACATTTTGTCACCTTACAATTCCCTATTACTACTAATGCCATTAGATTATTCTATTGTAATTTCGTGTTAGACACTTTTACAGCGAGGACACGTGTCGAAGGAATTGATATCGAATTCACAGATGAAACGTTAGCGAAAATCCTTGGTATCCCAAACGAAGGTGCCCCGCTCGATGACATCACTGATTTTGATTTCTCCGATGGCACGACACTCGTTAGTTTCAAGAATGAGCTTTGTGCGCCCGCACGCGCTCGTCCTGGAAAGTTCAAGGCTAATAACTTGAACTTGTTTAACTATGAATTATATCGCATCATCTATTCCACCTTACTTCCAAAATCCACTTCTAAAGATGATGTCAGTGCACTTGAGCTCTCTGCTCTTTATCATATTCTTAAGGGGATTTCTTTTTTTGCCCCTAAGACTATCATCCAGATGATGGGTAGATGTCGCGGGAGAGACCGTAACCTATCTTATGCGATGCTTATTCCACGCATCTTTCAGAGATTTGATATTGACCTATCTACTTGTGCTGTCGACCCCGAGCCCAAGTTTCTCAAACTCTCTCGTCGCAGCATTGCCACTGTTCCTCCACCTACTGCACCTACTCCTCCTGCACCTACTCCCACAGCTCCCACAACACCTGTTCCTCCTCATTATTACCCTATGACATTTGAGGGTATACATCAGCACTTATCAGATCTGCAGTCTTTTTATGTTGAGACCTCTAGGGAACACGAGTTCCGTGATATGACTCGGTTCCAAGCGATTGCCAACTCCTTTGCCGATCTGAGGTTTGCGCAGACGGGTCATTCTGCTAGCTCTCTACCTCGAGACCCTTCTGTTTCTGGCTACCGCATTGACGACGAGGCGGTCCAATCTTTGTTCCAGCCAGGGAACGCCTATGATTGGTATCGTACCACTGGTGCCACTCCTCACACTTCTGGCGCTGGTACTTCTAGAGCTGGTCCTTCTGGACATGCTGGAGCTGCAGCTGATGATGTTGATGATGAGGATGATGATGATTTTTGAGATGTTAGATATTGAGACTGTTACTTTTGTCTTATGTTTACTTGGAAATGCTCTGACATTCCAAGATTTATTAGTACTTTTTAGTTCTTATCAGCACTTTTTTTTATTATGTGACTATTCATAGACATGGTTTTTGATTATGCCTCAGTTTGGCATCTTAGTCTATTTTTCAGCACTTTATTTGTTTCAGTATTATTCTCGCACTTTATTAAATACTTCCTGTGATAAATACATGCCTGTATTATTCTATAGTCTATATGTTTCTCTTACTATATTTACTGTTTATACCATGCCTGTCATGATTATTTCTTTTTATTGTGTTTCTTCACTGTTTGTTACTTATGCATTGATTGCAGGGGAGCTTTCTCTTTTGCAATTATTTTGTTAAGTGACAACAGGGGAGAAATAAGGATCTAACATTTTCGTGAATACAAGTTATGAAAAATTTCTTTTGATTACTATTTTGAATTGATTCTAGCTTAGATGTTATATCGGCAAGGTTTGTCAATTATCAAAATAGGGGAGATTGTTGGCCCATTGGTCATGGTCAAACCTGATTTTAATAATTGATCAAACTCTGTCTCGATATAATTATAAGTCAACTCAGATGTTTACCTACGACGTTTTGGACACTGCTCAACAATGGATATTTACTATGTTCAAGACCGAAGATGTTTCGAAGCTGTTTGCCATTCAGAATGTACTTTCTGTTACGCTATGTAATTTTTCATTTAATTGAGTCTAGGAATACATTGTACACCGAGTCGTACTGGCAAATAGGCTATCCTAAAACGTTTTTCAAAACCATCCTATTCTTTATAAATGACCTATGTTTTTGAAAAACATTCTTTTTACAAAAGCTTCTGAAGGATTTTTAAAAAAAGCCAAAATTTATTTCTCCAAAAATGAACTGGCAGAACCCCAGCAGAACTCGGCCAGAGTTCGGCCATTTGGAACGTTAGTGAACGTTGAGTTTTTGAACTTGGTCATCCTTCAGTTGCAGTTTGTTACAAAGAGTTCTGTCCGAATTCTGCCCGAATTCTGTCAGAGTTCTGTCTTTGGAAAAACTATAAATAGAGAAGTATTTTGATCATTTCAATCACCAATTCACTTTCAATCTTTTCTCTTCCTAAGCTTACATTCTTCCAAAGAGTTCTTAAAAGCTTTCATTTTTAAATCCCAAGCCAGTTACAATCCTCTAGTCGATTTGCCAGTACGGTACGGTTTAGAAGTTTCAGAGCGATTGTAATCAGAGGCTTGATAGAAGATTCAACTCTTCACAATTGAAGTTGGTCGAGTTTTTCGTATCAAAGCTCGCGTCTGTAGAAGTTGCAAGGACTTAGTATGAAAACTTGCAGGATTTTCTAATAGTGGATTCAACTGGAAGCTAGAGTTCTTCCGACTGGACTAGTCCTCACAAGAGGAAAACCAGTATAAATCTCGGTGTTTGCGTTTGCCTTCTGATCACTTACAGTTTCTGTCGTTTACTTTTGTAATTATTATTATATCTGTGATCTAACTGCTAACAAGTTTTTAATTAGCAATATTCCGCTGCCTACTCTATTCACCCCCCCTCTAGAGTATTCTGCTTTACGATTTCGTTCCTACTATGTGCAAGCAAGGCTGGTCTACCCAATAATTAGTTGCGCCAGTCATGAATTAGACGAGTCCCAGTGGGACGTCCGTCATCAGTATACAGTAAATAAATATAAACAGATATCGTTCCCTGCCTGTGTGGCAGATTTACAGTATCTGTGGGAACCAACCGGCATATCGGGGTACTAATTACCCCAAGGATGGCTACAATGTAAAAACTCGGGAATCCATTCTCTCCATGTAATCGTTATTTTATTTAACTTAGTAGTCCCTATGTTAATTGAAATCCCATACCGTGGATCATGGTCATTCAGAATGAGTACTTTCGTACAGAGTACGATATGCACAACTCTACAACGATGCCCGTGCGATTAGGTTGTAGGTCTTACATAGCGTAATGCAACAATCAAACCTAACCACAAAATAATCATGCCTTAACTGTAAAGTACACATATCATTTTTGTAGAAAAAATCAGTTGAAGCCTGCATGTGTCCATATGCCAATGTTCGAGATCGGCTAGTCGATTGCAATGGTCATAGTTATATGAACGTGTCTCATTCAGTTTCGGTAAGACGACTAGCCAGTCTCTTTAGTTCCAACTAGGAACGCATGATCAATCATTTAGTCAAGATAACAATCAATGTCAATTCGCGCCAAGGCATGAAAGTCAAACTAGTATTTAGTATGGTCGAGTCTATAACTCTCAGGATTAAGTTCAAGTCATACTGGGTATCCATAAACCAATCGGGACACAGGGCACATTCCATACCACAATATGTATTAAATATTAGCATATCATGATTATATCGAGTCATACTGGGTATCCAGTCATACCACCGGTTTATGCCAAGCTTTACGCTAAGGCAAATACGCGTGTAAAGAAAGTACGCGTAAAGAAGTAACGTTACGCGTAAACTCGTACGCGTAAGGGTCAAGTTTATGCATGGATGAATACGCATAAAATAAGTACGCTCAAATAAAGGAACAAAGTTGCGCATAAAAACTCGTCTTCGTCAACCCAAGGAGTACGCGTAAAACAGAGCGACGCGTAAGGAACAGGGTTACACGTAAGACTTGTACGCGTAAAAGAATAGAGTTACGCATGAACAACTGTATGCGTAAAGAGTCGAGTTACACGTAAAATATTGTATGCGTAAAGGGTCGAGCCACGCGTAAGAGTCAAGTTTACGCACGAATAAATATGCGTAAAGGAGTAATAAGCCAAGCCAAGTCGACTTGCATAAAACAATTTACGCTGACACGAATGATCGTGGCGTAGAGCTTGATATTACGCGAGCACGTATAAACGTGTGCGTAGAGCCTGATATTACGCGGGCACGTAAAAACGTGAGCGTAAAACTCTTTCCGAACTCCAAATTCCATAGAACCTTCATTCTAAGCCAAAAATGGGTTTTCTACGGGTCAGAATGGCATATAACACAATCTTAACAATCTGGAACGAACAAAACTTGGCATAAGGAGGTTTGATAGATCCAAAACCAATAAAATCCGAAAAATAGTAATTTCTAGATCTACTAAAAATGAGATTCAAAATGCAAAGTGCCAAGTTCTAAAACTATCTTAGAATCACGAGAGAAAGATAAACGAACCATAAATAGGTTCTCATGTGAAAGCAAGATGTACTTGCCTATGGGTTTGGTAGGTGGAGAGAGTTATGAGGAAGAAGAAGAAGAGAAAATGAGAAAGAGAAGTAATGAAGAGAGAGAAAGGATTGGGGCTTTAAATGAAGATGTGGTAGGTGGGGAGTTGTGGTTCGGTTCATAATGAACCATCAAAATTTGGAAACAAACCAAACCAAGCCGAACCCAAGAGCCAAAAATAAAATACAGAAAAGTAATTAGCGAGAAATTAAAGGAATTAAATACAGAACAATGCATGATAAATTTAAATAAATATATTCAAGTAGTACATATTAAAATACGTATCTGGGAATATGGTGTGACAACGAAGCATGAAATGAACTGAAGTGTAATAAACAGGAATCATGGCATATCACAATCTACCATGGCAGGGATACATTGTCATAGAGACAGATGTATATGTAATATTTAAAATTATAGCAGGTACATGATCGTCAATAGGTGTACAATATACAGGGCACATAATGAAATGTACTTCCGTACAAGTGATACGGCGATAGATTACATACGCACAAATCCGCTTTGATATAAAGGCCTACGGCGTAGTAACATATAAAATAAAAATTTGCTCGCTACGGTAGAGAGGGCATGATCGCGTACTCAACTATCAGTTTTCCCATAATCTCGATTCTAAACATGTGAGAGATACGAGAATAGCATAAAACATGGTGGATACCGAAAGCAATATAAAGCATGTGAAACATGTAGAGAGATATGGCTTGCAGTTTAGATATCGGTATTTAACATAGTTTATACACAATTCATTATATATGCTGTAAATAAAGTTGTAGAGGTACTTGCCTCTAGCAAAGCAAGGTAGTGAAGAAAATGCTATAGATGTCTGATGACTCGTCACTGTAAAAATATACATAAACTTAGTTTTATACTAAGTTAAACACTAAGACACTAGTTGTGCGATACGACTTTCTGACTGGACACCTACCCAAATGGTGAACTTTAGCATAAGAGACCAATATAGGTGACACAATACCTAAATTAAATTTCTAGGGCCTTTACACTATGATAGGGTGAGGTCCAAAACTACAATATCCCAAAATCACACAATACATCGTAAGTCGTAATTATTCAATAATTAATCAGACTATACACTATGGTCCAATAATTTTTAAAAGACAAAATGCTCAGTATAATAAAAGTAAAGTATCATAACGATCCTTGTTAATTATAGAAATTTATACTAATTTTTTTGGAATTTATAAACTCTCATAGATATTTATTAAAAATCAGCAAACATAAGTACTCTAAAAATGAGTTCAGCTTTCCTATTTTTATAAAATGCCAAAACTACTAATTAGATGCTGGAAAAACTATATAAATTAGATAATTAACATAGTATTTAAAACAATTTTTTCCATATTTTTACAGCATTAAAATATATATAAAATTCAAATACAGTAAGTAACAATTTTGGAAATAATTAATTAATTATTTACTATTTTATCTACGTATACGAAATTGAACCGAAGTCCAGATACGGAACCAAGGCCATGAATCAGTCCAATATAACTTGTACAGACTTTGAATATATTTAGACACATTTGGGCCCAAAAACCCATGCTAGGTTTGGACACCAAATGGCCATAATTTATAAAATACAATAATTTATATATATTAAAATATATATTAAAGTATTTTAATAATATATATTAAAGTAGTGAAATATACAAGTCACAAAATTATATAATAAATAACTTGTGAATTTACACATAATAATATTTTGCATAAAATTATATTTGAAATAAGATATACATATATAACAAATACATTATATATATAGATAAATATATAGATATTTATATATAATAAATATATATATAT